>JAYDZK010000001.1:17967947-17978431 GCA_034509185.1 Euphonia xanthogaster | reverse complement strand
CCTCTTCCATTAAATTATATTAAACAAAAAAAAAAAAACAAAACAAAAAACCCAAACCAACACAACAAAACAACCAACCAAAAAAAAAAAACAAAAACAAAAAACCCCCATCCAAACCTGAATCCACATCCAGTTCTCTTTGTTCCCTGACCACAGGGAATTAAAAAAACTCTGGACTTGGTCTTTTTTTTTTTTTTTTTTAAACTTTCAAGTTGCTGTTGAGGAAGACAATGGAAAACTGCAGAGCTCAGCATTTTATTAGCAGATGGAAGATTTAGGTCATAACCTCACACCTGGAATTAAGCCCCAATAAAACTTTTGGTTTTGTAGTAGCTATCCCTCCCTAAAGACAGAGTAATAGTTCAGTTCTAAAGAAGGAAAAGAAAATGCAAAAAACATAACTAGAAGTGACTTAAAAGCCAGCTAAAAAACCCCTTTAAAACATCATGAAAATTTTAAGTGAAAAAATAAAAGGTTTTCATTGAAATAGTCCCTTTCAAGTTTCTATTTTTAAATGCCAAGGTCCATCAAGTTTTATGTAGAGTTTATCACACAGTCACAGAACTTGCAGTCTGTGAACCACCAACTTCGTTCAGGGGTTATGAAAAAAAATCTGTACTGTACAGTATATCCAAAAAAAAAAAAAAAAAAAAAAGGCATGAATTCTCTATTGCATGAAGAGAGCCTCCTCAAAAGGAGTCAAGGTCCCCACATGCTCAGGGCTCTGCTCTCTCACACTTAGATGAAAAGCCTTCCAGAACAATTGTTGCTGTTCACAGACAATGACACCTCACAGGAAGACTAGAAATCAGTTGAAACACAAGTAAAAGCAAGCTTATGGATGTTACTTTTGTGAATTAGAGTCCATATCTAAAACAAGGCATCCTACCATACCTAGAGGGCTAAGTTTTTATACATACTCACACAAATCTTCCAGTGTGAAGCTCATATGTGGCCTTCACGAGTAACCATAAATAAAACTATAAGAATAAATCATTTTGAGAAACAGTTTGAATGTATTACTTCTGCCCAGAAAAATTAAAAACCTCTTGGACCGAGCCATCAACATCAGTCTTCAAAAATACTCCCACATTTTAAAAAAAATGGACTAAGCATTCCAGCTAGAAATTATTCACCTGCCTCTCCTACTCTGGAGGCAAACATTGCTCCTCTCAACACCCACTTCTTTCTGGATAAAGCTGCTGGCAGCTCACACTCAGCCATTCAGCATTCACTACAGAAACACACTGTGTTATTCATTCCTCTATGCCCTGTGCCACTGATGCAATGGAAAGAGAGCCAAAGATTGTGAGCATACTGGGTGTGCTGAAGCCCATCTTTCCTTATCACTGCTGTACTTGCAGATGGACATCATGATGAAAAAGTGACCCACAGAGGGCTTCATGCACCATCCAGAGCAGAAGAAAAGTGTTTCTAAAGAAAGCAGACACATCTCTGCAGTAGGTCAGAGAGTAAGCACGCCCCCAGCAAAAGGTGGGAATTTCTCATGCTTGGGAGGAATAGAGATCTTTCCTCTCTTACATAGCAGAAATGAAACAGCCACCATGGACCTAAAGGTGACAATCACTACAGGGAATTCTTGCCAGCTGGCTCTCAAGCTGTATGCTGTCCAAGAGGAACTCCCAAGCTCCCCAGGCTGAGCTGTGCTGCCCGGGTGGCTGCAGTAGCCCCCCAAGTCCCCCTTTGCAGGATGATGACAGCTAGCAGGCTCTGCAGAGCCTAACACTGACAACATGCCCCAATACCCAGCTACATTCCCACAAGACCTCCAAAAAACCCACAATTCTTATTTCCCTGCTCCTATTCCTTTGGTTCTCAGACAGACAAAAAGCATCTCTTTAGCCCCTCTGATACACCAACAGTTTAACACACAGGCCAGAAAGTTTGCCTTCCTTCTGGCTGCAGATACCCAGGGCTTAAAGCTCGTTTGAGATAAGGAAAGAGCTTTCTTACAGAGCAAGCAATACATTATGTTAGGATGCAGAGAAGATGCCAAAATATTCTGTGAATCTACTAAGGAATGGTTAACCTGCCTCTATACCCACAGTAGTCACCTTTGCAACATACCACTTATTTCTCACTATCTCAAAAGTTTTAGACTACTCCCCCTGCTACCCCCAGAAGCTGCACAGAAGTTTTGGATTTAACACCCCGGGGTACTTAAAGCGACAAAAAATGACCCACAGACACAAGGGAGTCTGGACGAAATACCAGAAACCTGACCCATACCAAGTCTGCAGGTGAACTTCAAGAAAGCACTCTCCAAAATTCATATAGACACTTTGGAATTTGCTGCTGTGGGGCACCTCACATTAACTGGGGTTAAATCTTGAAGGTTAAGGACTTAAACTTCAAAGCTGAAACAGAACCTGTTGCATCATTCAACAGCAGTATGATGTGCTAGGTCAAACAGAACTACAGAACAGTCATCCCTCCAAAAGTCCTGTTACAGAAACCATGCCAAGAGCTAAACTACTCGAGCAAACCATTTTCTGAAAGTTTTAAATATTTAACAAAACAGTACAAAATACAAAAAAAGTACAAAATACAAAATCACGCAATGCAAAGCAGCTGTCATTATTTACTGAAACATTGGTGACTGTTTCAAACCACAGGACTTCACTATTAACCATAATTACTAGAATTACTTTATTAACCGTAAAGCTCTGCATTACTAAGTTCTTGCAGAAAAACAACAGTAAGAAACATAATTCACTCAAACTGGAAGCTGCTGGGACACTTGAAACACTGATTTTCTTATTGCTTCTGTGTGTAGGCCGGGTTCAAGGTCAGCAGCAAGTTGCTCAGCAGTTTGAAAACTGAAGAGTAATATTAAAAATTCTTGACAAAAATCTCAGTCATGAATTATATTTGGAAAAATTATCCCCTTGCTAACCTTTAAAGCTGTCAAGTATAAGATGCAAATGTTCTCTGGATTTATATCAATCACCAGTTGTCAGGGCACTACTTTGCTGTCAAGTGTCAGAAATTTCCACCTTCCCCAGTTTTAGAAAGCAAATCACATACTGGGGTGTCCCTGTGTGGATTTTAAAATAATACATGCCCTATCATCCTCTCCATACGCAAGCACTTGATGTGCTGTATCAAGAATCAAGAAATTGATTCAGCATTCTTCTCTCTTCTGAAGTTACAGGGCTACACTGCACTTTCCCAAATCCTGCCTGAATATTCCATTTGTCCTTTCCCCATTCCATGTGTGGATTTGTAGGTAAAGGCCACTGAGTTCATCTCTACTCTCCAGAACAGCTAGAATAAACCAACAAACCTTTGACCATCCAGATTTTATCTGGATGAGTCACAGAATCCATTTTGCTAAACACATGCTGCTTTGTACATTTCAAGAAATAAAATTCCATGCCAAAATGGATAAATGCATAGATTAATACTCTAGCTATCTCATCAAATGAAAAATCATTCAGAAGCTGCAATTAAAAGAAACAGCATCTCACAAATAATTTTGAGATAGTTTCATAGTTGCCTTCAACTGCCCACTTTTAAGTGTATTTCAACCCATGTATTCTCTGTCAGGTATCCAGTTACAGACGATTAAGCGAACACTTACCATTCTACCCCAGAGATAAACTGTGCCAACCCTCTAAAACAGAAGCCTTAGGAATTCTTCCTGGTCAGCATGAAAAATTCACTCAGCTCAACAGTGAGTTCTCAAAAAATAAATTGTTACATTTTCTAACAATAACAAGCAAGCAAAAAACCCAAACAAACCAGAATCCACCCCATCAAGACTTCACATTAAAAAGCCAAACCAACAAAACCGTGAAATAAGTCAGTTGTATATAAAATGCCCCACTTGAATCAAGCTTTACACAAACTACATCTATTCTGTTCTCCAATATCTATGGATATTTTCTTTAGTTAAATTGGAGAAAAATGGATTTAAAAAAAGCAACTTCTGCATCATGCAAAATGATAAAGGGCATTTGACTGGGATTCATCTGATTGGAGAATAATGCTGAGTTCATTACAAGCTTACTTGAAGGTGACTCAAAGAATATTTTTTTTAGAAGTCCTGTTCTTTATTGAGACTTCATTATTACTTTCAAAACCATCTGATCAGAAATGCTATTAAAGAAATGAAAGTATTCAAGAAAAATATAAAGCCCTAAGTTTACAGAGCAGCTATCAACTTTCTGTATGTATGCTTTTCTGTGTTAGAGACATGGAAGGGGTTAAGAAGCATACACCTAACCTGGCTTCTTTCACAATGACCATGTTTACAGAATGGCAGCATACATATTCCACTTTTCCTTAAAATAAAAAAATCCAGCAAGAACTTGCTGAAAAAACAGACTTTTTTAAACAAATGCCCTACCTAACATTTTACTGGAAGTTCCAACTTTCTCTCACCCCAGCAGTAAGTCTGGTACAATCATTTCCTTATCCTGTTTGTAGCCCATTTCATGCCACACCATTCTTGGCCCATTTGATCCCTGGAAATACCCTCTATTTATTCTAATTCTTTTTGTGCTTCTCCATGATTCTCTCAACAAGAAAGTGTCACTTAAAAACCTGATTCTGTAGCGTATCCATCTGAAACACCCAAAGCCTCGTAGCAAAAGGGAAGTATCTCTAATTGAGTCATCTTTTGGGGTTTGCCTAGTGTGTGATTTGTATTTGGCCTTCCTTCCCCTTCATGCCACAGGAAGCCTATGATGAAAGTTAGATGCTTTCAGTAACAAAGCCTAGCATGACAAAACACTGTGAAGAAACAAAGACTTTTAATATAACTTTCTGGCTGAAGCCAGAGGTCTGGGAAAAGCTGAGACACACTGCTTCTAACAGTAAGGTAGCAGAGCTCCCTCTATTGAATTAGCTGCCAATATCTCTTCAAAGCTTTAAAGATGCCAACTGTGGTCAGAATCAATGTTCTAATGAAAACCTAAAACCTGCCAGCCTGGGCAGCTGGGACCCATCATGTACACTGTATGCAAGAGACAGCTAAGGGAAGGGGACAGCCACCACACAGAGCCCATGACACATGCCAAAATGTCACTGACTGCCAGGGCTCCAGCCCTGGGGACTTCTGCTATCCTTGGCTGCTGCTTGAGAGTTTTCCAACAGGTCCCAAACTGCTGTGCCCGAAGCCCACAGTTAACGATGCCAGGGTTACAGGACTACAGATGGTGCTACCACAGCACAAAACACAATACACGAGTGCAGTTCGAGCTTTTGAAGTTTTTCTTCACAACAGGGGTTAACTGTACACAGAGTACCCCCTAAACAAAAATGTATGGATGTACAGACTGCTGAAACACTTATTAAATCACCAACTGCACTTTTTACTTCTTATCAAGGGAACAGCTTAGTATTTCCATTGCTGTTGAAAGCACTTTGAATGCTTTCTATCCAAACATTACAGAACTGTTATAACCCCTGATAACCTCTAAAAATCATACCCTGCAGGTGCTCTGTCTTGCTCTCTACACTCTTACACTCTTATCACTTTCTCCCATTTTTTACCTCCCAAAAGAAGCACATTTATTATCAACAATAAAAATACTATTTCAGAAGAAGCAGCACTGTTTTAATAAGCAAATATTTATTTGCCTTTCTGGAAACCTATATCCATGATAAAAAAAAGCAATTTGATCTTAAGCTAGGCAGAAATTCCTCAAAAGAGCCAACACTGTAGAGCAGTAGATTAACATCCACTGCTGTAGGAATGATTGTGATTCAAGCCATCCTCAATAAAACACAATGGGAAAGACAAAGGAAACAAAACCAGAGAAGAAAAAGAAAAGGAAGAAACTTGATCTGATCACTGCCAGTAGTGGATTGTCAGAATACAAGGTGCATTGCAATCTCCTCTCTAAATGATGAGACTCATTTTCTAGTGTATTAAAGACAGAAATGTACAGCCTCCTTTAATATTCATCCTGTTCCCATTAAAGAAAATATACCGAGATAAAGAACATGTAGGTCAAAACCTTGTCTTCTGGGAAGATAACACTCAACCATTTCATATCAAGGGAGAGCTGGAGGTTTCCCTGGAAAAATCACGTTCTGCTTAAGTAATTTCTAATTATTACCCTACAGCATTTACAGTTCTTTAAGAGTCTCTCATTTGAGCATCAGTGAATAGAAGCGTAACGATTTTTCTTGAAGAGAGAGGAACTTGAAGAGAGAGAAATCGGAATATTGCAACAGGTCTCCAATTCTCTTAGAAATGTGGCCTTGCAGTTTACACACACTTTTAAATAAAATATTACTGTATTACCAGAGGAAAAAGCTGCACATCAGCCAACTCAGAGGAACCTTGAGTAGCACTGAAGAGGGAGCCTGAAGATCATGGGGTTTTAGATATGGTAAAAATCAATATATAAAGTCTAGCCTCCTATCAGAGCTGGCAGAACTAACCAAGACCATACTACGACACCATACTATTAGAGATGTGGAGAAGCAGTTTCAACAATCAGCATGGTAGTATTAAAAAGCCACAAAACTCCCGTGAGTGAAACAGCAATGGAATAACCACTGGAGATCAGACCTCAAGCCAGCTTATCTGTGATCCTCATGTTATGGTCATAGAGCACAGATCACAAGAAGGGAAGAGTGAATATTAACAATCTAGTGTAAGGAGATCCAATTACAAATTAGAGCTCCTAGAAAATAAGCCCATTCAGTCTCCCCAGTGTTATTAGGCTCAAAGTGCATACAGAAAGGTGGGGCTCCTCTGTAATCAATTTCTTACTAGCAACCTGCTCTTATTTCACCCAAAAAGTCCAAAACCACTTTGACAAAAAAATACTCTCCAGGAAGTCCTCTGGTAGAAACCTAAAAAAGCACACAATGGTGTGTCACATATGAGCAGCCAATATATTAAAGTTATTGCTGCTAGAGAAATGCTTCTTTTCATATGCCTTAGAAGGATCTCCTATGGAATCAGGTATGATACCATGGAAATCTGCAGTGAGCACCCTTACCTCTTAAGACTACAAACCCCACTTAAGTAAGATACTTGCAAGAAAATAGAGAACACAGTTTTAGCCTGATCGTAAAGATGTAATTTTCATTATGGAAAACACTTCTCCTATTTTATTTTCTCCTTTATATATCATCTTGCATAAATATTTAGAGATACTGTTCCCCAAAACTTTCTGCTGGAAATAAGTCCACAAATGAATTCTACTACAAAGAAGATTATACATAAACCCAGAGTAAATCATTTTAACAACCCAGGTTACTTTCAGGAAGGAGAATGGATGGTATTGCAAGAAAGGGGATTACTCTTACACAGATTGGAGAGTGAAAATAAAATATCCTGAAATTAAATATGACTTGTGACAGATATATTTATTTCATGAACATAACAACATATATTTTCTTCAATAAAAATCACCTGGCTGAAATTTCAAGAATTTACAGACCTGGATGATTTCTGTTGTTGCCCTCTGCCTTCTCAGTGCTACAAACCCAACAGTAGAGGGGAGAGCACAAGAAAAATAGTTTATGTTGGAAGACTTTCACATCAAAAAAAGAAAAAAAACCCTAAATATATCAAATGCTTCCCAAAGCAATCAATTAAAACTCACTTAGGAATAAGTCTGGTTACCTGTATGTTAGGCCACAAATACATGGCACACTGAAGCATATACACGTGGTGCAGATGTTTTCTGACTTCAGTTTTGAGAAAACCCTTGTGAACTCCAGATCTTAATATAGAAATCCAGTTTCCCTTGCTCAAAGTCACACCAGATATACCAGGGGAAAAACGCAGTCAGAAGTGAGAACACAATGAGTGTCATGAATAAGATTACATGTTTCAGTCTTGCTAGGCTTAGGCAATATGTAGCAAGCCCAGTAATAAAATAAGAGACTAAGAGCTTCCTTGTAATCCACCAGAAAAGCAGGGGGAGGGGCAAAGGTCATAATTAGCTCCTGATTAAGAGTTTACTTTCTTTTCACATACAGCCATTCCTCTAGAGATGTATGAGATTATAATCCTTTTTCTCACTTAGTCTGACCTAGAGTGAGTCTTTTAGTGCCAAATGTGTACTTGTATCCCCTCTCTCTTTTTAAGATGGGTATCTTCCTAAGCAGTCTATTCTGTGAAGAAACAAACCCAAGTTTTCTCATAAGGAACTCCATCATTGAAGTCCATCTTAAATATTGCCAGAGATAATTACAATTGAGGCACATAAACTTTTAATACCTCATCTCTTGCTTTCCATACCCAAAGCTCAAATGCAACTCCCAAAAGCTGAGCACCATGATGGAGTAATACATCCATAATTTGTTAAAAAAATAGCTATCATCTAAAATAGATGAGCTAGCAAGGGGACAAGAACCAGTAAAATTACAACAATATCAAGACCTTTTTATAGGTATTTTTGTATGTAAGTATCTTTTATATTCCTTAGAATAAACAGAGAACTAGAGGCTTAAATCTACTACTGGGCTTTCCAGGCATTTTCAGTACTGCAGGGAAAGTTTGTAAGCTGAGGTGGGGCTGGTTTTTCCTCACACATATTTCCTTACAGTTAGCCTGAGCTTCTCCTTGATGGGGCAAGGAAGGAACGAAGAGCAGAAAGAACAAGTTAAATGATTTTGCTGACAGCCTATTAAGATTGTAGGTAGTCAAGTGACATTTTTTTATAGAACTCCATCAACACAACCTTTGAGATAAAATATTTTATGGTTTCACATTTTCTTCAAATGGAAAATGTAGACAGACACACAATCACCAAGATCGTTTTGTATTTCCTCGGTTAAATCTCTCCACAGAGGCAAAGTCTTGCTTCTTAGAAGCTGAGGTGCTTATCCCTCTGATAATCCACATGCCTTCAAGATTTCCTAAAATGTACTATCTTTTCTGAAGACTTCCTCTGCATCACAACAACCAGTATTCTTTGTAAGCTCTGCCACCGGGACTGGTATTTATTATGTCCAACAGTGATTATACCCTGTGTCTGCCAAAGCAAAAGCCAAACAGCACATCCTGACACACGGCTTACAGTTCCAATATTGCTGCTGATTCTGTCTGGAGCTTTTTTACTGTCCTATTTGAAATTACAGAATCAGCAGGCTTGCTGAATCTACTGCTACTGTTGTCACTAGTTTTCAGTTTTCTACTTGTAGCTTGTAAAACACCAGTATAAATACACCTAGTAAAAAAGGTCTGCTCTTCTCTTTCATTTCCCAAAACCATACTGGCCGTAAATAGTTAACTGGGGAGCACGTAACAACCAGGCAGAGGCCAGGAATGAAAAACCACCAGCAGCTCCGACACTTCTGCAAACCCTCCGTGGCAAAGGCACATAGAAGCAAAGCCATTTCTTAAAGCAATACAAAATTTTACCACAGGCTGACGCTCTTTCTACAAGAATAATGAGACTGTCCCCGCGCTGAATGCAGAACTCCTCACTTCACAGCTTTTCCCTCAGACTTCACTTTCACGCTCAATATTTACAAAACAAAGCCTACAAACACCTCATAGCCAAAATATTCCCAGAACAATTAGGATATTTAGCACTCTCTGAGCCTTCCTACTTCCCCAGCGCCACTCTCAGGAGTGCTTTTTACGGGCGGAGAGAGGAAGCGAAGTTACCACTCGATGCCGATCCGCCGGAGCAGCCTCAGGCACGCAGCGCTGCCCCCGGGCGCGGCGCCCGCGCTGCCCCAGCGGGCTGCCAGAGCAGGGGGCACTGACAGCGGGGCTGCCCCCGCCGCGCCGGGCTGCCTGCGAGCGGCAAGTGCCCGCCGCGCTCCCCGGGCTCCCACCGGCAGCGGAAAGCGGCGGGAGGCCGCCAGTCCCGCGTTGGGCCGGCACGGCCACGGGCGGCACTGAAGGCGCGGAGGGGAGAAGCGGCTGAAGCACCGAAGTTGCAGGCGGCTCGCTGCACGGACGTGCCGCTCAGCCTGGAGTGAAAGCGGCTCCGCACCGGGGCTCGGCTGTCGCTCCCGCGGGGGCAGCGCTGCCCGGCGGCCGCTGACAACGCCCTGGAGGGACCCCACCGCCGCTTCCCACGGGGAAAGATGAGACCAGCGCGTCTCGATCCCTCTCACCGCTGGGGCAGCTCCTGCCTTTCCCTCAGCAGAGACGGCATCAGCCGGCGCACCCTCGGAAGGTAGGAGAGGACCGCTCTCCTCCACAAGAGCAGCGGGATGCGGCGGGCACCACCGGTCGGGAGCGACCCCCGGCGAGCAGGGAGCCGGCGGTAGGTGCTGGGGCGCTTCGGGGAGCGGCGGGCGGGCACCGCCACCAGCGCCCCGGCCTCCCTTCCGCCAAGTTACGCGCGGCCGGGACGGCGCGGCCGTGGCCACCGCTTCCCGCGGGCGGACGCTCACCTGGGGGCAGGCAGAGAGCAGCGAGCAGGAGGCAGAGCAGGGGCGGCAGCGGGCGGCGGCGGCAAGAGGCGCAGGCGGCGGCGGCGGGGGGCTCCATCATCCCGCCTGCCCGCGGCGGGACCGGGAGGCGGCGGCGG
>JAYDZK010000001.1:17946860-17958893 GCA_034509185.1 Euphonia xanthogaster | reverse complement strand
CGATCTAAACTTCACCCTATGCTAAATATGTTAAACAATCACTACAAGTGAGCAGGCTTTGTATCACTTTATTAATAGATAATGACATACACAAAATAGTGGTCATGTCACTTGTTCACCATATGTTCAATATGTCGTTCAAGATAAGAAGATGCATCTGTGTAAGGGTGTTTGTTAAGTGTAAGATGTATACTGAAGAACCATTTGATCCTAAAACTAAACTTTTCCCCTGCTTCTTTTTTTGTAAGACAGCTGTAAAATCTATTTAAACAAACAAAAAAAGGATGCATTAATCACAGTTCTCTGCACCTTGCTCACATTCACTCACCCATTCTTTAAGTATAAATCTTTCAGCCTTGTTGCTTTCTCACATAGATAAAAGGTCTAAAAGAAAGAGAAGTTGGAAAAGGGAAGAGAGTGTAGACATTTTGTAAGTCCTTTTGTGGGAGTGATGGGGAAGGAAATTAAAATTTGCTTCAATGACACAGCACAGCAGTGTATGAAATTTCAGTTTTCTGAGAATGGAGGTGAGGTTTTAGAGAGGCATAAATGAAGTTTACTGAAGTGAACGCTGCTGTTAGGCAGACAGGTTTCCACTTTCTTTTGAACCACTGCAACTAATTTTGCATGCATTGTGAGCATTTTTTTTTTTTTTGCAAATCATATCTCTTTTGAGAGAGATGAACCCCTTGAAAAGCAGAACACTCTAAAAGGCAACCAGGAGTATTTGAGCCTATAATTGAGCTCCTACCAAATTAATGTTGCATTGTCAAATGCTACTTGATGATATGGAGGATGGGACAGCCATGTAATTCTTATATTGTATGAACCAAATTTTGAGGTCTTAAGAGGTTCTTAGAGATGGCATCTATCTCACTTATAGCTAAGTGGCTCTTAAATTTAAAAAAAAAAAAAGAAGAGAATAATAGTACTTAGAGGCAGCTTCTGTGAAGTGCTCATCATGCACAGTTCCAACAGCACTTTAAGAAAGAATGTCAGTATCATTATTTATAGTGAACTCGATTGGGAAACTGAGGCAGAGGGTGAAGGGGATTGAATTCCTGAATCAACAAGTAGTCTGTAAAAGACTCAGAAACAGCTACAAAGTCCCATAAATGCTGGTAATGCCCTGTAATCTATAGCATCTTGTTTTTTTCCTCTGAATGCTGCTTGAGAATAAGCTATCCTTGAGAGAAACTCTTCAAGTGGGCCACTTCAGTTCTTTGAGAAATGTTAAGAAGTCTGAATTTGAGATTTTTTTTAATCCAATGCCTCTTGGTATTGAATCCTTCATGTCCTTCCCAAGGTATATGTGAAGCCTTTGTGGAAGCCATGGATAATCTGGAAAATGGTGTTATTAGGAGGAAGGCAGCATGTTGATTTATCTCCTTTGCATTCATGTCATACACTGTGATCTTTGTTATTTCAATAGCTGACAACCACAAGGACCAGAATGAAGAGCAGGGAGAAGGCTGAGCCAGAGATGACAGAAGGAGAGCTAATATATTGTCACAGGGGCTTTGCAATGGGTGCATTATCCTCCTGTGACAGCAGATTGCCCTCTCAAGGTATTTGTTCAAAGACGTTTTCGAAGCTAAGTCCTGCTGAAACAGGAAGTTTTAGATAATGTTGGTTAAATGTGATTTGCATCTGTGTGCAATGAAATAAATTATGATTAGGTCTCTTTTTTTTTTTTTAATTAAAACATCTTTGGGATCTTACATATGCAATCCATAGGATGTGTTATTTAACTGTAAATAAACTGAAGCTTGACAAAGCTATATGGAAACCATGGGGGGCAGAGGGACTTTTCTTGTCCAGGTACTCAGGTGACTAGTACATTTAATGTAATAGGCATTATAATTACTTGTTTTTATAAATTTTCATCATGAGGCCCTAAGTTCTGATCAGAAGATGGGCAGTACCATCATTGTATGGAACATTTATGGGAAAAGGTGGATGGAATTATGTGACTCAATGTGATTCAGAGTGTTGAGGCTATTCATGGCTGTAGGAATTGGGTCTTGATTTTTCAGAAGGATGTCATGCTCCCCATGCAGAGCAGCTGCTGTTACTGATGACTCCTACTGTTTGAACACATGGAACACAGCAGCAGTGGCTACATGATTGTATGAGTATGTATATAAGGGAATTAGTAGATTGGAAATAAGTTTGGAAATCATTTGCCTTCTGAACAACAGTACATTAGCTTCAGAACTAATCCACTCTTTAACAAGTTGGGAAAATTATTCAGTTGCACCTGGTAGAAGGCTAAAGAGTAGTGAGAAAGTTGCAGACACATAATGTATGCCTGCTAACTCACATTCCTTTTTGGTACTTTTTTTTCCTAAATTTACAATTATTTTATTTTAGAATAGTAGGTTTGAGGAAAAAAAAATTGTTAAGCATAATACTTTGCTTACTAAGCTAATCTTTGCATAATTTCTGTCTAGAGCTAATTTATTTTTGTTATTCAAATTTACTCCAATGTCATGTTTGAGGGGTCTTAACACTCTTGTGCAAGATATGCAAGCTGATCTTAATAAACAGGCTATTGTGGAGTTTATACTTTATATATCAGTATGAAATTGAGATTTTTACTTGTCATTTATTTATATTAAAACTTTCCTGTATTGTCAAGAGACACCAGCATTTTTGCATGAATTACTGCTGACCTGAAAAATTGTTTATGTACTTAAGTAAGTTCATCCCGCTTGTCTTCAAAATGAAAGAAGAGTCTTGGGTGATTTAGGGCAATGGCTTTTTTGAAGAATGTGTAGTATATCTTCATTGCCTTTTAGCCTAGATGCAGCTACCATAGGCTGCAAAGGTTCTTCATGAAATCCTGTAAGTATGGGTGAGTTAGGCTGCTCTGATTTCCTGTTGTTTCTCTCAGTATCCCTTCTAGTACCAGCCATTGCCATTGCAGACACACACGGCATATCAGAATTGTCTTCCTCCAGCGGTGTTTCTCTTGGTGGCAAGACGCTGTTTCTAGCAGTTCAAGTGGAATTCACTTCCTTTCCAGAGAGGTCTTATAGGCAGTGCTGTTGGAAGGTCACAAGCAACTTTCAATGTAATTCTTTTTGTTGTGCAGGTTGCTCAGTGTGCCTCCCATACTCCCCAGATAATGGCCGTATTTTCCTCGGTTTTAACCAGGTAAATTTCCTGTTAAACAAGATTATGCCTTAATTAAGATGCAAAGAATTTGATCCAGTATTCATTTTCTTAACATTTTTAGTTTCATTTTCCTCCCAATTTTCCTATGCTATTAACTTCTATTTGGAAAAAAATAGTTTGAGTGTAAACAAAGCAAAGGGTTTAAATGAGTCTGTGCCCTAGTAACTGACTAAAAACTCCTGTTTTCATTGAGATTGAAACTGTGTTTGAGCTCTCCACTGATGCTAAATCCATGGTTATCAAACTGTTCCACAATACTGTGGGAGTGAATTAGGCAACTGGCTTTTTTGAGACATTGCTTGTGATTGCTGGAAAAGAGAGGCATATTAGTAAAAACTTTCAGAAGATTTATAGCTTGTTTGCTGGTGCATAGGAGAGTAAGTGCAGATTACTGAGGGTTCTCAGTTATGAGGGCTATGAATTAAAGTTGTTATCCATAATTTATGATTCTCCATGTGCTTCCAGTCTACATTCAGTTAGAGAGAAAACATAGACAGGCGGAGTAGGAAGGAGTAACCTTGAAAGAGGAAGACTTGCTTCGTATAATCACCATCTTCATCCTGTCCTTGAAAACAAATACAGAATCTTACAGTTATTTAAATACTAGATTGCTATCTTGCTTTAAGAATTGGAGATCCATTCATTAAAACAGGAAAACTGCAGCAGCCCTCTTGCACAACTTCTGTGCCTTAACCATGGGCTCCTGTGGAAAATTTGGAAGACTAGAAAAAGCAACAATGAGCCCTGGAAAGACTACCAGCATAGTATGATCAATTTCTTCTATTCTTGCAAGTATTTGTATACATTTTTCGTAGCTGGTGCTCCTTGGATTTACTGCACAGGTCAGACCTAGTGCACTTCAAGTGCTTTTCTGAAGTTGGCTAAGAAGAAAAAAACCACTAGTTTGATAGATATACTTTTGCTTGTTACATCCTGGTACCTTTTTCACACTGATACAGATGTATGTATTTAGAAAGAGAGAAAATTGTACTTCTTAAAAGAGGAGAAAGAAAATGCCTGTAATTTCTTTTAAACTCAGTTCAGGTGAATGTTATTATTAGAATACATTGTTTAATGGTCTACCTTTAGCCCTTATAGTAGCAGCACATCTGCTTCTCTTCAGCATGTCTTTCATTCCCCAAAATTTTAAACAAGGAGTAGGTTAATAATTTATGGAAATTTTTTCCGGTGCATCTTCTTTTTATTCAGTGTTTTCAAATTAGCTTCTCTACTCCTAGCCATGTAATGCATGGTGCAAATTCTGCAGAAAATGAGTAATTTCAACCACATATAGATGTGTAGGGTGGCTGAATTTGTAGGTAATGATGATGTAATTAGCTAACAGAATTGTTATGTTAGAGTCTGCCTAGGCAGATTGAACCTCACCATTTTTAAAATTGTCATTAATGTTCATAAAAAGAGGATATAACATTTTATTACCTAGAAATAATTTGCGTTTATTTCCTAGTTATTAATTCTTAAATTTATAGCACAAAAGTAACAGGAAGAGACCTGTCTGACCATCCTAGATTCTTCTGACACATATCTGAGAGTAGAATAAATCCCCACCAAAAGCAGCATCATTTTAAAATGAGAGGAAATTAATGAGTAGATAAAAAAAATAAAACAAAAGCTTATTTTTTATTTAAAGATTTCCAATGCTGCTATAGCAACTGTTGTAATAATTTGAACTATGTGATGCACAAAGGAAAGGGGTGGATTTCAGCCATATTGAGGAACTCATTGAAAAGAGAACCTTAGAGCCATTGCTAATGTACTGCCAAAGGACAGAATTGATCTCCTGAACTCCAGACAAACAGAAGAACTGAGACTCAGTTCTCATGGGTGGATTATGACTCCTCTAGAGCAATTTACCTTGTGTGGTTTTTTTTAGCACAGTGCAGCCACAGAAGTGTTGACATTGCTCCTTGATTTAGTTGAAATTTTGAAATGAAGTTTCTCACTGCCTCAGTAGTGAGATTTGTTTGGCAACTTGTTAACACATTAAAAAAGAAAATAGCTGGGTTTATTATAAAAATGTACTCCTGAGCATCACGTATGCACCCTTCATCCCTGTATTTGTTGCCTTCCTGTTTTTTTTTAATTGCACTGTTTTTCTTTAGCTAATAATCTGAAAATGTTTATGCATATGCTCATTGTAGGTTTGAAAGTATTCCAGATGTGGCTGCCCAAATGCTTGCAGTAAGTTCTTGTGTTTGCTGAACCTTTAGGGGCTCCAGTTGTGGTGACCATAAAGTGGGTTTTTTTACAGTGTTATGGCTGAATATCTGAAGCTATCTAGATATTCGGCTTCCCCCAAATCTAAGGGCAATCAGCTTCCTTAAATACCTTTGAAAATCTGCACTTTCAATCATTTGGGGCAGAAACATTCTTTTCCCTATTTAACAAAGGAACAGTATGCCAACTTATGGTTGTATTTTAGCAGCAGTAATAATACTACATGCACTTGCTGCTGCAATTTTCACATGTATATAAAATCTTTTTGCTTTTAAATTATTGCTGGAGGACTTGTTCCAACTGGAGAAGAGAGCATCTGGGAAAACATAGCAGCTTTATATGGAGAAGTAAGGAGGTGATCGAGAAGTTGGAGCCAGGTTCCTAGTGGTGGAGCACTGAGGGAGGGCAAGAGGTAGTGGACAGAAGTCTAAACAAGAGAGGTTCAAACTGGATACAAGAAAAAACTTTTTCCCCAAGAGGACAGTAAGGCAGTAGAACACGTTGCTAAACAAGAATGTTCTGTCCTCTTTGAAGGATTTAAAGACCTGGCTGGACTAAGTTGTGAGAAACATGGTCTGGTTTCAACAGAGATGCTTTGTTTGACTTCCTGAGGCCATTTACAACTGAACCTTTTTATAATCCTATGAGAATACTATTTTAATTACAGAAGTTTTTAAATACCAATATTATCTGGAACAGATAAAAATGGCTACTGCACTCAGATTGTGAATGAATTAGTCTAATCAAGCAGTTCTACAGGACCAAACTCTTCCTTGATACTGTAAATACATTTCTTTATAGCTTCTGAATCGTTGTAGTGACACCACATCTAACAGCATACAGGTGCTTGAATATTTACAGGAAAGACAGGTTGATTTGGTTTTTGCTGTCTAGCTGTTGAGATAAAGAGGTTGACAAAGACGTCATAAACCAAAAGAGAAGCAAGTTAGGATTGCTAAGGTTTTAGCTGTTAATAGATTCTTCAGTTTATGACAAGCAACAAATTTTTTTTTTGAGAAGCAGCATTTAGTCAATGTCATTTTCAAATGAGAATTCTAATGCCTAAGATGTATTGTACTACAACTTTTTTTCCTCATGAGATTTTCTCTAAATCACCTGTCATGGTTAAAGACAGATGTAACTTTATTACATACTCTAAAGCAGCGTGTCTTTATATTATACCTTGGAAAAAATCTGCTTCTATCTTTTAATTCGGAAAGCCTCATCAAGATGTGCTTGTTTTTGCCTTAGATAAAAATAAAGAAAGAGGGAGAGAGGGAGAGAAGCTGCAGTTTTTTAATTCCTTTTTTTAGAGATTCTGATTTCAACAGCTGCAGAGAGTAATTATTATAAAGACTGTAGTCTCAATTGTTTTGAGTTGATGTTGTAGCCCTACCATAGCAGATACTCAGCAGATGCAGACTGAAGCACACAACTTGAAACATATGGCAAGATAAAATCTGAAAGCTATGCAAGTTAGCTACCATAAAGATTTTGTGAGGGAAAAGAACTTTAAATCAACCTACACATTTAAGGGAGGACAGCAAAAGCGTTTTAGGACAGAAATGATGATACCTCTCTATCACTTCTGCATCTGTAGCTGAAATCTCTGGAAGAAGACATTACTATGTTTTATTCTAATTGAGAGAAGTTAACAATTTTATCAAGACTTCCAAATAACACTTATAATCGAAAAGTTCAATTATTGCACATTCTGTTATTCCAAACTCTTCATTACTGTATTGGTATTCCAAAGAAGGTAGAATAAAATTTCAGATTACCAAAACAGATTTTAACTCAAATATATACTATTAGTGCATAAATCACTGAGGAAATGTCTGACTTTTGGAAATTGTTTAGGTGATTTCCCCTTGAGGCATGATGTAAATAATGTTGCACCTGCTTTTTCCCCTGATGGACAAGTTCGGTTTTAATTTCTCTGGTAGAATACATTACTAAAGTGCAATTGCCATTCATTTATTTTTAAGCATTCCAGGATAGAAACAATTATATCTTAGAAGGCTCATCAAAGGCTTATAAATGTGAATATCTTTATCTATATCTGTCTACATAAATATAGTAAAGAACATATATTTTAGCATTAATGCTTATGACACCTTAAATCTGAGATTATTCCTTTCACCTGTAGATATATATATATGCACCACACATGGATATTAAATATATGCACACAGAGTAAGAATTTGTTATCTCTACTGGTCTGCCTACTGTTTTCCATTGTCAGCTGTTTCATCCTCTGCCCTGCTTGCCATCATTATCACCCTGATTTTCCATCTTTCACCCTTCTACCACCCATCTTATGTAAAAAACCTCCCTGAGTTGCCTAGTCATTTTGAAGCAGGTCTGATAAGCAGCAGCAGGCATCCCAGAACCACTGTAACATGCGGATGACATTTTACTGTAAACAATGTGCTTATGGTTTTTTCCATATATTTTGATATAAGTATTTCTTGTTTTTATAAAATATTTACATTAATAACATCCTGACAAAACAGATACTCCTGGATACAGTACAATATTTTTTCCTGTTTCAGTGTTGTTTGTTTATCACACTGATGCTTCTAGAACAGTGTGGGTGTCTAGTGTGTGATTTGCAGCAACATCTTCCTTTTGCATATAAGCCTTTAATATCTTATGTTTCTGGTTAATGTTAATGGCACATGAGTGGGAAAGATTTCATAATACAATGTACCATTCATATCTGTGTGTATTAAGTACCTGAAAGCATCTTCTCTTTACTACAATAGTTTTATTCTTATGAGAAAAAAAAAATTGCTCTCCATTGACCTGTTATCTGTTGCACTTTTCAGAAAGTTACCCTTAAGAGATAGCAGGGTACGGCTGTGTATATCTGAAACACACGTTCACATCTTCAGAGATAAGAAAGAGCATGCATCATGACCAGCAGATATTTCATATTGGCAAAGAATGATTTTATGTCAGATTGGAAGCTGCTAGATGCTATGAATGACAATGACGGCTCCAGCTATCCCTGGGAAAAAAATAAAGAGGAAATGCATATACACCACGTCAGAAACACTTACAGCATCCTGACTATGTCTGTAAATTCAAGTGGAAGGTACCTCACACCCACTGTTCAGCTGAAAGGTGTACCACAGAATAACTGTGGCAGAATGGGATAATATGTGGAAGGTCTTTACTGAAAATGCTGTATTCCCTTGCTGCTTCTTCAGTAGGCCCTAGATAGACACAGACTGTGATTGGACTGAAGCATTATGTAATCTTTGACTTAGGTGAAGTGTCTGGCTCTTTTAGGAAAATGTAGTCAAGGATTTGGATGATTCCCTCAGCTGTTCTACTATTTTTTTTTTTCAACCTGAGCAGGAAAAAAAAAATTGTGATGAAGTACAATGAAATGATCTTTGCAAATATAGGTAGGAGAAGAGATGAAGACTCTGCTCTGTGCTTGACTGAGTCCAGAGCTGGCAGTTTGGGTTAAATAAATGTATATGCATCCTCATTTTTAATATTATTTTTGTAATTATTAGCACATTAATTATAATAACTTTTAAGGTTACTAGTAGGTATAATACTCTACTATATTTGCCAAGACATCCTGTTTGTTAGAAATCTGAATACTGTACAATTTTATGGGAGGACTAAATCTTGTAAAACAGATGAAATAGCAGCAGGGGTAAACATAGTTTCTTCATAGTTTGACCCAGATTACCTCATCCACAGAATTTACAGAGTCTGCAGATATCACATCTGACTAAGAGCTCAGTTCAAACTATTGCAGAAGGCTGGAGCAAGCCTTTCATGAAACCACAGTCCTACGTGCTACACTTGCTGTGGTCGGGTGTTTTCCTCCATGGTGTTCCAGGCAGAAAGCTGAATGCAGCACTTCCTATTTTTCACTGCTTGTAATTTGCATCTGCCTTTGAATTTGAGAAGAGGGTCCATGTGTTTCCGAATTGTGCTTTTCTGTGCTCTCTTGCAATTCTACTTTTGATGTAGCTGCAGGATGAAAGGAGGGCCTTTGGAATAAGGGTTATTGCCCCATCTTGCACAATTAACATAATGCACATATCCGGCCCTGGTTCTTGTTCTGGGGAAGTGGGGGCGTGGAGTCCCCATCACTTCCATGGATGTTTGACTCAGGGGAGTAATGGTAACTGTCTTTGCCTTTGCTGGATTGAGAGCAATGTGCCACAGTCAGTAAATGCCTGTCAGTTAAGATTTGCACACAGAAAGTGTTCAAGAGCAGCATTCCCTTCCTGAAAGTCTTGCTTTCCTGGTATCTTGGAGGAAAAAAGCATTACAATTAAATTAGAAGTCTTACTGGAGAGGTAATTTTAAGCAGTTTACACATATTATGCATTTTGCACATATTTTTAAGTAAGCAAGATTTTTTAAATTTACATAAATAGGTAATATCTATGTTATTTGTGTCCTTGTATTTGCTCATGGTGAGGACAATACAGCCTTGTAGCTCAGACCTCATTTTTAGAGAGAAGTTCAGGCATTGTCTCACCCAATTTAGTTATGTAATCAGCATGGTCTGCAATGTTGCTAGTTTAGGGGCAGTGAAGTTTTTAAATCAGCAAAACTTAGTAGTATAAAGCAATGTATTTTTAAAAGAAAAACACTGTTTATACGAATAATGATTAGGTGAGATGAAAATGATGTTACTCTTAACAAAACAATTTACTGAAACATTTTGAAAATGGAATTGCCAGGAGGCAATTTATTTTGCTTTGAAATAAGGCTCAAAATTGCCTTCTGCCATTGTGATGGCAGGATGAGGAGGCATGTATACAAAACCAGAAATATATACAGATAAATATATGTACACGCACTTACACCTCACCACATATCCCTATGTGTGCATACATTTGTGCATAGAGATAATGCTTTTCTTTATAACATTGATGTTCAGCTCTTTAAATCTGATACCTGTTGTAATAACAACTCCATCTTGCAATCTCATGGCAATTGCAAAAGGGAAGCAAGGCTTTTTTTACAAAAGTAATAAAAAGTTCTAAAGCATTATATTAAGACAGTCTGAGTAGTACTGAAGTCAGATTGACAGAGACTCTTCCAAGCTCTATTTCAACATATGGAGCATTTCATGCATATGGAAAAAGCAAACAAATCCTTTTGGTTTGCGAGTTGTACTGTAGGGCCTGTTCCAGACTGTAGTCTACAAATTTGATAAACTCATTTTTGAGGTGAGAAAGGCAAAGATGTAGAATGGAGAGTAGAGGACAGAGACCACAAAATTGTAAGCATTTCAGAGGAAAACTGGTAAGAGTCAGGTTTTCCAGTCTAGAACTTAATCTCCTATACGTTCACCATTGCATGCTATTCCCTTTCTTATTTTGGCTACATGCGCTTCTTGCAGTTATTAGTAAATACTGAAATCCTTTAATACCGTTTTACCCAGTCTTCTACGTTGTGTGTGTGGTTTTCAGACACGCTGAATTTGGCACAGACCTGCAACTGTGAAAGAATTTCTGAGTATTTTTGAAAGAAACTAAAACATTTATGAAGTGCATGTACATGCAAAATCACACAAAAAGGTTCCCTGAGTGTGCTAAGGATGGATGAGGAGGCCCCTGACAGTGGAACCTGGGCAATGGAATTGGTTGGGGATGGCAGGGACATTTGGCAGCCAGCTTCTCTAGCTGTTGTTGAAACCATTATTCCTGCTTTTCCTCACAAAGCTGTGATTTAGGTGCTCTCTGAGCATCTCCCAGCGTTAGCATTTTTGAGTTTGTGTGAGGGATCACAGCGTTTTGTACGTGACCACCTGATCAAACACTTCAGGGGCTTATCCCTACATGTGGATATCTGAAAATAATATTTCAGAAGCACACAAGCTACATGAAATCTGGCTGTCCAAATTTTCTCACCCCACATTTTCTCTTGTTTGCTTGCACGTATGCATAATCCCCAGCAGAGAATGTTGCTCCAGAAAGGCTACATTGCTTCTGGTATTCAGGAGTATCATTGCAGTTTAAGTGATGTTATTCAAATCTCCTAAAATTCGTATCTCCTTGTTGCTTAAGGTACAGTAACACATTAGTGAGGTAAAGGTAGAGGTGATGGTCCAAGTTCAGAGTTGTTGGAATGAGAGGTACCAAAGTGGTGGGACCAGCACGAGGAGGAAGATGACTCTGCCTTTCTAGAAGAATATCTGTCTTGGATTATGATCTACTGGATATAGAAGTATCCAAAATATTTCCACTATTTTTCCTCCTCCAATACTCTGTTATACAAGATAATCCACACTTTATTAAGAAAAACTACATTAAGATGAGGCAATAGATAATCTTGCAGAACATCTCTGATAATCATGCTGCCTTTTTGGCATATAAACGACTTATCAAAAAATACTTGATTTCAGTGTCAATCTACATTTTCAAAGAACTGGAAAAATTTAAATCTTGTAACCCAAGTAGAGAGCAAGAAGGTTATATTTTATTTTTATAATCTCTTGCTTTTATGAATTAAAATATTAGAGGCAGATTGCAACCCTTCTATGTTTGCAGAATAAGGATCTCTGTGGCATGAATCCAGGTGGTGTAACTTGGTACTGCTAATTATCTTGCCAAGGGCACAAAGGGAATC
>JAYDZK010000001.1:17912908-17946811 GCA_034509185.1 Euphonia xanthogaster | reverse complement strand
AAATGTTGATGTTGAATGCTTATTTAGCCCTTCCAGAGATTTTATATAAGTCAATTCATAGAGAGATATTCAGAAATCTTTGAGTCTCAACCTATTCACCTTGCCTGTTTCTCTCTGAACTCCTCACCTTTGTACCCCGCCCCATTTAATGCTTTTTGTATTTGCAGTTCAAATGCTGCCCACTGAGTCTACAGAGTCTGTAATTCCTGGCAGCACTGGTGGCCCTGTTTCCGTGATGTGCCATGGCCATATTTCATCCTTTGTCAGCAGCAGCTCAAAGGAGCAGTCCTCCCTATTTTCAGCAGTTAGTGCCATCAAAGATTAGAGGATTAGGTACAAAATCAGGACACCAAGAAAGGATCCTTCTGATGCTAACTCTTCTGGGGTTCTCCTACATAACACACACACTCGTGCTGGTTGCTTGGATTTATCTACACTTTCTGCAGCTCAAGCACTCTTCTGAGCTAGAAGATTCCAGAGCCACACTGTGGGGAAGTGGCTGCTTATGGCATAGTTCCCCTGAAATTAGGACATAAATTTTGGTTAGGATGCCCAGGCTGCTCCCTGACAAGTCTGCACAAAGCATCTGTGCCAGCTGAGGATTCTGCCTGCAGCATTTTAGTGATAGGAACAAATGTACCTCACCAAGAAATGACCCTTGGGACAACAGGAATCTGTCAGAACCTCCTAACACAGCTGTTTCTGATGCAGACATCACTTTTTGCCTCAGAAAGTGAAGTTCTTTATCAGTTCCTAGGCAGCCTACAAGAGCTTTATGAACTTACCGGAAAAATCAGAAAGTTCTTCGAAGACATGAGCAATACTGGTACTGCACTCAAGGCAATAATTTGGCTCTGTATCAACTCTCTCTTTTATATTGTATTGGAACAGTGAAACACCCTATATGCTAGACTTCAGAGATATTTCTTGATTTATTTTTCTCCTATTGTTTTATCAATACTTTTAGCATGGCTTTTTGTTGAAGTATGGAATATGTCCTCATCTTTCAATTCTTTCTGTAGATGTCTGACTAAAAGTAGAAATAATGCTGGGCTGAGAGATATTTTTAGTAAATCCTATTGCTTTAAAAAAAACTTGGTTATCTGCTGCCAGCACAGAACAGATACTAAGAAGAGGTGGAGTGAATTTGTAGTAAACCAGTATAAGAGGTCTTTTTAAAAGCATCCAATTAGAAGTCTTTGTTGTAACATAAGATTATGTTTACATTATAATTAAGATTCCATACCATAAAAGGGATTTAATGTAAATAATTTTTGTCAGTGCAGAAATGGCTTCCCTGCATACTGTGAAGCACACAGAAATCTGAGCTACTTTTAAACTCTCTCAAGTGTGTAGATGCCTGTACTAGCACAGTTGGATTGTTTCTATACTAGTTCACATATCTGTACAGTCTATATGGTTATTCTATAATGCCCCTGAGTTATAGACTGCATACATGGACACCCCATACCAGATGTATTTCCTGTAGCGTAATAGTTTTCCCATCTGGTCACAAGGATTATTGTGCAGATTTTGATTTTTTTCCCCCAAATAATGACCAAAATTGTAGTGTGACTCAGGAAATTAATACCAGATGAGTTTCATCAAAATACTTGGGAGTTTTTGCCATTAGCATCAGCAGATCTGGAATTCCATCCACTGTGCTTTTTAGTAAAGATACCCTTGGATAAGCTGCAAGGGCAAGCATGGGTGTGTCCAGTGGGAATGCTAAGGAAATCATGCTGCTCAGAAATGAAAGAACAAGAGAGCACACATCTTGCTTCCTTCTAGGAGTCTAGTGGAAAGATCTGTGGATTCAAGTTACAAACAGATCCTAAAAACCTGGGAAACCCCCTGGGAAGTCTTATCCTGGGCTAGCCACAGAGACCATCCTCATTATTAAATTGATTCCTTTGAAGTCATTTTGAGGATGAATAGAACAAGTTTAATATTTTTCATGGATAAAATTATGTTAAGTATCAAATCACTGTCAGTGTTGAATGTTTTATTCAACATTGAATACTCTAGGTACATGTTTGCGTATCAGCCTTCATTCTAAATAAAAGCTGGCATTTTGCGTGGTTTTCATGTTTTTCTTTGCAAATATGATCTGATGGCCTTTATAAATGGCAAGGCCAAAGCATGAGACACTTCTCTTGTAGGGAAGCCCTTGTAGGACTCTTAAGGCTTACAGAGTTCTTTTTAGTGGCTTTTCAGCAGCACTGCACATTTTCTGGTGCTTAACTCACTTTTTGAAATCTGAAGAGATAACAATGAGTAACATAAAAGGAGAAAGAGAAACAGGCTGGAAAAATTCTTCAAAGCACAACTCTAAACAAAAGAAATATGGGACCCTTGTCCTGTCCGCTTCACATTCCTGTTCTAAAGATTTCAGCTCCTTCTGTCTTCCTTATCTCAGAAACGAGATAGCGTTGCTTGCTTACTGCACACAAGGGCTGCAGGAAGTAATTGATTTAGACATACAGGCTGCTTTTGAAAGCCTGGAACATTATTAATATGAACCACTGCCTGCCAAAGACATGACCATCTAACCACTGTACCCTCTGTGATTGAGCTTTATGGAATCACTGCAATTACTCCCGACCTGCAAGGATTAAGGAAGCCAGGCACAGCTTTCTATTCAGCAAATTCATTTTCTGCTTCAACCTCAAACTATATTCCTCTTCTTGGTTTTGCTCATCAGCATTCAGCTTCTAGCCAAGAAGCCTGTGGGATCTGCCTGGCTGGCCCAGGGTGAGACTTTAGGGGCTCCCCAGGTTTTTAGTATCAGTTTGTAACTTACTTGGGGCCAAGGCCCTTCCAGCCGTGTTGTCAGAGTAGGAATTCACACTGCTATTTTTAATGTCTGTAGAACAGTTGCATGTCTCTGGGGCTCCTGCAGATATTTATCCCCCTTAGGCTTCCTTCCACAAACCACTGTTGGAGGAGCACTTTGGAAATGGCAGCTGTGGCAGGCGCCAATTGACTGTGCTTTAGTCGTGACTGTTGCTTCACGTTTGTAAGTAGCACTGAGGGGTTGTTTTTCCCTAATTGCTTCCAGCTCACCCCTGCACCACAAGAAAATATTTCTGTGCCTTGTTGATCCTCTGGATTGTGCAGATATTGTGCCATTGGCTTTTGTATCATATTTTCTGTGCCTTCCAGCGGTTTTAGTATTTTTCGCTCCTCTCTTTCCTTCTGCTTCAAAGCTCTGCTGTTATGCTTTGCTGGTCAAGTCACATTCCAGAAAGAGATAGAGTAAGAAATAAGTTGCTGGCAAGGATGCTTTCTCTTGTATAAAATAACAAGCCAGCATGTTGCTTTAGCTTTCAAATGTACATTTACTTTTAGCAGTAGTTAAAATAGTTTGAGATGGACTATTTCAAATATTTATGGGAATGAATAAAAATATTTTGTTGGGAAAAGCAGTTTAATCAGTGTTCTGAATGAAAAACACATTTTATGGTTTTCCTTTGGGAATATTTTTGCTGTATTTTCTCTTAATATTAACATTCTGATTCTGCATTGTTTTGTGCCCACTTCTATATTATTGTATTTAATAAAGGCTTGAATTAATTAAGTATTTTGGTAAGCTTCTGCTACTGTTCCATTAATGTAGTATTATCTTTTAAATTTTATTTTTTTTTGGTTGGCGAAAAAAGTCCAAATTGTTATTCTTCAGTGTGAAGGTACAAGGAGAAGGAGCCGTGGTGCCATTTCTCATGGAGTAGAAGTGCACCAGCACGTCCTGACACTCAACTCTTGGAGAGTATTTTAGATTTACCTCGTTCCATTGAAGTCTCCATAAAATTCCTGCCATTTTCTCCACTAACCAAGACTCTACATTGCTAACCAGCTCAATGTTCTGGAAAGGTGATTTGGGGATAGATGTAACTTAGCCATCTCTAAGAGTGCTCCAAGCACTCTAAGAGTGCTTCCATACTCTGGGATGTTTCAGCTCTGATTTCTTTTTTTCCCATAGTCCAAACAGAGAGGTGATTTAGGGATTCAGTAACACTCTGTTGTAGTCCACAGTTTTATATTTTTAACTTAAATTCTTTGTTTTCACCCAGTAAAGCCTGGAAAATGGACTTTGAAATGATGAAACACAGTGTAAGCTTTTCTGGGGAAAATATTTCCATCTTTTTTAAATTCTTGTATATATAATATTGAAACTCACACAAAAGTCAGAATGAATAGGAAGCAGGAAACAATCTTCAAGCAAAATTCTTGCTTTTATAATTCCCAGCACAGGTTTTGGTATGTGAAAGGATGTGAAATGTTGTGGCGAACTTCAGTTTTGCTTTATCCCCCAGAAGGCCATCTTAGACTAGCCCCTTATATAAATCTGGATGAGTTTAATCAGTGCTGAATATTTTGCAATGTGTTAACTCAAAAGGCACACTTCTATTCTGTCGCTCTAAACATGAACTGCCTTAATTTAAATTTCCATGCATAAAAATCAATTATCTTCAATTTTGTCTGCAATTCTGCATAACGATTCAATCCTTTTCAGAAGGATTTCTGGGATTTTATTTAAAATCAAATTATCTGGGTGGATTTTTAATAGGAAGGGAAGGGATGGAAGTGTGAGTTTTTGACTCTCCACAGAGTTGTGGAAAGAACTCAGACATTTTGCAATCAAGAAATTATGTTGAAATATTGCAAAGTATTACACTATTTTGGTGACACCTTTATTAAAATGTGCAGTGGCTTTTACAGTCTGCTTAGATATTTGACTGGATTTCAATCTATCAATTCACTTGGAGCTTTTAATAAAATGTTAGGAAAGTTACTTTACTCTTTTCTATATGTTTAGGAATTTTTAATTAAAGATTTCTTCAAATTACTTCTTTGACATTGTTAACACAGCTCTTGTTCTGTGAATTATATAGGTAAGTAAAAGGTAGCATTATTATATTTTTTGGTTACATTTTATTGCAAGTAAATGCTCTGTAGGTTTTTATTTCAATTGTTAGTGCTTAACAGTAACTTCTAGTTAACCCTGATACAGTAAATTTTTTGGGGTGTCTGCTATATTGAAATACAGCATGTAGCCTATGAATTATTTTGAAAATGAAGATGCAAATTTTTTTGGCATTTTGCCTAGGACTTCAGGATCTAAAAACTGTTTGTAATTGTAATTGTTTGCATATTTTGTCAAAAGAAATTATATATAGCAGCTTCCACTTGGGAATACAGAAATGCTTCAGGAGCTCTTAGCTCTACTCACATTATTTGCCAAAAGTTAAAATTATGTCTTTTTTAACAGAGGGACTGCAAGTGGCAGAGGAAAATGTAGTGGTAGGTGCTGCTTCCTCATATTTTTTTTCAGGTGTTGCTGTCCCTAAATATTCCTTCTCCCACCGCAGTTTTCAGTTCAGACAACAAAAGTGTTTGGCACGTGACTTTGGTGACCGTGGCTGCACCCACTTGTGAAGGCAGCAGGAGCCACTTGAGTGCTGATTTCATTGCTACTGCAGTCTGAGTGACTCAAAGTGGGGCTCTGCGGGCCAGGGGCCAGGCTCTGTGCCCAAGGTGCTGGAGGCTCAGCTGCTGACTGTGCATGAGGGCTCTATGGGGCTCAGCCTGTAAACTACAGGCATCTCTGCTTCCCCTCCTGGATCTGTGGGCTGAACCGAGGTCAGGTGTTCTTGAACTGATAAAGGAGCTCTTAAGAGAGAAATTACTTGACCATCCGTAGGATGAATGGCTGAAGAGAAATCAAGAAAAGCTGAGCTTCAGCTTGGCATCCAGTACAAACACAAATGTACATTTTGTGCCAGACATCTGTGTTTGTTCCAAGAAAAGCCCTAGGAAAGAGGTTTTGGCCTTTTTCCACCTGGAAGTTATGAAAGAGGCATGAGAGCTCAGTTTGTTTTTTCCTTAGTGTGTAGTGTGTTGTGTCCTAGGATATTGGAAGCTCTTAAAATTGCAGCAGTGTATTTCCATTCAGACTCTGAGCTTTACTGATCACCATGTGCACTGTGTGGTTTCCAAACCACTG
This sequence comes from Euphonia xanthogaster, assembly GCA_034509185.1. Taxonomy (NCBI): domain Eukaryota; kingdom Metazoa; phylum Chordata; class Aves; order Passeriformes; family Fringillidae; genus Euphonia; species Euphonia xanthogaster. Next base: position 17,940,804 of record JAYDZK010000001.1, on the reverse strand, counting down.
TGCTAAAAGGTGCCCTGGCCAGGATTTCTTGCCTTGTGGCTGGACACACAGAGGGCATGCCTTCATGGCAATGCAGTTCAGAACATTTACATATGCAATTATAGTGTTCTCAAGAAATGTGTAATGCTCTCAGTATATCCAATTAAAAGCTCTCAATGAATTCTATAATTCCTTTAAAAATCTACAGGCTTTTGATGTGTCACATGTTTGATGTTCATTAGAATACGGATAAATGTTTCCTTCTCATCCCTTTGTCCTTTGTTCTTTTCTTAAAGATGAACATCACCCTCTTGTCCTTGCATAAAGAACTCTGGTTCAATGCTGTGTTTGTTTGCTCACTTGCTTGTTTTACATTTTAAAAAATCCAGATCTTGCCTATTCTGAAGGACATTTCGATTGAATGAGAACACAGTAAAACTCACATCACAGGTCATAGGATGTTCACTTTAAAGGGCACTTGAGTTTGTTTTTGCCAGCCTGTTCTAAAGAAGTAGAAGAAAAATTGCCTTTGATAAAACATTCCTTTCTTCAGTTATCTCTTGTAGGAATTCCCAGTTCACATCTCTTTATCATCCAAATGATTGTTCTACTAGAAAGGTTTCAAGCTCATCTTTTTACCTTTGTTAATTCCCATTTTATTTCTCATTGATATGAATGGAACCTTGAGACCTGGCTTGTATTTTGGTAGTCTGAGATGATACAATGCCTCAGGACAAATCATGAAAATACTCGAAAAAATTATTTATTTAACCATTTTTAGAGCATCTGTAACAGTTTGCTTCATCTTGAACACAAAGAACCTAAAGTAAAAATGTGCTAACATTAATCAGGTTGCTAGGAGAGCGGCAAGATTATAATGAAACAATAACTGCCCTCATGAAAAAGAAAGAAGCATCCTGGTATATTACGAAAGGTGTCAGGAAAGAGACAAGAGGAAACAAAGCAGGTGATATCCCTAGGTTTTGGAGGCTTGGAGGGTTTTTTTGGTTTTGTGTTGGTTTGTTGTTGATGGTGATGTGCTGGTTGGTTTGTTGGTTTGTTGGTTGGTTGGTTTTGATGTGGCACCTCAGTAGTGTCTGCTTACCTTCAGCAAAAATGATACATTTGAATAGTGAGGATTCCCCAGATTCTGGCTGGGCTTTTGCAGCCCCCCAAAAGGAGTTCCAAATTAGGTTCTGGCAGAAGAGGACAGCTTAGCGATAGAAACAAAGCTGTAGCCGAGTGAGCCTTATTTTCCAGGTTTAATATATCCTGTATAAAACTACCAAGCTATTTCCCCAAACATTCTTAATAAAGTGAAAAGTGGATTTTTTTTCTGGGATCATTACACCAGCCCAGATGCTGCTGAGTATATGTGTTTGGTTTGTCACATAAGAAATCAATAGCAATACTGCAGCCATGGGACTGCACAATGTATAAATGTCTGCATTTGTTTTCTAAAATGAAATATTAAAAATAGGAGATGGAGAGTGAGATGAAACATGCCAGTGAGTAATGGGACTGCACTGGAGTTTCATAAAATTGTAACAAGTTTTGATGGACGTTTCAAGTGTTAATTTGAAGGGAAGTTAGATGTGCAGGTTCAAATGAGCCTGTAATATTGAAGAAAACACGCACTGCAGTCAGTGTGGAATTACACATCTGCCATAGGAAGCTGCTACAGAATGAGTCTTTGGTATGAAAGTGAGAACTTTGATGGGGAATTCTGAAGGCCAGTCCCGGATGGCCATAACCATGCTCATGGGTGTAGGTTGGCTTCTGCATGTCCCCATGTAAAGCAGTGCCCAAGACTTCAGTTGCCTCAGAGTAAGCGTGTAATACTTCTCTACTATATTCATTAACAAATGCAAAGCAGTGCAAAACAAGTGGATGCAGCTTCAGAGTGTTTTGTTCAAATGAAACATAACATTTCTTAGGGAAAAAAAAAGGTTTTATTTTAAAATTATTATTAGAAATAGTGTTGTCAGAAGTATTACCTTTGCCTGCACAGGGGCTATATATATTTTAGTAATAAGTTGAAATTTTGTCAAAAAGCATATCTGTGTAATGGTTAGTAGGGGGTTACATGACAGTAGCTATTTCATTATTTATCTTGAATATTAACAATTTATTAAACTGTAATAAAGGTACTCAGCTTCATCCATTGAAGACTGCAAGTTATGTCTGTGAAATTTCATGCTTAATGCCTATTAAATGTGCAGAGTTAGAAGAACATAAAAGAAGAAAACAAGCTTAGGATGATATTTCTGAGAATCTAATAACGACGAAAGAAGACTATTCATTAGACAGTACTTGATTTTATCTTCCTTCTGATTCCTTAAAGGTACCTAAGGGGTCTTTATATTATACTTATTTTTTTGGTAAAATGGACGCATATGTGTATGTTGGAGAGTAATTGGTCTTTCCATTATATTGCTGGAACAAAATGTTGACTCCCTTTTTTTTTTTCAATGTGGGTAATAGGACGTAATTTGGAGGGGGCAATTTGGAGGGTAATTTCATTCCTTCACAAAGGAATTTTTTGGCTCTACCTGAATTTTGCAGATGGTGACCAGAGGATGCAGAAGTAGAGTGATACACCTCAAGGGTGACATTAAACTGGGAAAAATAGGGCAAAAATCACCTGGGTCCCAGCCCATTGCACTGCCCTTTAGACCAGAAAAGAGACATGATTGAGGGTCAGTCTTCTATCAAAAACACTGTGCACTGAAAAAATTGAGTTATTTGTCATGCTGAAAATCTCCAAAACTGTCTTTTGAACAAAGGCTAAAAATCTGCCATGTTATAAAGTCCCTTTTATAACAAGTAGCAAAAATTTAGTGGTTGCTTGTGCTTATTTTTATTTTATGAGATTGTGTAACAATGAGGAATTTAAAAACTGAACTTAATTAATATTTATTGCTGGAGTTAGTATTACAATTACCTCACAAGGGCATAGAGCAGGGCAGGGAGAAGCCAGGAAGGCTAACAGTGCTCAACATCAAAACTTAGTTGTGCTTGTGCTCAGGATCTTGCCATGACCTATGTTACATCTGCTTCTCAGTAGGAAAAGGGAGGAAAAACACCTCTGCCATTTCTGAAAGTACTGTGGCTAGGAAAATCAGACACACTTCATTTCCATCTCTATTAAGCTATGTTGACAAACCAGAATATTAGCCATATTTGAAGAGGATTAGTAATTAACTAGGTAGCCTAATTATCAGAACTCCTTTTTCCTCCCAGAAGAAAACAATTATAAGTCTATTTCCACATACTATTTAAAATAAAAATACTTCAAAATGACAGATTTTATTGCTTGGCCAATGGTTTGCAAATGAATCACAGAATACAATGCACTGCTGTTCGAAGTTGCATTTGGTGGCTTTTAATAAAATCCCACTGTTTATGCATCAGATGGAGCATAATCTGTTTATTTCCTTTTTCCTGTGCAAAGCATCACTTTAATGCCAGTCTGCTGAGACTGGCAGAGGCTGACAGACACAGTTGCATCATTAGAGTAAAGGTGCCAAAAGGGATGTTTGGCTCTTTCAGAACTCCAGCTCTTCAACCCCCTTTATGCCAGCAGGCAATATTTATCAAATACTCAGAGAACCAATTCAGCCCATTTAAATAACACTGGCAGCATAAACTTGCATGTGATTAGCAGAGAGAGCTGGTGGTGTGGGAACAGGATGGGGTACAGGAGTCCTTAAGGCTGATTCCAAAACTGACTGTGGGTGCATGGCATTTATTTAGCCATGCCTGCAAGAATGGGCACAGGCAGGTCAGAACTTGTGTCCTTTGCGCTGTCTGGATGAAAGTCAGCTCTGGTTCAGAACCTTTGGAGATTTCCTGCCTGGCTGTATGAGGCTGAAGGGCAGAGCTGCTCACTTTATCGTGAGGGTGCTCCAGGGTAGCTGTGGGGGGTGCGGGGTTCTCCTGCAAATCTCTGCTCAGGTACTGGATAGCACCTTTCCTACCATGGTGCAGAGATTATGTTCCTGTCTCTCCTGTGGTGGAGCTGATGGCACTTTTTACCTCCTGGAGTTCTGGCTGCCATGCAGTGCTTTTGTATTGATGGGCAGAACCATGCTGGAAATATTTCTCAGGGGCTCGAAAGAGAAATGGCCCTCTGTGTTGCTTCAGGTCCTTTAAAACTGTTGCTTTTCACCTTTAAGGATGAAAATGCAGCTTGGTGCTGCTCTTGAGGGCATCATTAATCAGGTCTGAGTGAATGTTCATCAGTTTAGTAGATTTATGTGTATTTATTGTCATTGTAACTTTTCATGTGCAGTTACATCCATTACATGGAGTCTGTACAAACCTAGGCAGATGCAGATTCAAGGCTTGTCAGGTGTATTTTTTCTCTGCTGAGTCAGGGGCAGATTTTACACAGCCAAGTCAGAGAGTCTGGGCTGGTTTTATAAATTCAGATATATTTAATATTGATAGTGTTTGGAATAACAGGTGAGGACACAAACTGAGCTAAGAATCTCTTTCTGCTCAGCATTGTGTGACTACACAGCAAGAGGAGTTTTACAGTCTAAACAGGTATGTAGAGGTGAAGGTTTGTTTGGGAAAATGCTCAGAATTACAAAGTGATGTGTGCAAGATAGCACAGCAGATTGGATACAGATCTTGGCTTGAACCCGTAACTCCTGCTTTCTGGGACTGTTCCTTTGTTTCTCTCCAGCTCTCCCTGCCAATATAGAGATATTATCCATACATGGACACACAAATGCCACAGCAGACTGTGAAGCCAGATTTTCAGCTCATTAAAATATCAATGGTTTTTCACTGTGCCAATAGGGTGGTGCTGATTTTACCATATTTGAGAACTTGATACCATGTTTATGTTAAAGTTTTCTAGTGTTTTTAAGATCCAGAACTCAAGACTTCCAAAATTTCTTTCCTAATTTAGGCATTAAATCTATATGTAGGCTGAGAAGTGTATGACCTGATTTTTGATGAGTGATTCCAGTGTAAGCAGTGGTTGCCTGAATCCTTCACAGCTCAAATCACTCACATCACTGCCTACATATGAATGTGGGTGCTTAACTTCAGGCACCCAATTTTAAAAGTTTCTCTCAAGTGTTGCTTTCGGCTGCTGGAGATTTCAGCATCCCATTGTCATTGTTCAGTTCAGCCATCTATCCTTCTGGTCTTCTTTGTTATGGTGTGTATAACTCTTGCATTAGTTTGGTCTTGTGTAAACACATAACCTTTGCAAAATTCTGCTTAGTCTTTCCATAGGTTCAGAATAAGAATGGATTAGTTTCTACTTGTGGGTACTGTTGCTAACTTAAATGGTACAGGACAAATCACCTATAAAAGTAAATTGGCAAAAATGTCCTCATTGGATTAAACATGATGTCCTCAGGTTGGTTCTAATCAAGTGGGATTTCTTCTAAAGTGGGTGTATTTCTGAGGGTGCTTACTTTCAGCTTGTGCGCCAACATCCTTTAATTTTCAACCATGCTTTGAAATGACCTCACAAGGTTATATAAGAAGTTTTTACAAGGTGATCTGGAGACTGGAGAACATGTCAGGCTGGTGTTTCACTTACATCTAGATGTACTGTGTGACATATTAATGCTGCAGACACATCTGCTATTCCTGAGGGGCTGTGGGAACTTCAGTCTCAGGCAGAGGCAATATGTGGGGTTGACAGAGCAGACAAAGAATCGCTGCACGTTACTGTAGCAGGTGAGAGATGGAGGCTGGGGAATTGGTCAGGGCTTAGTATGATTCTGCTTTCTGTGCAAAGTAACATAAAGCATGTGGCAGTGTTTTGTGACTTAGAAATAAGAGACAGTGATTCACTAAATACATATTCTGAATATAAAGCAGTGACCCTTTATGGCTTAACTTCTGTCACTCTCCCAAGAGCTTCAAGTCTGGTTCACAGTGACTATACCTCTATAAAAACTTCCATAATTCTACTGAGCTTGATCTCATCCACAAGACCAAAAGGGTAATTAAAATATGAAGAGTTCCTAGACAAGTCATAGTTTTATCTAGACGTTCTGAAACACTAAATTCAATTAATCTGTAATATTCTATGAGGTTTTCCATTTGCTTAGTTTTATAACTCCTAAACATTTGTTGCATGCAGCTGACAGATATGGCAAGGTTTTGAGCTCTGCAAACAATTTTGGATGCCCATCTTTATAGTCATGCAAGTATTTAGTGTCACCCAAATTATTTTTTAAATAAAGGACTTGCTTCTCCTTTTTGAAAGTCTTTTTAGGGTTTTCAGTTCAGTTTGAAATGTAAGTTATCTGCGGTGTAGATTAATCTTTCTGTCCTCTGCCTGTGTCATAGTTTTAGTACCCTTAATAACCAATACAATTAGAATCTTAACTCCCTTGTTCTCCTATTTCTTGGTCTTATGTAAAACTCTTATTTTTTACCCTATGATTGCAATTTGATTTGACTGTTTACTTAGTTTATGCTGAACATTTTCTTCCAATCATGTTCTTAGTTTTTACTTTGTTTCAAAGATGCCTAGAGTTGAATTTAAAAGAAAAGGCCAGTTAAGAGCAGCAAGGTAGTGCCTTAATCACCTTATCACATACAGCAAACAGAGTTGTTCATTCCAGTAGTTTTGGTGGCCACCAGTTTGGCATTTCTGTATTTGGAACAATTATTCGCTAAAACTGAACTCTGGAGTGTCTGTAGGTATAGGCAAAAACAGTTGCCTGAAATAGCAAATTGCTCTGAGCAGTCCTGTGGTGATGACCTCCTGATACTTTGCCTGTACCAGAGCATTGCAAAATCAGGCCAGCTGCAGCTTTAAATAAATTGAAGAATTGGTGGTTGATAGGCTGGGGCAGCACCTGTTGTTGGAGGTGAGCACAAGGCTTCTTCTCCCTGTTCCCTGGATACCAAAAAGAGCACCAGAAGCAAATCTGCTGAGCTGTAATGCTGGGTCTCTGACCTAGTTCTGTCTTCATCTCTTTTCCTTCCAACAGCTTGGGAATTATGGCTTTGTCTTGACCTAGACACTCATTCTTTTGATGCGGTTTTCCTTATACTGCATAGAAGCCCCAAATTATAGGAGAAAACTTTTTAAAGCTCCTCAAAACTCAAGAACATAAAAATTGCAGCTATTTTCAGTGTAATGAGGCTGTAAATCTTTTGGTCTTTTGAAATCTCCTCTCTCATATTTAAATTCAGCCGAACTACTGCAGCACAGCCTTGCAGCTTTGACAGTTTGCTTTTAAAGTTCACCCGCCCCTGAAAATGTTCCTACAGGAGCAGTCCAAACCATGACTGTGTCAGCAGGGCTTCATGGGAGGAAGCACTTTCTGTGGATGCTATCACATCTGCTATGACTTACTGTACCAGAAATCCCTTCTATGCTGATATTCTCCAAGGGTATTATTCTTTCTTCAGAGGTGAAAGCCTCAAAGGCTTCATTCTTACTAATGTTCCAGGGCCTGTTTTCTGTCTCCTAGTCCACATGACATAGCATATGAAGTAATTCTGTTTCCTCCATAAATGAGACAACATTGACAGGGCTGCAGCTGTGCTGCTTCTTCATGGACCTTATCTACACTTAATGATGGATCAATTTTTATTTTTTATGTGTGCTAACCTGGCTGTATTCGAATAAACAGAAGAAAAAATAAAAACATAGCAATAAAGAGATGTTGCTCTGCATTTGTATCATTTGTGGAGATATGCCCAGTGTAGTGTCATGGTATATTAGCTATGAGACAATGGCAAAATATGGGTGATTTCTCAGTTATGCAAAGTTATAAAAATTTTGGTAGAAAAGGGGGCTGATTTAAGATCATCTGTCTCAAGGCAACAGGGTAACATTTAATGTCCTAAATTATACTGATACAGCTTCCTGAAAATAAGTCAAAGAATGGATAATTTTCACATTTCATTTAAATTATAGGAACACCTTTTAAATTAATTTATTGGTATCTAGGTAAAGTTTAATTACACTATGAAAAGAGAAGGTGGCATCTTGCTCAGTACACTCCTCTGTGGGTAACTTTCAGAAAGAGGTTCAGAACATCATTAAATTATAGACTCTAGAGACTGAATTGGCTCTGTGACCATTTATAATCCAATTAAGATGAAATAAATAGACAAACACACAAACAAATCCCAAGACCCATCTGAATTGTCAACACAGACAAAAAATGCATTAAAGTTTAACTCCCATAATTTTTTCTTTAATGAAAAGAGTGCACTAAAGTAAATGCCAAAAATTTCCTGCTTTTAGCAAACTGTAAGTATTACCATATTTAGGATTTATAATTTTTTCTGAAGACCCTGATAGTCCCCAATATCTTTCCAATCAACTCCCTATTATTGTCCTTCTGTTGTTTTTTTTTTTTTTTTTTTTTTTTTTTTTTGTTTTTTGTTTTTTTTTTTGTTTGTTTGTTTTTGTTTTTTTTCAGAACACAAACAAGAAAATTAAAAACATTGAAACATTTCATCATATGCAGCAGGATTTAAAGCTGCTTTGGAGAAATTGCACCTCATTATCTGGAAATACAGCTACCCAGACTGAAAACAGCCCAAGATGATAGAATGCAGGAACTTATCTATTTAGAAACATAGGAGACTCATTTCCCTAGTGCTCTGTTCTCCATTGGTTCCTCACTGAATACAGAACGAACTTAAAGATTTCTGCCTTATGTTCAAAAGGCTGCTGAGGATTTGCCTTTTTTTTTCCTCTTAGCTGAAATAGGGTCCCACTATATTAGGTAGTCTGCAAAGTTGTGTGTGGACAGTCCAAACCCTGGCACCACTGAGGAAACAAAACAAGAGGACTAGATTGAGTGATAATTTTTGGGCAAATTCACAAAAGAGCTGGGAATGGAGCCAAATCTGTGACATTTGCACTAGTTTCATAGCAGTCAAATCACACTGGCTGCCAAAGCTACTCAAGGAAGCACATCTTTCTCTACAAGCATCATTTTTTATAAGAATTTCTGTCACAATAGTGAAGTTTCTAATCTCAGGACGTGAAATGAGATACTCTTTTGTGTCACTTGCAAAACTTACTTTAGCAAGCAATTAGAATATCAGCCCAGGGAGATTTGTCAGACACGTTTTCTCCTTTGATTAGGTTTTCCAACAACATCATATCTTCCTAAATCTCAAAACCAAGAAGTAGAAGAAATAAGAAGAAAAGGTACAGGGGAAATCATTATTTCCTTAAAAATCATCCAGCATCTGGACAGCACAGGGCTGAAGGTAACATGCACAACTAGGTTGCTAGAAGGGAACATTTAATATTGTTAAATATTAGTTCTTTTCCCTACAATGTCTGATTTGGTCAACTTGAAACTCTTTCTCGTTCCATCTTCTCCATACTGAAACTTCAACCTGCAAAGACTGCTGTGCACCTCTTGGTTTTACGCTTGGTATTTACACTTGCTGGATGCCTCCACATCTGCACCTACATGCCGATGTAGGCTGATGGCTGCTCAGAGGCCTTCTTTTGCACAAAGGTTCCCAGCTAAATGGGTACATACCCAAACTTGTTTTGCAACTGTGCTTCCAGAAGACCTGTCAGATCAGCCTCTTAGATGCCACAGATTGAGATATCAAAGCTTTACTGACCAGGCACTGAGTATACTTCCCATGTGTCGTGGACTGCACACCCAAATCTTGAGATGCAGCCTTCGCCGTTGATGTAGGGACTACCTCTGTCCTAGTGAGTACAGAAAAGCATAAATATTTGTCTTCTGTAAACTCCACTAAGGAGGTAAAGGCTTACCTTAATTATGAATGAAGTGCAGCATCTGCACAACTAGGCAGAGTTACTTTTAAAGGAATATATATTTAAACGTGTCTTTCTTTGAAACGTCAAACTCATTGCTACTTATCTTTTTTAATTAAGCAGCTACCTGTGTTGGCTAGGTGTGTTGATGAGCTTGTACTTCAAAAGAACTGTGATTATAATCCATATTATGAATAAAAACCACATTTGACTGAGACAAAGCTTGAATCACATGAATATGTAACTGTATTATAAGAGATCTGTAAAGAGGTTTGGAGGATTGTAGACAGAAGATGAAGTAATTAATGAAGGAATTACATCCACAAGGTGAAAAGTCCCTAAAGATAAGTATGCTGCGAGCTATTTCAAGGGAAGGATCTAGGGTTTCTACACCTGAATAATTTTATGCAAACCTTCAGTGGCAGTGTTTGTGTGTGTGTGGCTGTATTTTCCCTCTTACACAAGTGCTCTCAGTTCTAGAGTCTCAAACTCTTTGTAGCCTCATGCACATCAGCAGACCAGCAGTCAATGTGCCTAAAGGTCACAGGAGTGGACCTTCCAGGTGGAGAAGATCAGGATGAATATTTGTTCAGGAAAAAGAAGGCTCATTTCTTTCCTGAGCTCTGCTTAAAGACGTCTGTAATTCACTAAAGCAGTACACATAGAAAATCTAACCAAAGGTCACAGAGAATACCAGACTGTGGCTTTCTGGAGTTGTGAAATAACCAGTTACCATATTTTAATGTCAATTTGGCACAGGTTGCTCCCATTCTGTGTAATGCTTTCCATTCTTCAGTTGTGAGAAAAACAGATTAAAAAATGCAGGTGTCCTCTCTTCCTGGATGTTATTTTGAAATATGCTGTTTGTACTTTCACATGATTAAATGCTTGGCTTAAGATACCTGAAATATCTTGTAGTCTGCACACACACAGAAATGGTAATCTCATGTAATACATATAGAAATGTTCTCATTATTGTTTCTATCTATTTTTAATGTCTTCCATTGTGCTACTAGGAAAGATCCAGATTTTTACTGACATTGTGTGCTTATTGTATTTATTTTTTAAATGTGTGGGTTTGTTTATTTATTTTGATTTTTAGGTGAAAAAAAGATTTCTTTTAGTTTGATGGTCTACCTATTATATTCAACATGTCTTGCCACTCCTTTTTCACAGTAGTTAATACCTTTTAGCCACCAAATTAGAATAATTCAACATACTCCTCTATTTTAAATGACATTAATAGTGACTGTGGTTTGTTTTAAACAATAAGCATGTTGACAAGATGATTTTTAGATATTTTTTTGTCATTTGTGAAGCAAGCAGGTAAAAAAATAAATAAAAAAGGAAAAAAAAATTATAGGATCAATTTCCTGTTTTCCTCTCAGGAATTTCTGGTGAGCTGAAATATTTTATGTTTTTTTTGTGTATTTCAGTGAGGGCTTCTGCTTGTTTGGGAAACAGGTTTCTCCTGATTCTGAGGTGGAAGAAGAGGGGCAGTGTATCTTGCTTAAATGAAAGAACAAACAGTAGTAACCAAGCACTGCAATACTAGAAAGCAGGAAAAAAATTAGGCAATTCTTAAAATTAGATCTTTTGAAGACTGGGGGAATTAAAACATTTGCCTGTCTTGAGCACTGCTTGTGTCAGATGTGTATGGAACACTGCTGCTGTTGAAAGTTTTTTATGTTTGGATGTTTGCAGCACATCCAGGTCTGAACTAGGAAGTACTGCTGGGTAATGTGTCCCATACCAGCAGGCAAACTCCACTGTGGTGTGTCCTCAGTGATCCCATACCTGTGACCAAACCCAAGTTAAATTGTGCTATTAGCAGAAAATTACTATTGATCATGATCCTTATTTTCAAACCTTTTTAATGGAAGTTCCTGCCATCATCCAGGATATTATTTTTCACCTGAAATAACAAAACACCAGGAGTGGCTGTGAATGTGTCTGAAACCTGCCAAGTTCCTGCCATCCCAGGTGCCAAGTTCCCTGCAGACCTTCTCTCCAAGAGTACCTAATTCCTTCACTAAGTTCTGGCACTTTTACCACTCATAAGGGTGAAACAATCCATTCTTCCATTTCATCAATGCAGCTTAGATCGCAAAAGGTGAATATTCAAATTGACAGCCACAGTCTGGAATTTCCAGCTGTGTTTTACAAACAAAATGCATGGGTACAAAACTACTCAAGCAGGTCTTCTTCAACAATCCAAGTAGCCACCACTGTAAAATGAGAGCAAGAATTCCTGCAGACAAATGGCTCAGGCGTGTTTTGTACACCAGAGTGTCCTACCTAAACGTGTTTGCTCTGAACACAAAACTCAGCTGTGCTACCTCCTAACTCTAATTGCAAATGGAGCTATTACAGAGCCAGGGAAGTCATTATGATGGCTCTTTGTCTAAGTCATCCGGCAGCCTGTAAAACATGGTGTTTATGACAGTATTAGATGGCTCTAAGAGCTATATATCATGCCTGTTGCTCTGGAAAGGCACCTGTTGAGTTTTCATATGCCAGCTTGTAAATAGTGTTATGCAGACAGCTTGGCTACAAAATCTCCCTTTTATGTTTAATGAAACCCATTTGAACTTTGGTCTGTGACCCTGAAAAGAATAATTAAAGAATTCTTTTAAGGATGTACAGAAGAAAAAGAAAAACCTTTGCTCAATGCATAACTGGTCCAAGGACAGAAATTTTGGGGCAAATATTCTTGAAAAGTTCATTCTGTATATATATGCAAACTGCCTTTTGGTGCTTTGACTCCAAAAAACCCTGCTGAACAGAAATATTTCTCCAAGTGTGCATCCAGTGAGAACAGGTGATGCAGAAAGCCAAAGATCTGCATTTTCTGGCATGTCACCACTGGTGGTTGTTCCAGCCCCCTGTACAACACCCTTGCCTTTTGGTTCTAAGGTAAATTAGTGCCTGGGCTACAGCCTGGCTGCTCTGTACCCCACCCCTTGCCTGTTACTCTGACACAAAGAATGCTTGGCTTGACCTTTGCTCTCTGTAAGTGTGCTGCTGGACTTCTCCCTGTTCTTGCCCACTTGGCTTCTGGGGTCATGGCAGGATTCAGATGCAAGAGAGCACTTTCCATTCAGCAGAAGTTTTTTAGGAAATGTACTAAGTGTCCTTGCTCCTGCATTTCATACAGAGGTGCTTGAGGAGACATATAAATATCTGCAAGGAGTGTTTATGGGACGCATAAAGCTCTGTCCCTGGTTTTTATGCTCACTCATCCTTAACCCCTCTAGAATTAAGACATATACATAATAAATGATTCATTATGAAATCGTCTCTTGAGATTTTTTAAATCTTCTCAAAGCATAGACTATGTCAATCATATGCAAAGTCTCAAATGGAATTATTTCTCATAATCAACCACTCTTAAGTTTGTATCTCATTTTTACTGTGTCATTTTAAAAAGGGATCTGATTCTCTGTGCCTGTTTTTCAAATTGAAAGAAAGAAATAATGTATTTTTTAATCCATATTTAGGACTCAGAGATATCAGCTGAACAGCCTCTGGAGTCTCAGGATTTCCAATAAACTTTCATCAACAGAAAATCAATCACTTCAGGGAAAGGTACATGCATCCCAGTGGTTGCATGAAAACACAGGAGTGGTAGAGTGTTAAATTAGATGCCTTATCAACTGGCACAGTAAGAATGGTGCTAATCTACATAGTCCATTGCAACAATAGATGTGACGCAGCAAAGAGCGCTGTTAAGTTTAATAAATAATATTTTTGAATATACAACATATTACCAGATCACCTTTGAGAAAAAGTAAGTAAAAAGAAAAAAAAAAATCAAACTTTTAAGTCTAATAATGGAAAAGACATCCAGTAATTATCAAGGTACATAGAAGCTGAATTGAAAGATTTAATTTCTAATATGTATGTGGGGACCCTATTGTTGAAAATTTAATGAAAAGTAGACAAAAAGGATTTTCTAAAACAACATGAGGGACAAGTATGCAGCCTGGAGTCTCTGCAGAATGAAAACATTTTTCTTCTGAAATATCAGATATTCTTATGATTTAATATATATTTCTGTTCAACCTAAAATCTTTATCATGATTCAAAAGACTGATACTGATTTGGCAGGATTTTGAACCGAATGTGTTGAAGGCTTTATTCCAATGTAAAGCTTTAGTCATTCTCTGAATGTTTAAAGAGCACTGTTTACAGCCAGGTCCTACATCCATCAAGACCTTCATTCACAAAAAACATACAATGAAGAGACTTGCAATTTTATGTCTTCCTGGTGCCAGAACCCATAAAATAGTACTTTTTTTTTTTTTTAAATAAGCCACAGGAGTTAATTTTCTATTTGTGCCCACTCTCCCTGTAGTAAGGCAATGTTGAAACATTCCTGTTTGTGTTGTCAAAAAATAAAATAGAAAATCAAAATGAGCATGAAAGGTGAAAGGCCACCAAACCTGAAAAAGAACTCAGTTCAAAACATGTTTCCTTGGAAATTTATGTGTGCATGGAAACAAAGTGTCAGAATGACAATGCATATGGGCCATTAAGTTTCAGTGTAGTAATGGTGTTCTAGCTAGAATTATACCTCATTTTTCAATAGTTCATTTAAGCCTTGGCACTTTAAATAATTAAATCACCAAATAAAGGAACTGAGGTAGGTGTGATTTTTACCAATATTTTAAAAATAATGATTTCTTTTATGCTGCATGAGTATGTCAGTGAGCAATGAGCTAAGCACAGCTCAGCCTGCTCTCAGTGCAGACTCAGTTCATACGTGCAATGAGAGCAGCACTGAGCTCTGAATCCTTACAGCAGACGTGGCCTGGAGCCAAGATCCTGGGCAATGCAGGTGCAACTGGAGTATCTGATAATGATTTGGCCCCATGTATGCAAATTGCCAGAACCTAATATTGGCAAGAGGACAGGAAAGGTCCCACCTGCATTTTGTGTGCCACAAGTGCAGCTCAGTCTCTCTTGACTCACAGCAGCAAGAGTAGCACCATTATCAACCCTGCCAAGATCTTTGAGAAGCCTTCACGCTCTGCTGCAGGGGAGGGTGCAATGCACAGGCTGCTGCCGTTTGCCTTTGGATTAAGCACCTTCAATTCTATTCCAGCAAAGGCAGAATGCAAAAGGGTGGGAGGTGGGAGAGCTCAGCAAGGCCTTAGATCCCAAAGTCTTGTATCCAGATACTTGCTCTGAATTCACGGAATGACCAACTTCCATTTCCAGACACATAAGACCACTTCCAGGGATCACAGCCTGGAAATTTTAGGGATTAGTTTCAGGGATTTTAGGATTCATTTGAAAGGACAGTGTATAACCAACTATAGGTGTTAGATGATGGGTGGAGCATGAAGCATTAATGAAAGGGAATGATATTAAAAAGACTCTGTCTTGATAACTGTTGTTCATTAAAGGTCAGACTGTGTGTGGAAGCCTTTAATTTATGGATCATATAGAGGTGATTCACAAGAGTGAAGTGAGACAGGTCCTTCCATGTCCTTCCTCTCGTATGATAGAGAAGGGCATCCCAGAACCTGGTCACTTTTCCACTTTCTCCAGAAGCACTGGCAGGGTATAGAGAAAGAGAAAGATTCATTTCAAAGAAAGTAATGTACTTCCCAGAGCCCCTCACTTCCCAGAGCCTGGTAAACTCCACATCATTCTCCATAGAGACCATTCCCTCAGATATAGATGTTAACTTGCTGTGTTCTGGTTATGTTATTATTATTATTAATCTTGAAACTCTGGTCTCATCTCTGGTAGATGATTATGTTTTGACCTGTGATTCACCTATTCACTTCTAGTTTTCTGTGTGATAAGGATGTTGAACAGTCACCAAATTTCATACCTGAGGTGTCTGAACAGTAGGGCAGACTAAATAATCTCTGCAAACCACATTTCTATAATGTGCTTTAAAAGCCTTTATTTCTATAAAGGCTTTTAAAGCACATTAGGATCTTTTGGGATGAAAAGCAAATGTAAACTGCAGTTATGATTGTCATCCAGCAATTAGGTGCTTTTGGAATAGAATAAAGAAGAAAGAAAAGCTATATAATGATTACTGACATGAATATGTGATGTGCTGACCTTTGCTAACTAGCACAGTTTCTTTCTCAAGTGTGAAGGTAGAGAATTAATATCTGACTTGAGATTTAGAAGATTTCATTTTCATCCTCTAGAGGTACTAGCTTGTATTTCTTATTTACATTTATCATTAATAAGGACCCAGAAGCACAGCAAGTGAGAAAGTAGTATCCCACAAGATATTCTGGAGTTTCAAAGAGTGGGGGTTTTTTTTAACAATTACAATAAAAATCTCAGTTAGACTAGAAATGCTAATCTATTTTATTTTGGAATGCTGAAGAATTTTATTTTAATAATGCTGAAGCAGAGTATTATATTGAATCACATGTATGAAGAATATTATGTAAAGGATATGAAACCTTATAAATTAAAGGTAATAACAAAATGGATAAATGTAAAAAAAATTACTAAATGCTTCCAACTTTTCAAAACACGAGGTTTTAATATGACATAATCAAAGCAAAAGGTGAAACAAGATTCAATTTTATACTTTTCTCTCAAGATGAGTATGAAAACTGGAACTGTCCTATTTTAATTCAACATTTCTGAATGTAAAGCAGCTTTTGACCATGTATGAATTCTTAAGACAAAATCATAATAAGTCTCTGCTTGGTTCCCTCACTCCAAGTAACAGTGGATGACTGCCTGCAAAGACTTGTTGGCAGGTCTTAATTGTGGTAGAGGAGACATCTCTCCATGAAATTCCTGCAGGCTATGGGCCAGGATCAGAAACTCTGCTTGGCTCAGATGCAGGTCTAAAGGGATGGAGCAATTAAGCTGTTTTTATCCTTAGTTCTTCACTTATACAGAGTTACTGCTAAGCAAAGTTAGAGTGTGGAATTACAGTTGGTGTGGTGTTGTACACAGCTCTGCGCTAAGGAAGAAAAAGGAAATGTTTGTGTGGCTTTGTCTGGTCATATGTTTGGAAAACACAAGTACGACACAGAGTGCTATTAGTAGAATGAGAGTATGGAATAATGAGTAAGAGCACAGATATATTTTCTTGTCAGTAAATCCAGCCTTAAGCTGGATACTCCAAACTACCTCCTTGTGTAGACATTTTTATGAGCAATGAGAGAGGTAGCTTACTTAGAAATGTGCTTTCTAAGCTGTTTGGCTCCCAAAGCTATTTTGAAAGCTTAATGTCTTTGAAGATAGGTTGAAGTGCTTCATTCATATTTGTGGCATTAATAAACTTCTCACAGAGCATGATTGTGGAATGGCACATGTATAAACCAATAATACTTCCTAACTTGTGCAGCCCTCTCTTTAGCCCTAATTCCCTCACCTCAGGGTTGACACAGGGCCACTGGCAATATTATCTTGTGGTTTAAAATGCCATCCCTCTGCCAGTCTCAAGACAGACTAGCATCAAGCAGCTGCCACCAGCAGCTGTGGACATTCAGCACCTCTGAACATTAGCTGCAGGGTATCTTAAGTCTGGTATTCCAAAAGGGGTGAATCATAAATTAAAAGCTGCAGTTGCAAACATAACTCTAGTTCTTTAATTTTTCATAAGAATTACTAGAATTAAAGCCTTACAGAGGATAAAAATAAGTGAGAAAGATCAAAAGACTTGCTGGACCCACTTGAAAAGGAGAATCTACATGAATGATACTCGCTCTAATTGTTTCAAGTGACATCTTAAAAGTAATGTTGATAATTTTGAAACAATAAAAAAGATTAGTAAATTATCTGTTAAAGTGAAGCCACACTGCAAGGCCAACAGTTAGTGTGGTACTACACTAAACAGCAAAATGAACAAATTTGTTTGTTAAAGCAATGAACAGTTGGTTGATAAACCTGCCGGGGACTTGGCAAGAAAAGCTGAACATCGGTAGAAGTTAAATTGGGATGGAAATACCTGAAAAACAAACAAAAAAAAAAGAATGCAGAAAACTAAAAATTGAAATTACTCATTTACCATATTTCATTTCAGTTTCTTACCTGAGATCCTCCATGCTTATCACATTTTACAGTGAACATATGTCATTCTAGTCAATAACACAGTTTAAACAAAGAATGAAACAGAGCCCCATTTCTAAATTCATATTGGTTCTTAATTTGGTGTCAGACATCACAAATAGTATTGCTAGAATCATACTACATATCACAAACTATGCCATGCTAGTTGTAAAACAACATGTCCAGGTCTAGGAAACTCTCTTTCCTCTAATCAGGCTTGATAAACAGGAAGTTCTTAAGCTGCTGGAGTCAGTGAGATAACACCAAAATCAGTTCATGTCACAGAGCTGTCTGAAAGATCTCTGACTTTTCTGCTAAAGACTTCATCGATGGAGCCACATTTGTGTTTTACTTTGGGCTGCTTTTGGGGTTAATCTACCAATTCTCCACACCTAGCAAACTTTCAAATCCTGAGCAAGTCTGAGAGTATTCAAAGTGGATTTCTTTTGGATGAAACTGAACCAGGACACATGCTTCAGTCATGCTTCAAATGCAATGGGCTCAGTGCATGAGGCCAGACCAGAAGTAATCTGAAGTTCTCTGAAGTGCAGCTCGTGCAGATACCAGTTCCTAAGCACCAGCTGTTCATGTTTAAAAATCTTCTCTTGCTGGCCTGCATTACTTGGTGAAGCAGACATGCTTTGTCTGTCTGTCTGCATTGCTACCTGGACACTGCCCATGGGCCAGGCTGCCTACAATTCTTGTGCTCTGGCTCAGCATCAAACCCCTTCTGAGACTTGTTTGCTTCTAAGGGCTTTGCAGAGAATAAAATGAGTTTACAACAGCCTTCCCCCAAGCAAGGCAAGCTGGGGTCCAAAAACGGGGTAGACTTGAGACTGCGAATCTTTGATCTGGCTCCTTGTGGTCCTGCACTGAAATTTTAGGACCCACATGTCCACTGGAGCTGGAGCGACAGAGTAAGAGTAATCACTGGTTGGCTAGTGCATATCACAAAAGACATAAAAAACATATTAAGGTGCTCATCGTGTGTGTTTTTTAGAGGATGCACAACAACATAGACTTTGGGGTGGGAGGACTTTTTGGAATTAATAATTTGGGTTAAAATGGGCTTTCCAGAATAATCACCTCACCTTCTTTTTCTGACTTCTTCTCAGAAAAAGAGTTTTCCACTGACTCATGAAGTTTTGTTGTCCCAAAAAGGCTAGAGCACTCTATTTGCTTTTAATAAAAACTTTAATGTTTTTGTCAAAGCTTACTATTGCTAATACAAATCCATATGGCATCTTAAAAAAATCCATATGGTATTTCTGTATCAGAATCAGCATATGTAATCCACAGAAAGCATCCATCCAGTCCTTAAAAATGCATCAAGTTCTCCATAAAGAAACAAATAATATACAGATAATATAATTGGCTGTATGGTCCTACAGAAGGAAATACTGGTGAGTCCTCCCCTCTGGGTTCTGTCTGAAGGCAGAGGAAGGTACTTCTCGTGCCTGACACAGGGAAAAAGGAGCCTCACCCTCCATACTCCGGGGTTAGGAGTGTGCAAAGCCTCCATAGGTACCTGGCCAGTGGAGACGATTGTGGCCACTGTGTGATGCCTCAGTGCATCTGCTGAACTGCCTTGAATATGCCCTACTCATTTTGTGATTCCTGCTAGCAAAGAGATTTTTTTTAGGGTTTTCTTATTATTACCTCTTTCTTGGATCTACTGTATCTATGAGCCATTGCTGACCAGTGAAGAATTGTGTGGGCTTGATGAGAAAAATGCCTTTTAAAAATGTACTGTTGGACTGTTTGTGTTCTTACAGCCCATGCAGCAGCAGTGCATATTTAAAACACAGTGGTGGTCTCTATCTGGTGCCTGTGAATACTGAGGAATGTGAATTACTGATCTGTTTTGTTTCTTTTAGAAAATTAAGTCTTGGTTTTCTTGTTTTTTTGTTTTTTTTTTGTAAGATGGTTGCATTAGCAGATTGTACTTCCTTCTTAGACACCCATTAAAACTGATATTTTCATGTTTATTCTCATATCTCACTTGACTGTCAAAAAAGGTAGTATTTAGCAGTACACTTCATTTAGTGCAATGTATGAAACTAGTACTATCTCAGAATAAATGCATTATGCGTCTCATGCATGATATAAAATTTAGAAAGGAATCAACCACTATAAATAAATTAAAGAAAAGAAAGGGGGAGGGAAGAGAAGAAAGAAATGCCATGGACACCCAGAAGCCAGATTGATGCAAATCTTTGTAAGCTTCATTGGAAAAAAAAGGGTAAAAATCTGTTCTCATAAATAATACTCCTTCTCCTTGCATGTTGATATTGTTTAGAGGAGTGTTTATATGACTATTTGACTAGTTACTGGTGTCTTTCATTGCTTTGGAAAGGGAAGTTTGTACACACACTGAAGAAGAAGATAAAAACCAGCAGCCTTATAGGAATATGAGGGCCTCTGCTAGTTCTCTCTCAGCCCAAGGAAAATGTAAGCAAATGTATAAAAATAATGTCCAGTGTTTGCAGACTTTTTTCTCCATTTCCCATAGAATTAGAGAAGAGTGGGTTAGGAAAGAGCTAAAAAGGTCAGACTGTGAAATTTGCAGGCAAAAACATTTGGTGGACCATCCAAAAGGAAGCTAAAAATGAGGGAATAGATTAAAAACAAAACTACTCGTAAATTATTTGGAAAAAATGAAATGTTCCTCACAGTTGCGAGTTTTCTCTGTGCTTTGCACTTGTCCACCACAACAGGATGCACCAGAGCCCTGACCACTGCAAATCAGTCTTACACCAGTGCTTGCCCCTTTCTTTTTTTTGCAGAGGGTGGTTGATCAGTAAAGCAAGAAGCACCCATATGGACAACTTATTTCGTTGTGTTTCATTGACTTAGTTATTCCAAGACAGTACAGTGCAGTACTTTCTGATACAGGACATGCAGAAATTCCTTTCACTTTCAGCCATCATAAAATTAAATATTCATTTTTTGCTTTTTGACATCATAACAGAAAATGACATGACACTAATATTATTCTCCTGCCATCAGTTTATACTACATTGAGTATGAACCAACAGGTAGAGCAAGCTGTAAATCCTCTTTAACCTAAAAAGATATTTTTCAAATTTCTTATAAGGAATTTCTACTCATAACATTTTTTTTTCTCCGAACACTGATAGCAAAACCATCACATGAAACATATATGTTTGATATTGTTTTGTTTTGGAATTCGCAATAAATGGGACTCTCAAAAGCTATCCGGGATGATCTCATTCAAACCTTACTGGCATTGCATGTCTGCAAGGACATGACACTTTGGAAAAAATCCACCTCAGAATCACTTAAGCTGCCACATGACAGTAAATCTAATTTTAAGGAGCACTGTAGAGAAACAAAACACCACAGCCACATGACATAAAGCCCTGAAGCTGTACAATGCCTCCCTGTCAGTCCAAGTTGTTAGAACATAATAAAGGAGAACCTTGGTTTTAGCAGGATCTAGGTCAGAAAGGCATAATTTGTTTGTTTATAGCTGGGATAATGCAGCTGGAAATGCAGCTCAAGATGTAAGCCCCATGTTGCTGGGGCTGATGTTGGTGGTTCTGTATGGCAGTAGGAACATGTGAGAGTCCTTGCATTTAGTCCTATGAGAATATGGGCTTGTAGCTGGGTGAGCATGTGCTGTAGGGGTCTGTAAGAGCAATGGAGAGCTTTACCCTTCTGCAGCAAGAACAAAGGCATCTTGTATCCAAAGCAGTGTAGCAGGTTCACCTATTATTTTGCCTATCAAAAAAAAGGAGCTCCTTGGAGCTTTATGGTAGCATGACATGGCTGAGGAGTGCCTTTTTCCTGATTTTATTTTGGGTCAAAACAGAAGAATAACGCTGTGACTCCAGTGCTGTGTTACTGTCGGTGCTCAGTGTATCTTTAGAATTTAATCTACTTTACCGACTACAACAAGATCACCTAATGCAGCAGGATCATGCCAACTATCAAACAATAATCTGAGCAGTCAGTAAGCTGGAGTATGATCTGGTCTGTTTGTCAAATTTCTGGAGTTAGGGCACTTTCTTGCATTCCCTCTGCCTAGATCCATTGTAATAAATTTGGATTGCATGTCAATTATTGCAATTTATGACTACCCATCTCTCCATTCTGAATATGTATGTGATTTTAATTTAAGGCTTCCTTGCTGTACAATATTTATTATCAGTTCTCTATTTTAGCCAGCATTGAGATAACTGCTATTTTACACTCTCCTAATGTCTTCTCTTTTCAAGGTCATCAGTTTTGCGACATCGCTGAAAATGAAGTAGGACTTATGGTTCAGTTTAATCAAATTTCATGCTCTGTTGCCTCCTTCTTATGGCCTCTGTGCTAATTGATCAAGTTTTCAATTAAATTCCTCCATCTTTGTTTTAATTCTTTGTTAGGGTTTTTATTCCATTACATGGTTTCATGAGATCTAACTTGCTACAAGTGCAAACTGTCTCTGCTTTTCCAACTGTCTAGTTACAATAATTTAGCTATATAGTTACAATTTAGCTATATGGTTCATCTCATTTTCCCTTTCCTATTATTAAAACCCTCAGTGGATTAGCTTCATCTGTTGGATTTAGCCTTAGAATCCAAAAATTTGATTCATTTGTCAAGACGAGATTAGTTTACTTCATGAATTGTCATGGCTAAAAATCTCTCTGTATCCCAGCAGTTTCAGCCATCTTGCTTAGCCACAATTAAGCAAATTGCTGCTCCTAAAGAAATATTGAAATGACTCTCACTAATAAATGGGGCCCTGTCAGGCATATGTAGAAAATTCTGCCTTATAGAGAGGCCTTCCTAATAAGCAGTGATTCTCTTTTCATTCCTTTATTGTTTTTGTATGGATCAAGAAAATGTTAATATGGTAAATGTGTATTGCTACACCAGGTTGTTTACTCATTCTGAAGTTCATAACACCACATTTCATCCCCTGAGTAATACTATATCAAGCGTGTTTTGAAATCCACTAACATGTTCATTTTTAAAAATCAAATAATCTTTTGATACAAATATTTTTTAAAAGGCCAAAGAAAATGTGCTGGCAGAATCCATATAACTACTTTTTCTTTAAGGGAGGCTTTGTTCAATTGAGGACAGTTCATTTCCACCTGTGGACTTCTAACTTCAGTTCTGATGCTTTCAACTCTGATGAAAATACAGACCAGATCATTCTCTGAATAAAACTGTGATAACTGTCAGCAGTCTTAAAAGGTTTATGGTTTACACACTTTGTGGTATGAAAAAAATCTCACTTTATGATAATCTTCAAATAAAGCGTGAAAGCCTATAAAACATTTTACATGCTTCTCTTTAAGATGCAAAATCAGGTTTGCTTTCAACATCAGCTATCTGAATGTTAAAACAGAGCTAATGTGTTGAGGAGACCCACTGTAGCAGACCAATTGCAGAGTCATGGTGCTCATACATTTTTGTATGCTGTTTTAGTATAAAGCCCTGTTTAGTAACACTTCCTCTCACGTTGTGTTGAAGAGATGTGCTGTGATTTAAGCCCAGCCATCAACTGAGTACCATATAACCACTCTCTCATTCACAGGGTCAGGAGAGAACTGGAAGAGCAGAAGTGAAAAAAACCCATGGGTTGTGATAAAGACAGCTTCAGAGCAAAAGCTGGGCATGAGCAAAGCAAAGCAAGGGATTCATTCACCACTTCCCCTGGGCCGGCAGGTGTGCAGCCATCCCCAGGAAAGCTGGGCTCCATCTCATGTAGCAGTGCCTTGCAAACAAACTCTCCGAACGTGCCCCTTTCTGTCTTCCCCCAGCTTCCCATGCTGATCGTGGTGCCATATGGTGTGGAATATCCCTTGGGTCAGCTGGGATCAGCTGTCCTGGCTGTGTGCCTCTTGTGCAGCCCCAGCCCACTCAATGGTGAGGTGGTACAAGCAGCAGAAGAGGCATTCACTCTGTGCAAGCAGCAATAACAACATCTCTGCATTATCAACACTCTTTTCAGCACAAATCCAAAGCACAGCCCCATACCAGTTACTGTGGAGAAAATTAACCCTATCCCAGCCAAAAGCAGCACAGCATGCTGCAAAGTTCTGTACTTTGGAAATCTTCTTGTCCTTTCATGTTCACTATTCCAGCAGTCACCAGGAGAAAACCTGATATGTTGAGAGGACTTGAGTCTTGGGAGTCAGGTAGAATGAGGTAAGATTCTGCTTCTACTGCAGGGGTTGCCAAAACTTCTGCTGATTTCAACATAGTCAATATTTCATCCTTCCACTGAAGAGGAAATCATTCATAGATGTTGGTATCATCTGTGGCATCAAATTCTGTTTGGGATCCATTTGGTTTCTTTGTGCAAGCCCACTGACCACAATAAACAACAGAAGTGTCTGTATCAGCAAAAATACTTCTATTTGTGGAGGGCCTCTTCAGACCACTGACCCCATTTTTTAAGGGGTGGTAAGATTCATCTAGCCTGTAGCTGGCTTTCAACAGTATCCAAGTACTGAATGGTTGAGAAAATCAAAATAACAGGGCAAGTATAGATTGATGACTCCCTGGCATATTCTCCCTGCTTCCAGCAATCCTTGGTTATAAACATTGTTTTTGGATTTACCATCCTTGGTGGAATAATTTCCATGAATTGACCCTGTTGCTGTTTGAACTGGTAAGAATAAACATTATTTAGAATAATCTTGGGCAAGAAATTTCTCAGTTTAATTGTGCTGCTTATAAAAATGCCTTCTTTTGTTTGTTTGTTTTCAGCCTGTCACCTGATAATGTCATTTTTTGTCCCTATTTCTTGAGCCGTGAAAAATCAAATAATTTCCTAATGATCTTTTCGATGTTATTGACATTTCTATTAATTTGTGTCACATCTACCCTTGGTTGTCTCTTTTCTCTGCAAAAGAGTCTTAATCTTGTTATTTCTACTTTGGACATTATTCTTGTCTATGTGACAAGAATATAAGGTATTATCTGAATGTTTTCTCACTCTTGTACAGCTTTTCTGACCAGAAAGTCAGAACTGCAGGCAGTGTTGAGGTATGGGCACACCATGGGTTTATAAAAAGAAATAATTACATTTGCAGCTTGATTCTCTATCTGTTTCCTGGTATTTCCAAGCATCCCCTTGTGTTTTTCTTGGGCCAACTGATGTTTTTATGGAATCAGCTGCTGTGCCTGGGAGCTCTCATTCTGGATGAAGGGCAGATAATTCAGAGCTTGTCCTTGCACATATCAGGTTAAATTGTGTCTCCTGGTGCATCACTGCATATTTACTGACACTGCATTTTGGCTTTCATGTTTTTCTCCACTACGGTGCCATACTTCAGTGTGCTTTTACAGCATCCTTTCCCTTCCATTCTTCTCAATAATTGAGCATTAACAAATTTATCCTCTCGGTCTTCCCCCCTTCTCCTTTTTGAGTATTTTTGAAAATATTTATTAAAAGCCCTTTAAGAGGAAGCTTGTTGAAAGCTTTTGTTTCACTATGTGGTGAAATGCCTTTGAAAAGGCTTTATACTCTCCATGCACAATTCCTACAAGTGGAATTACCTCAAATAGGGAAATGCTTTTGCCCGAATGTCTCCGCCCTTCACTTCTCCTCCTCAGAACAACAGGTCAATAATGCCTCTCTTTTGCAAGTTATTTTAGGGTTTTGTGGAATAAAGATCATACACATGCTCTCCATTAGTACTTTCTAATCTAGCTATTTCAGTAATGACTTACATGGTGAATGCTTGAAGGGAGCTATAGGAAGAGCACAAGCTGTTCTTTAATTGCATCTGGCAGCCATAATAATTAATAATTGTAAAGCAAACGTTGTCTACATTTGAAATATGCAACTACTACAGTGAGAGAAGATTATAATGTCTCTTTGCTTTTGAAAGTCCCTCAAAGCCGTTATGTTCTTTAATAAGCATATTCTGAAGAGTATTTTCTTATGCAAGTGGGCAATTCAAGAACTGCAGAGATGAACACACTGCATTATATATTTAAATCAAGATTAAAATAAATTCAAAGACAATTGAAATTATTATTAAACTTAATAAAGCAAATCCCTGTATCCTTCCCATGGTTATCCAACATTGCTTAGCTTGCAAGAAGAGTAAAATAGTCCATTCCCCACCTTAACAAATAAAGATGGCAGTAATAAACCTCTTTTATTGAATGTTTGATTATTTTAAGAAAACCTGCTTGTTTTTTAAAATGTATGATCTGTTCTCTCTTGATATGGTGAGCCACAACACATAATAAATTTTAAACCAATTTTGTCTGTGAATGCACACGATCGATTTAAATAGCATCTACTTGCACTGGATTGTTTTAAGAGGACAGTAGCTCAGCAAGCAGGAAGCTTTGTAAGCCTCCGCTTGGTATCTGCTGAATGCTAGGTCAAGTCGAGCTGAAATTGGTCTGGTTTTCTCACCCCAGCCTGAGTGAAGTAGAACCGCTATTTCAGAAGAAGATTTGGAACAAGTCTGATGTGTGAGTCCTAACCTCGAGGGAGGTCCCCAGCACCCCTTAGGTACCAGATGTAGTAGGGACAGCGTGGGTTGGTTTTAGCCCTTTCCTTATTTCTTCCAGTCACATGTGAGTTGGAAAGTGCTCTATGAGAGCTATCCATAAACACAAAGCACTTGAGTTTTCTTTGGCAACCATCAGCATCAATATCACCTCTTCTGCAGATAGAGCTTGGACAAACTATTTCTTTCTTAGTTTCACCTTTAGCTCTGCTATCACGCTGAATCCTGCGTATTCTAGGATTATGTAGGCACTGTTCTCTCATCATGATAAATCCTACATGCACAGATGGATTTACCTTTGGCTAGAAAATTATAATTTATTTATTCCTTCCCCTTTTCATTGTGCATGCTTCTCTTGCCCCTGAAATTCCTACCTTCCTTGCAAAAGAATAACAGAGAGATAATGATTAACCTTTCAATGCCCCAATGATCTTTAAGAGTTTGATTAACCATGGCCAGAGTGCAGACCCTGCAAGTCTCAGATGACACAGAAGGTGGAGTTGTAACAGCAAGTACCATTCACACCTTTGAATGACTTTGAGTGAGTTTGAGTGACTTTGGATGTGGACAGGAAATCCCGTTGCATTTTAGGTTAATACTCTCATTTAGCCTAATAAACATATTTGGCACTATCTACCCCATATTATTTATCTATGGTGACTCTTTTAAGCTAATTTGCCACTAGTGGACTAGTGAAGAAGAAACCATGATTCTTCTTAACAGCTGAAAAATACACTTGTAATCTCCATTTCAGAGGCTGCTGTGAGAAACAGCCTCATAGCTATTTCTTCTTCAATCCAGCTGGCTTCTGCTAAGCTGATGGTTGCTGTATTAAAAAACAAAAATTGCTACTCTTAAATTTAGGTTTTATTGAATTTGATCATTCTATTTTTAAAGCTGCACTTCAGTTAATGGTCCAAACAGATCAATATTTATAACCAGAGTTGTGCAAATGAAATACATTAATAAGTAAAACATATACACTTGTACTTTCACATAAAACTTAATTAATCGGATGTGATTTGTAGACTTTTTAATTGGAATTATCAGCTAAGGAAAATAAAGTCTTTTCCTCTACTTGAAAGCAAGGAGAAATTCTGGTTATTTCCAAAGAAGAGATACCATATTCTGATTTAGTAGTGCTTTACCATAGGTTAATTAAGTGCAATTTCTTCAAGGAATGCCTTCAGTTTAATGAAATGAAAGACCAGTACCATGCCTTTAGGAATTGGTGTCAGTAAAACTGGTCCTTCTGGAAGGATTGTCAAAGAATGAGCTGAAGGTACAATAACTTCCTCTCAAAAGTGAGATATTTCTCACGTACATGAGTGCTTTACATGAGAAAATAAGCCTAACCACTCAAAAGACTGAATGTAACTCGGTTCTGGAGTTAGTTAGGTCAGTCCTGGCTCTGCATCCTTTGCATGGTGCTCTTCCAAGATATGTGCAAACTAAGGTAGAATAAAATTGCCCTTGATATGTTTGTACAGTCACCCTCTCCACTGAGATATGTCAAGGTCTTCCATAGAAATGCTAAAAGTGTCAGTATACTTTACAGTCTAAAATAAATCCATATTTGCCAGATACATTTAATTTTTTCACGTGTTTGTGGGGAGTTCTTA
>JAYDZK010000001.1:17890174-17912808 GCA_034509185.1 Euphonia xanthogaster | reverse complement strand
TTTGTGGGGAGTTCTTACTCTTTCAGTTAGGCAAAAAAGAGTAAAAATCTGTCACCTTTCTATTCCTTCTTTGACTCCTGGAACAAATTTGTCTAATCTGTGGGCTGCTTTATTTAGGCCAGGAATGGCTGGATCCCAGATGCATCCCTTACTGTCCCAGATGGTCAGGCTTCTCTCTGTGTCTTCGGAAAGAGAATTCAGGGACACATAGTGTCAGGTCATCAACCCTGGCTTTATACAGTCAAAAAATCCCCTATGAAGTGTAAAGTGTGCTACACACACTTGTGAGGATGAGGATCTGGTCCCATAAATAGGATAAGAATAAAATATCTCTATTCTATGTAACCAGAAGTATGTAAGACCACAGCTCATTTGCTTCTGCATCTAGGAAAACAAACATGTCCTGTTTTTTTCTCCACCTCAGTTGTTAGGTCAAGAATGTGACACTAGTAGCTGCCATGTTGTACCTGTCTTTATATACTAGGTCGTCAAAATGGATATTTTTCTAAATCACAAGTACAAGTCTCTCCATGGATTGATTTAATTTCTTCCTAACTGTTTTAGATGCCAGTTTGTCCATGTTAAGTTCGTTACACACACACACATACATAGACAAATTAAAATGCATTTTCAACAATAGTTGTCAGCAAGAGAATCCCTCCCTTTTCACCTGCCCTCAAAATCTGTTATTAAAAACAGTTGAACTGCTAATGAAGATGAAACAAATCTCTAAGACCACTTTTGAGAATACATTTGTCAAGTAGAATTTTAGGCAAGCTGTTTCATGAAGGAGTATGCAGGGACTTGCTGCTGTAAAAAAAAATCAAAAGTACCCATGTTTGTCTCCTGTCTGTAGGCTATCAGTTCCCCAATGCAAAAAGGAATATGGACAGCACCCCTTCCCTCCTTGTTTTTCTTTAGCAATAAAGCACTGGAATCTTATTAACTAATTAAGTTTTTGATTTCCCATGTAGGAAAAAATCTGTTCTGAAATTCACTCTCAACTCAAATTAATTTCTGAAAAAGCCTCGTCTGCAATGCTGGTAGAAGGCTGAACACTGTAAGGCTTTTTGCAGTTTTGAATGTTGCAGCTGGCATTGTCACTTCAGTTTAGACACATTTAAAATACCTGGGCATCTCTGGGGGAAGTTGTTTCGTGGTTCAGTAGGCTTGGCAGGGGTGGCAGTCCTGTCCAGGTTGCCAGATTCCTTTTGCTTACTCATGGGGAAAGAGATGCCCATGTGTGAAGTGTAGCACTTAATTTAATCTAAAAGAGGGTAGGTGTAGATTAGATATTCAGAAGAAATTCCTTACTGTGAGGGTGGTGAGGCACTGCCAAAGGTTACCCAGAGAAGCCCAGGATGCCCTATCCCTGGGAATGTTCAAGGCCAGGTTGGCTGGTGTTTTGAGCAACCTGCTCTAGTGAAACCTGTCCCTGCTCATTGCAGGGCAGGTAGAACTAGGTGATCTTTAAAGCCCCTTTGAGCCCAAATCATTCTATGATTTTTCCCATCAATAGCTAGATAAAAAATAGTTACAAACCAAACTTGCTAAAGAACTTCTCCCCTTGCCAAGATTTGCCTCTAGGACCATCAGCCCTATGCATCCTTCTCTCTGCTTTGTCTCCATTTCTCAGTCAAACACAGAAACCAAAATGCCTGTTCATGAAATCTTGCAGTTTTCAAGATTTCATTTTCAGCTCTTACATTCACTTCAGGAAAGCTTCACTCTACTCTCTCCACTTTTAATTCCTTATTTCCATTGTATTTAAATCCAGAGAGAAGCTGGTGGCTCCTGTGGATTTCAGTGTGACTTTTAGATGGCAAATGGAGAAGGGAGGAATGGCATCTGTGTGGTTGGTCCTTCATGACTGTAACTGCTTGTTCTTAGAAATGAGGAACAGGTGCAAGAAATCAAGAGGCCTACAAGGGCCAAAGTTTCCTTGTTCAGCTCAGATTTCTGTGGGAAGTTTGCAGAGACCTGCAATGGGCTGTTCTGTGTCTGGCTGTCTGTCTTCTGGGATTCTTCAGCTACCCAGGGACATGGGAATCTGACCCTGTGGCAAAATTTAGCTTCAGAAATTGAGCTTTTGTAGTTTTGCTTAAGTTTCTACCTTTTTTGTTTGCACAGTACCTGATCTTAATGCAACCCTGCGCTGTATTATCTTTTCCAGCCTACACTCTGGCAGCTTTTAAAAGAGACGTGAATTTTCTCTGTTATCTCTGTGGGATGTGTAATGCCCTACACCTAAAATTCAGCTTACTAGCTCCTGCTCATTTCAGCTAATGGAGATAGCTAATAAGGTTCTTTTACTGTATGTTCCCAGAATACGTTACATAGCTGGTGTTAGAGTCTCTGCATAATTGTTTGAGGCAGGTACTGGAAGAGTGGGAGTGAAAGAACAGGTTAGGAATTTCAGCTTATTTAATGAGCTGTTTTTACCTTTGCCTGACAAAGGAGTTAGAAGGAGAGCCTATATCACAACTCTTTCCTGAAGATCAAGCCACCTACCTTAGTGTGGTTTGATTAGTCTGATCCAACATTTCCATTTCTCGCTTCCAAAAATTGTTTTATCTATTTTTTCATGTGATTTTGCACCACAATGGTGACAGAAAATAGATTGAACTCAAATCCTGAAGTTTACTCCATTTCAAAATAAAATAAAGAGAAGGTGACTAATTAGAGACACTTTCTAAGAATGTTTGTTGAAGATGCCATGGATGTCACTGTTGCGCAGGATTGTCTCACAGAATTTAAGTCCAAAGCCTTGGAGACACCACCCACATTTCCCATACTGTAAGAACCTGAAGGTTTGTGTTTCCATATTAGACACTGGTCTTCACTTGGACTCCCTCAGGTGTGCTAATAAGTAATATCATGAAGCAATATAAAAATGAAATCATGGTTTCTGCTGCCCAGGAGTGCTGAGCATGTGTGTACTCTTATTGCTATGACCAAAACAAATCACAGCCAACTTTATGACTCTCTAATCTAGTTATACTTGGTGTTAATACTGGGAAAAACAGAGGAGTCCACAGACTTTTTACCAGTGAAGGAAGGTACAGTTTTTCTATTTTCATGTCTCTTTTTCCTTCCTAAAGATACCCAACCCAAGAATCAATTGGGTTTTAGCTGACATAGGTTCCAATGTCACCACATACATTGCAGTAGAGTTTTCTGAGACATAAAGATGTGTTCTTTCTTTTTATTTTGAACAGTCATCCCTTTTATGCAAGGACTTCTCAGATATCCAGACTGAGAAAAAGGGTTGGAGTATACTATCTACACCTACCAGGAATTTGTTATTTCCAGTCAGTGTTAAGAGCTGAAAAATTAAATCTTCAGAGCTCACCTGACTGAGGTCCAGCTGACTGGTAGCCTAAGCAAATAAAGTAATTTCACTTCAAGAGATCTTAGAAGATCCAATTTCATCACCAATGTAAGGACTTCTGAGGGCATGCAGAACTCATATTCTTTTTACATCACCTCTGATCATGATTGCTTTCCAGGAGAATGAGATTTTGTATTTTGTTGCGTTACTGCTATCATGGTTTGGATGATTCAGAATGCAGAGCATGCCTCTGCTTTTGCCTTTTCTTGCTCAGAAATTCCCTTTGTAATCAGCAGCTTACTCTCATTGGCTGAAATGGAAGGAAAACACTCCTTAAAACAGAAAGGAGTAATGGGAAAGGCCAGGTGAATGAACACATCTCTGGAGCAGAAGCTGGGTTTGAGGAACAGGATAAAGCAAGATACAAAGCCAGGACAAGGTGAGCATCCCAAGTGGATCTGCCCCGTTTCAATTTCCAGACAAGGCACGGTTCTTTTGGCAAAGGAAAGAAATCCCACCAAATCCTGCTGTTGGTAGAGAGACCTTTTGAGTCAAATGTCTGAGAGATGGTTCTCTCATCTTAAAGGGAGGGACTCAAACCGGGAGCAATGTGCTTTCTTTTCATTCCTATAGTTCTTTCCCAATCCTAAAAAGCAAATGAACATTTTCTACCCAAGCTGAGCATCCTCAGGGTAACGAACTGACTGACTCAGCCATGTATCAAGTTGCAATGTGTGTATCCTTGCAGTACAACTCAAGAGGCATTTGTTTCCTGTGTCATAAAAGAGCAAGGAAACATATCATTATTATTACTATTAGTTTTATTGTCTTGTATTTTAGGCTTGTATAGGGGGACTGTGAATTTTTTTTTTTTTTTTTTGATGAAGGAACTGGCAAAGAAGATTAAGTGATCTAATAATTTGTAATAATGAGTACTGCATTTGTGGGTACTGCAGGGTGTTATATTATGGCTTTTGGGACCATGCATGCAATTTATAGGGGAATAAATAAATAATCATTTGTGCCTTCAGAATGTAAAAGTCTTCAGCAGGGAAGGACAGAGAAATGAAGGTTGATTCAGAAGGGAACTGCTGCTCCAATTTGCCATAATTTTAACAAGAAGATATCTGTTGAGTGCTTACAGGAGAACAATGTGTAGTTAATACTTCAAGTTAAGTACTGGCTTGACTTTTTTCCCTCTTTATTCTTGGATCCAATTATGAGCAATCTGCAGAAATAATGAGAAATTATTGCAAGTTTTCCAAATTTCAGACCTTTTTTAAAGTGCTAAGAAGGAGCCCTACATTTTAATACATTTATATCTTTCTTCCCTTTTCAAATCTGCGTGAACTTCCCTATACAATTCACCTCTGAACTTACACAGTAAAATCTGATTTATTACTACAAATTATGGCCCAGTGGATATTGATTTACACACACCAAATGATAATATATATGCTAAGAGCAGTCCCATAGGGCATACTTGTACAGTAAAATGCAACTTAGATTTTAAAAGTCTGGACTTATAGCAATAAAATGGGTTAATATGAAAGGCTTTATGGAATTTAAGAATTATTAATATCCCCTATTTTGATGAAAACTAGGTTGAATTATTAATAATGAAAATATTGTTGTAACTTCTGTTGGATATGAGAGCTTGCTATTTATTCTGGATGTTAAAAGAGATTGTAAGTATTCTACCTCCCTTTCTGAGAAGCAGTAGTTCACAAGGATAGCCAGTGATACTGCTCACAAAGGGGAGCTGAATCCTCTTCTGGCCTTTAATAATGATAGGTCATATTGTGCCCCTGGCTGTAAAACAGATCTTCTCACTTCAGGAGGTACACTGCTGACCACTGGTGTGAAATTCAGCTTCCAGCTGGCATAGTTAGCTGTGTAAGAAGTGAGTGCAATTATAAAAATCTTCTAAGGGATTTTTTGTGGCCTTTCCTGGGCATGGAAGGCCCAACCTGTTACACAGGGAATTTCTGGACTTCCAGGATGAGTGCCAGTCAAGATTCTTTGGTCCCAAAATTGCTCCTTAGGCAGAAAATTGTAGCTTAATCTATGAAAATTATATTATCATGTTTCCAGTTCACACTAACAAGACATTTGTCCTTCAGTGAAGTTAGTAACACAGTTTGAGTAGCAGATCTGTACTCAGCTGCAGCAAGCTTTCTTCTCATGAAAGAACCAAATTATATTCAGGTGTGGTAGAGAGCACACTGTGCTGCTGTGGGAACATCTCTTCCCAGGGTTGCAGCCACACCTCATCACCTGTGCTGCAGCCAGGGGAATTCTGGGGGAGGGTGTATTCTGACTACCCAGGGAGTGTTTTTCAGGACACTGTCTGGCACTGCACCATCCCTCAACCACACCCTACCTTTCAGGGTAGGAACTTACGATCGTAGAATGGTTTGGGTGGGAAGGGATTATTCAGTTTCAACCCTCTTGCTACAGGCAGGGACACATCCCACTAAACCAGGTTGCTCCAAGCCCTGTCCAATCTGGCCTTGAACACTTCCAGGGGTGAGGCACCCACAGCTTCTCTGGGCAACCTGTGCCAGTGCCCCACCATGGTAAAAAATTTCTTCTGGGTACACAAGTTGGTAGAAAACCAGCACTGCAGAGGAAAAGGATCCTCTCAAGTCAAAGTCAAGACTGGGGAGGGTGAGGTGCTCTCAGAGTATGCCTGTCCTACATTTCAGACCTGGAGAAAACTGCCACGGCTGACATTGCATTACTTAGCTGGGGATCCATGCACTGCTGTCTGAGGGGGTACATTTAGCAGTGTAGGTGCAGCTTTTGGTACTTCCCCTGATGCTGGATATCAAGTATATGGAAGGTGTGCTAGCAAAAGTTCTCATTAGCACCATGGAAAACCACTCCAGTTTTGAGAAAAACTATTAACAATTGAGCAGATACAAGGAGTATCTGCCACTGGTAGCTTTGTGTGATTTATATTTAGTTGCTTAACTGGTGCCTCATTGCAGCATTCATCGGTATTTTCAAGAGTACATTGGCATTTTGTGGTTAAAGATTAGTTCACTGCATGGTTGCACTTACATATGTCCTTCCCTTTTGAGAATTCCTTGTGGGATGTTAATTTTCCATTTCTAAAATATTGTGTCACATTTTAAGAGAGAAGTATTTCACAGGAACAGGTGGATACAGCCTCCAGGTGATGCATTTATCATTTTAAAGCATAGAGAGCAAGGGCAATATTTGTTGAAAGTGCCAGATAAAAGCCATTGAACAAGAAAACAGCAGTGGCACTTCCAAGGGGGTAGACACACTAGAAATAAAAAGATTTTGTGGCATCTCATACAAAGAACTGAGGATCCTGGCCATTAGGTAATGCCAGAGTCCATGGCTCTTTCCAGGTGTCCAAAGCACAAGGGAGTCAGTAGAAATGGATATCACAAAGCAGGAGACAAATGGCCAAACTCGTCTCTTTTGTATACTCTGACTCAGAATAATTTCATTCACACCAGGGGAAATATTCTTGTCAGTATTATTAGTAGCAATATTTGACTCAAACTTTGGAAAACAGTGTAAGTCTTTGACATAGTAAACATTCAGTTTTCTGTTTGCCATCTCCATGTTAATGTTTTAAAGTTTATACCGCAGTAAACAATACAATAGTACATTTTTATTAAATTGAGGAGACATTTTTACATTCAGTTATTAGCTATTTAGACATTGGTAAATGGGCTGTTCTCAGACATGCTGATCTTTGGATATCCTTTTTCTTTCTAAATGCACATTTCAAACCACATTTCCCATCTTTAAATCTTGCTTTTTCAGTGTTTTTTACTCCCTCGTTTTCTGTTTTTTCTTGGTGCTTTTTTTTTTTTTAAACTTAACAGAAGATTTTATTTGTGTCTGCAGTTTTTCAGTGTGTTTGTTTTTGTTGGGCATGGTATGCATGGTTATTTTATTAATGTTGAGAAGCCGTGGTTTTTATGATTCCTTATGATTTTTTCTCTCTTCCCTCAGAACACAGATCTGAATTAGTGGAAAGTAATATATAGGTAATTTTTTTGGTGGTTTATATGATCAGTAGCGAGCTAGCACAGAGCCTTCCAGAAACTCTTGGCAGGACCCTGAGATGATCATCACCGACGAGTGGCTGATTGCAGAGCTGAATAAATCTGTGATTACATTACAATATAAGGGCCAGTTTCTGCAACCCCTTATTCATGAAGGCAATCCTAATGGAGGCAAAGTTAAGAAGGAGAAGAAAGCTGAAATCATCAAATTCCTTTCAAGCAGAAAAATCATCCTGTGGAGTGAAGGGGTTAATGTCTTGAAGGCTGCCTTTTCCCTCCATTTCCCATCAGCTGTATGGAACATGAAATGAAGAGAATAAAATTAATAGTTGCTAATGGCTTGAGCAAAAGCAACCTCTGTAAAATAGGTCCCAAAAATACTGAAGGTATTGCTGACTCATTCTGCAATTCAGAGAATGTTTCTTCCAGTAATTTATTTAACTTTGGAAGGCAAGGGAAAAGTTCCTTAACCAGGAGTCACCGGTAAAAGTGGATATTTTAAGGCATACCGATCTGAAGCATTTATCTGAAAAAAAAAAAAAAAAAGTATTCTGATGTTATATTTTTGATGCTACAGAAAGTATAACTGCAATTAACACTTTTCTATCATTACCTCTAGCCCAGCTTAGAACTACGGAGATGTGACATGATGAGTTCAAAAGATGGAGGAATAAATGTTTAAAATGTATCCACAAGAAAATATATTGTATTGGGCAACACGCCTCCAACATTGCTTATTTCATTATTGAGAAAAGTATTTAAAAATCTACACTTAAAGTTAAATCTTGTTTTTTAATAAGTCCTATCCCTATGGAAATCATTTAAGCTTATGCTTATCTTGAAGGCTCTGGTCAAGCTGCACTGATATGAATAGAAAAGGTGTATCCAAAGCCATCAGAATGAAAGCAAATATGGGCTGATGCAAAGCCCACTGATACCCTAAGGGATGTATTTAGAGCATTTGCCAAAAAGAGATCATTCATTTGTTCATTCCACAGCTCTCTAATGTATCCCTAAACAAGGGCAGGACTGTATACGGGTGAAAAAAATATACAGGGGATGCAGTCTATGCCCTACCTGACCTTAGATTTCTCACAGGAATTGGAAAAAGTTTTTGAAGCCCCTTCCATCAGAGAAGTATCTGCCATTTCCCCACAACTTCTTGCTCCTATATTACAGACAGTCTTGTGTCTCTCCAGGTTCTCTGCATTTCTGGAGACTGTCTCCAGGCAGCCCTAACTTCTACCACCAACCAGCCCCACATGTGGGTTTAAGGGAAAAATTTCAGGATCATCTTTGAGGCCCGTGGCAGGTACTGAATAATCAGGACTGTGGTCACACACTACTTTGTATGTCTGCTCAAATAAGTTCTCCTGAAGTTTTAGGCATTCCTGCAAAGCTACAGCAAAAGTGATGGAGGGAGGGTGTAGGAAGAGCAAGTTTGTTTAAAATTTCTACTTTTTAAAATGGATATAATCTACATATACTAGTATGGAAAGGTTCCATTTCAGCTGTTAATGATGTCTTTTCTACTTATCCAGCACACAGCAGAGTTGCCCTGAGTGCATTGAAGATTATGGCTCAGTATTTCTGTTGCCCTTTCATTTGAGAAGCAGGTGAGAAACAATTCCCACCAGACATTGGTCCAAGGGTTCAAGAGGGACCCTTGTGTATTCAGGGATTTGTGCACTATATGTACCTAAGCCTGCATGTGTTCTCAGTATTGGTCCTGCAAACCCCTATTGAAAACAATATAAAGCTCCCAGTCTGCTTTTTGAAGAGGCTTTAAAGCAGACTTTTGAACATGCACATACTGAAGCAACAAAACAGCATGAAATGCAGGAGTTCAGGGCTATGGCATAGATAAAGGGTTTTTTGGACCAGAGTACAAGGAGTTAAACAGCAGTGGCACACTTACAGTAGTTTCATGCTGGAATGTTGCAAATCCTGTTGTTTGTCTCAAGGTCTCGAACACAGAGAAGTTATGAGATGTAGTCTGATTCAAAGCTATGCGAGTTAGCTAAGGTCTGGCAGCCTCAGGACTGTGTTTAGACACTACTTTGCATTTCTGTTCAAATAAGTTCTCCTGAAGTTTTAGGCATTCCTGCAAAGCTACAGCAAAATGATGGTATATTTTCCATAGGCTTCATGGCTCTATGGGAGTACCAGCTATGCAGCCTGTCCACTGTGAAGGGAATTCTGCCATGAATTGGAAAGGAAGAATGGGAAAATATCACAGAAATAGTCTGTCCTTTGGGCTGGTGTAATTTTCTGTCACTGACCTGTAACTGGGGGACGTTCAAGCAAAAACGACTTAGTGCTGTGCTCGATAAAATGTAGTAATCTTGACCAAGGAAATTCACCCAAATAATAATAAAAATGGAAAAGTGTGAAATCAAGGCATTTGCAGATGAGTAGAGAGACTTCATTTTCCTTCCCACAATTTACTGTCTGTCATTGTTGAGGGTCAAATGACCATAAATGGATACATGGATACATGGATAAATTACTATTACCACAGCACCTGTCTCTATTTTTCCTGTGAAATGGTAGGAGGAAAATTATTACAGAAAGAGCAACCAGGTGAAAGCCACTGTAACAACAGACATTCTTTGTGGTGTGCTGCATCCTAAGCTGATTTTTGCTAAATGTTTTCACTTGTGTATCACTAATGTATCGCTGAGACGCATTCATGTCTACTGTATGATTTTGTCAACTCCTGCAGCCTCAAGCACCACAAGGCGCTCTGAGCTTTTCCAGTAAAAGCAGATGTATTCTCCGTGTAGGGGCATTGCACAAGACCCTTCCATCTCCCAAAAGACCCCTACCCTGAAAGCCCTCAGGGCTTCTGGAGTTCCTGATGTTTCTTCTTGATTTAACCTTTGGGGGAAAAAAAAAGGATGTACAGTTGAATACTGCTTTGGAAAGGGAGAGTTGTGTGGGGAAAATATGCTTCTAAACGTTTGGAAGGATAAAAATTACCTCCTTTTTTTTGTGAACTCCATGCAACAAATTCAGTCCAGGAATTAGTTATCCAAATTACCTCTTCCTTTTATCTAATGCAAAAACACTGTCACACTCTTAACTAATGTTTCATTTTTGTTTGTAAATGCAATATCGGATTAGGCTTAATTAGGCCAATAATTATTCACACATTAGTGCAAACTTTTTGAAGTATAATGGTAACTTGTTAAATGTGTAATTATTACTACTGATAATTAGTAACCTTTTTTTATGTGCATCACTGGTCACAGAAAATATGTTTGCAGTACTGAATGGTGAAATTCAGGGTAACTAACGTCTCACAAAACCTTGACCTTCCTCAGCTAGAATTTTCCACGTTTTGGATACTCAGTTATACTCTACATTTTGAATTTCCTGCTATCTCAATAACTTTCTGTTGTTTTTGAAACAGGAAAATTGTGTCCTTTGTGTAATTATTATAAAAATAATTACAAACTCTCCTTTGATGCAACTAGTTATGTGTGAAATCCTTGCTTTTTCTTTTCCTTGGAAGTTCAAATAGTAGGCATTTGATTCCACAGCTGAAATTCTCTATGAGCAGGTTTATTTTTAAAGATCCAAGTTTGATGTATATTTTCCCTTTTGCTCCAGAAATTTGAATGACAAAATACTAAAGAAAACTCAAAGATTGAATATGAATTCCTGCTAAACACTTTAGAAGTACTTCCCTAGCCTGACCTATTAATTTTATTACCATACAAGACTGTGTTACACATAAATTTTTATGTGTGTGTGTCCATATATATAGGAAAGTATATATGCTCCCCATATATACGATTTATATGACCATTAAGTGCAGAGCCATATGTTTTAGAAAACTATGGCTTCACTATTATTCAGTCAGAAGTTAAACATTTCAGAAGCTGAGATGTAATCATAGCTGTGGTCTTTTGCCTATGGCAGTCTTTAACAGGGTGGTCATGCATTACTTCTCAAATAATGCATCCACGTGCAGCTTTATATTTTTAAAGATGCAGTACTTTGAACCTAGAAAATTCTCCAGACTCTCCCCCAGGATTTTATCTTACATGATTTGAAGTCAGTGAAAACATTCTTACTGATAACATGCAGAGCTCCACTCCTTAAGCCTGTCCATCCTCTGTGCAAAGGAAATTTTAATGTCGTACTTCAAACTCTGAATTGTCAAACTTTCCCTTCATTATTCCACAGGTATAGTAGTATTTACCTGAGTTAATATGAACCATTTATTCCTTTTTTAAGTAAAAATTATTTATGGAAAATATTTACTGGGACTGCTATACAGTTCCTTTCTGATGGTACAGAGGACTCCTATATTTACTCATCTTTACTCATAGAAAGGGGTCACAGTAAAAAAATCACTATCCAATTTATAGAGGAAGCTAAGGTTTTTGGTTTTTTCGACATACATTTTCTAAGGACAGTTTTGACTTTAATTTTTACAAAAGCACAGCTACAAGATTGTTCTAAATAAAAATGTGTTTATTGGGTTGATTTACTTTAGTCCTTAGTAGAAGTCCTAATTGAACCCTTCTATATTCACAATTATCTTTTCTGGGATTATCTTCACAGATGTAATCTTATTCATATTGCATTTTCCTGTCTTCCAATTAACCTAAGGACAACCTCTTGTGTGCCAAAATCTGACTATCCAGCTAGACAGGTCCCAATATTTAAAGCTACCTAGATTCTAGAAATATGGACCCTTTGAAAAACACCAGTTATAAATTTTGGATAAAGTTTCAAATTTGGAATGCTTATTTGAATGTAATGTAAAGGACCTTAGAGATGTCATCTAAATACAGTTGTTCCCTAACCAAATTGCAAAGAAGATGAAAGGAAATAAAACCAAGAGAATGATCAAGAAGAGCAATGAAGAGCTAAATAGTTCCCTGTTGCATTAGAGTGGTAATAACTTTTGTCGCTTTGATTTGCAGCTTTGTAAATTGGAAATATCATGGCTGTTTCTGATGTTTACACAGCACTTAACAGATAATTAA
Source organism: Euphonia xanthogaster (assembly GCA_034509185.1). Classification (NCBI taxonomy): domain Eukaryota; kingdom Metazoa; phylum Chordata; class Aves; order Passeriformes; family Fringillidae; genus Euphonia; species Euphonia xanthogaster. Next base: position 17,900,422 of record JAYDZK010000001.1, on the reverse strand, counting down.
AATTGTCTACATGCTAAGTATTTCAGCCATACGTGGTATTTTAATGGCAATACCCAGACATGCATATCAAAACAGCATAAGACCACAATTTTTGTGTACTTCAACTGGGCAAAGAAATGGTTTTTTCAGTTTTCCATAATCTATTCTCTTTGCTCTGCTTTGAATGTATGAACTTGGAAGAGCTCTACCTGGAGCCATAATGGAATATTAAATACTGTATGTAATCACTGGCCTGTATTTCTGGGGTTTTTAGTTTGGCTTGGTTTGGGGTTTTTTTGTTTTTGTTTGGGTTTTTTGTGTGGTTTTTTGCTTTGTTTTGTTTTGATTTGTTGTTGTTTGGTTGTTTTTTTGTTTTGGTTTTGTTTTTTTTTTTTTCATAAAGGTGATAAATCAGCAAAGAGATAGTAGAACTTCTTTTTAACTCTTTCAGCCTTGCCTGTTCTTAGGCTGGCTTGCTCCTCTGGATGGCATTGTGCTTTAGGAGATTACTGCCTGTGCAAACTTGGCTGGAAGCAGAGCACTCTATCACCACGCTGAGCCCAAGTTAATATATGCTGCCTCTTAGTAAACCTTGCTAATTTGAGTTCAGCACTGTGCTAACTTTAATTAAATGGCTTCTAATTCGGAGCTGGTTCATACCTTGGCTCCTATCCCCATTCATGGGAAGAGTCAAATTTGTCTGTCCATGGTGATATGACAAATCCCCACAGTTATTACTGAATTCTTTACTGAGTTGGTTCAACTTGGCACTGTGACTATAGTGGCCTGGCTTACCAGATCATTGGGAATGTTTATTTTCCATCAGATGTTTAGGAAGTCAGGGAAATGTGCATTAAAATACCTCATCCTTTATTCAGAAACATAAAAGAAAATATTGTGTTTGTTCCACTTTTTACCTCCAGAAGTTACCTAAACAACAAGACAAACTTTCTGATTAAATAATATAAACATAGGAGAAGAGCAGCCAACAGTGTCATAAAGTTAATAAGAATATATTTTTATTTGGACTGGAAATAAGGTAATTTTCCTCTTTTTTTTTTTTTTTTTTACTTTCAATTATTATAATTTCTGTTTTGAAATAATGATGAAAGCAATTGACATCTGCCAAAAGTAAATGATGTGCCAGTTTACCTCAAATTGCTTGTCAAGTCTAGGCAAGTGTAAAAATCCTAAATGTAACATTAATTGATCATTTTAACATACCAGAAATTCTAAATTGCTCCATACAATAAAAAATCCTCATTTTTGCCATGTTTAGAATATCCTTTTCTTGGGCAACTACTTTACCACTGTTCAATGACCATGCAATGAAAATTAATTGCATATTCTTTCTCCATCATTGCAAATTATTTTAATTACTTCTGCAAAAGGTAATTGGCACAATCATCAGAGGTTAGCAGGTCATTTGGGAATGTTTATTTTGCCAATTTATTCATTCTTGAAATATCAATATGAAATTATTTTATTTTTTGTTACAAATATATATGAAAGAGTTGTAGTTTATGTGAGTGTTTTCTAGGAGAACCTGTGACCTCCCAGTTCACAAGTTAATACATTTATTCTGGCTATTAAATCTTAACTGAATGTTAATGCAACTTTTCAAATACTATAATTTGAAGGCTTTTGTAAAAACAGTATTTTTGTATTGTACCATGGGACTATAGTTATAAAATGAGAAAGCACAATGTGCTCAAAATATTGAAGTTCTTGACCTCCTGCTGAGCATTTGATATTGAAATATACTTTGTTATAGACTTTGAAATTGATGCCCCTTTTCATTCTGGGTTGAATTTGCACCTTTGCTACAGTAATTTCACTTTGCATCTCTGCACATAATTATTGTGAGACTGATTCAACAGGGCAACAATAAAGACAGAGTTCTGCCTGAACATCAGACAGTATTATTTTAATGAAACTTGAAAGTTTGAGGGACTAAAGCAACAAACACTGCAAAATGCCCAAACCAGGACTTCAGGCAGTCATTTTTTTGGTTGTTTGTTACCTTTGCAGTATTTGGAGCTGTATTTCTGTAAAGTGAGGTATAAGTGTAAAAGACAGCAAGGGTTTGGCCTCTGTGATCACTCCTGCAGCAGAGTAAGGAATCCTCTGTTAAGCTTCCACCACCTGCAGCCTCCAAGCACTTAACTGCTGATATGGACACCTGAATAAGGAAATGCAGCAAGGGTGTAAGAAAGACTTATGCCTTCCTAATCTTGAACACAGTATCAATTTCTCCTTATGTATTCACTCTGCTGAGGACTCTTAATTTACTCCCAAGGGAAATGGACTCAAGAAGGTGACTGGCTCTTTTCATTCTGCTCTGAACCATCACTGTCATACGCAGCTACAATCTTTTGCTCTGTGAATGTGAGAATATTTTTATTGTTCATGTCAGTGCTGAAGGGCCCTCAGAACATTATTATATTGCATTGGGATAATGAGCATCTCAAGGAGACATTCACAAACTGAGCAGATCCTTAGCCCCTTGGAAAGTGGTGCAATATGAGCACTTTGAGAACATGACATTTTAGCAACACTGAAATTTGGGAGGGTGGTGGTGGTGGTCTCCTGGAAGGCATTTCATTTTGGTGGCTTTCTCATAGAGCAGTTTGCACGGACTGTGCCCACAGGACAGTCAGACTCCAGGTGTAGTCCAGCTGAGAGATTTTTTGGCATCAGGCAAGTTCTTTCCATCAAGTTAAGAGCAGTGCATTTGTCATTCATGAAATTTTGGCCCCTTTGAAGCCAATAGGTGTCCTGCTGTCATCTTCAGGGTGAAAGGTGTTTAAGCTCTGATTCTACAATAAGATAAGTGGTTGAATCAGAAAGAAACCTGTCAAATTCCACAGAAATTGGTAGTCATATGGGATTAGTCTGTTTGTTTTTTGTTTTTTTTTTTTTGGGAGGGAGGTTTTCCAGGGAGGTTTTACTTAGAAAGTTATTCCCATTTCAGCTGAATCTAGCTACTGAATTTCTTTTTCAGCAGATCTCTCCCAATGTCCTTGTAATGGTTCTTTTAATGCAAGAACAAGAAAAGTGTACGCAGAGGTCCAGGTCCAGCTGCTTGGGCACTGTCAATCCATTGACATCAAGATCTGATGAGAAATCAAGCCATGCACAGAGAGATCTTCAAACTTGACGTATAATTAAATTTAAAAATTAATAAAAAGTCTGCCAGTTCAAATCCTCATACTGCAAACTGACATGAGTAAACTGACATGCCAGCACTGATGTTGCCAGGCTTTCATCAGTCACCAACCTGATTATCTCATGCATTGGCCTGCTGATGCCAGAAACATAAAATGAAATTCCAGAGAGTGAAGTTTTTCAGTGTAGTGAAACCAGAGCCTTTCCAATTCTCATCAGATCGCTTTCTTAGGACACATCACCTTCTAAAATTTAACTTTGATTTTATGACTTGGCTCACTAAGGGGGCAGAGTGGCCAATGTGATGATGATGGATTTTTATACTAAGTCAGTATTGCTTAAACCTATTGTTAACTCTCTCTCTCCCGTCACCTTGGACATTCAGGTTTCCTACAAATATTTCTCTGGGATAAAACTTCTTTGGATATTAACAGTTCCAAGGATATTTCACAAAACATGTTTCCAATTTCTTTTTCCTTAGCTTCAGAAATGTTGTAATCAACTTTCTATGGAAAAATACTAGAGGCTACATTTGTTTCAGGTATATCCCAGTAACAAAAGCTGTGACATGTTGTGAAGGAGGGACTTCGTTGTCCCATTCACTGCTGGCCTTCATTTGGCCCTCTGACTCATAAGGAGCTTTTGACCTAGCTGTTTTCAAATTGCAGTCCGCTTCTTTTCCTTCTTTTCCCAATGCAATTTCTGTACACTTGTCTATTGATTTGCTTCTCTTCAATACTTTTCCTTCTGCATGAATATAGGGGTTTATATTCCTGTCATATTTTCCCTGACTTTGCATTGCTGTCTTCACTGCCCTTCGCTTTGTTGAACCCATTTACATCTCTGTAAGGAGTGAGAAATAGCACCCTTCAGTGCCCCATTTGCTCATCTCATTGCACAGGTGTAAAAGACATGAGGTTGTCAGGAATTAGGTCTGGCTCAAGCTACTCAGGCATTGAGTTATGCTTGCAATTTGAGGTTTAGAAAACATGGAAACCATCAATTTTCATTTTATGCAGTTGTGCAATGGTATGGAATAGCATAAAATCTTACCTTGATCCGCAGTTACTACTTATTTCTGTGCTGTAGCAAACTCTGAGCAAACGTGAAATTAAATGCAAGTTTGTAAGTCCTGAATTGGGCAGTATATGGTCACTGAGATACCAGGTTTTGCTGCAAACAATCCATGCTGCTCTGTAAAGCAATTCAGTCTACTGTAGGTCTCCAGGCATGGTTTAGTACTGCTGGTATTAAAAAAGTCGCTTCAGCTGGCCATTCTTCCCTCATTAAAAGGGCATTTATTTGCTCCCCTACCAATTTCTGAGCTGTGCAATTAACAACTTGCTAAAAGACTGGGAGCCCTGTTCACTGTGATGGTTTAGAAACTGGGATCATGCAGCAACTGCCTGGAGAGCACCTGAGGTTTGTGTGGACATGGAGGTTTGGAACCTGAGAGAGAAGAAAATGGACAGCTGAGGCAGCAAATCACCACAACTCTTGGCTGGTAAACCATCTTGCCTGTGCCACCAGATCCTCACATGTGTGTACATTTTGAGATAATTTGTTATTTTGAATTCATGAGTTATTCTGTCCACTTATTCAAGCTTCACAAATCCAGTGCATTTCCAAGTCTTGGTTTGATGCTGGTTTATTACACTGAATCACTTAAAAAAACATTGAGAACTCTGCTCTCAGACTAAGCTTACACAGTGACCAGAATGCCATGCAAATGTTTTGTCCTGGTTTGAAATTTATCTACTTCTGTCTTTGGAGACAGACCTGGGTCCTTTGGTGTTCATGACATCACACAATGGTTGTGGTTGGCAGGGGCCCCCGGAGCTCCCCTGCTTCCACCTCCCTGCTCAAGCAGAGTCATCCAGAGGCTGCTGCCCAGGACTGTGGTTCCTATCCAAGGAGGAGACTACACCACTCCTCTGGGTGACCTGTGCCAGTGCTCAGGGAAAAAGGTATTCCCTGATGTTCAGAGAGAACCCCATGTGTCTCCATTTGTGCCCATCACCTCTTGTCCTGTCTCTGGGCACCACAGAGAAGATCCTGGCTCTGTCCTTTTTGCACCTTCCCTTCAGGTATTTGTAGACATTGGTGAGATTCTCCTGAACCTTCTTTTCTCAGGGCTAGACAGTCCCAGTTCTCTCAATGTTTCCTCATAGCAGAAGTGCTGCAGTCCCTTAATCCTCTTTATGGCACTTCACTGGACTGTCTCCAGCAGCTCCTAATTCTCAGTCACCTATACATTAGGTAAAAATTTAGCGCTGTGTTTTTTTTGTTTATTTATTTGTTTTAATAATTCTGGCTATTTCAGGAACACTTAAAGTGGAAAAGTAATGAGAAAATAAGAATATCTAATTTACCTTCAATTCCTTTTTTCCTGCTAGATCTGCTTAAGAGGCTGTGGTCTTGTTCTAAGTCATTTAAGAAATGAACAAAGGAACAACTTTTATGGGAGATTAATGAGTGTAAGGGACTTTGGTAATATGGTGGTAAGTACAATAGAAATGTTATAAATACCTAAAAAATCAGCACAGAGAAGTATGGGCAAAGCTCCAAATGGTTGTCACTGCTGTAAGATGGAAAATAAAACCCTTAATGGGCAAAACCTCTGCCTGTTATTGGTAAGAAGCACTAAAAGTAGTCATTCTTAGGAGCACTTGTGGTTGACTAGCACTTGTTATGCTACAGGAGAGGAGTAGTAGTCCTGAGGAAGAGGTTTTTCTTTGTCGTATCAGCAGTTTTAAGTAGAGCACAGATACTTTATGCTTTCAGGCTTGGTTACATTAGAAGATGTACTGAGCACAGTGCAGAGGACTTTTTTTAAGTAAGAGGTGTGCTAGGAATGAATAGAGTGACTAGTGAAAATTTGCTTCTTTCATTTGTAAAAAACTACAGCCACTTTTCACATTTGCACATTTCCAGTCAAAATAGGTGCAAAGTCACCTTTTTTCCCAAAAGTCAAACAGGCCAGAGTGTATAATAGCAATTAAGTATTGAGTGTGCACATGAGTAATTAATTAGTGCCATGGGGAAACATATGTTTTGGCTTCTTCCTGGAGCCAATTACCACATGCCTGTGCTCTAAGGCAGAATGAGAAGCAACCCCATGCTGAAATAGGAGTGTGTTGCAAAACAACTCGACAAAGAAGGAAGAAGTATGTGCTGACCAAGCCAATGGGTATAGTGACAACAAAGGAAAAAAGTATCTAGGAAACTTCTGCACTGCAAAGAAAGCTCAAGCTGCCTTCAAGGGACAGCTTCATATCATAGGTGCATAACTTTTTAATTAAGGTACAATGCTTAAACATATTCAGCCCATGGTGGAAACTATATATATATATATAGTTGGAATGGAAGTAAGTTTTGGTACTTCCATTTTTGCTTTGTTTGAGTTCATATTCTTGTATTTATAGTGTCATTTTGATTCACTCCGTGCTCAGTCCTGAAATGTGTTTTACATGGTTGCCTTTGCAGCCCTCAAAACATCTCCTTCTTCCTGAGAAGGAATCTGAGGAAAACTGAGCAAATGTTTTATTCAGCATCAGTATTAAGATATGCAATGGGCTTTTGGCCAGGATGCTTTTAAAGAGTCAGTAAGGATGCAAGTCTTGGCTCACCAGCTGACCCAGGGGCTGGGGTTTACTCCCTTCTAGACTTCCCAAAGACAGCAGAGATTTCCCAATTCTTCCTCACTTTTAGAGGATGCAGAGGTGGTCCCTTCACCACTCTTTATTCTGCTGGTATTTCATTCTCCTTGGAATATTGTCTCCTTGAAAGATGCTCCTTAAAAAAGGAGCAGAGTTGCAGAAGTCAGGCACAGTTATATGTCTTGGTTACATCTACCATGTAAATTATTTTTCAAGCAGGATTAAGAGAATGTCATGTCATTGAGAATGTGGACAGAGTTCAGGTGAAGTTTGGTAGCCAAATACTGGCAGAAACTTTGTGCCATATTCATTGAATATTTGCACAAGCTGGGATTGCTTCAGTAACAACGGCACAAATTTGTAAGTTAAATACAGAAATACCTCCTAGCAAATGACAGAGCAAACTCTGTGATTTGGTTCAAACTCAGATATTACCTTACCCAACTCCTGACATGAAGGTGTGGCAAGCGCAAATATGTTTAAAATAAATAAACCCCTTCAGAATTCTTTATGCTTCCATTTCCACTTGCCTGAAGACATCTCGTCAAAGACATTGCTGCTCTATGATACTTCTTTCAGACCTAACTGAACAGGATTTTAAAAAAGCTTTAGCATGGCTTATGACAAGAATATTCATGAATACAAATCTATAGTTTGCTCACATCTAGCATAATCCAGGTACACATTTTTCCTGTGCATTCATTCATGGAAAATGTAAAAAAGATGAAAATTCCATATAGAACCATAGTTTTTATATCTGACCATCTGTTCTTCTTGCTGCCAAGAAAGTGTCCTTTGCCTTTGCTCCTATCATTTTACTGACACTCTTGGCAGGTGGGGCTTTTATGACCATTTTATTATTTTACCTACTTTTAGTCCTTGTCTCCCCTCTTTAGGCTGTCTTAGATGGAAGTATTTAAAGAATATGCTCCCCTGTTTCCTGCTGCTTTCTTGCAACAGAGCATTCTGTTCATTCTTTTTGTTTCTCATCATGACAGATGCCATCCCCTCTGGCTTTTCTGCTTCCACCTTGTGGCTTGTTACGATTGCTGCTTTAAAAGTGAGCATTCCTCATTCCTCCCCCACCTTCCGTGCATTAACTCTGGGAATCTGTTTATCCAGCAGCCAGCCTGCTGAAGCTGTGGACTCCAGGGATCACCCCGCTGCATTAGCAGTCATCTTCATGTTTGCTCATGGCAACTGTGCTGGTTTCAGCTGGAATGTGGCTCTGCCCTGATCTCCCTGCCAAAAAGGGTGGAAACTTAGTCACAGCTGAAAGAGCAAAATCAAAGAAGGAAAGGAGGACTGGCCATCAGTGTGGAATTGATCCTTACTTCTGTTTCTGTGCTTGTTGAAGACCTTTCTGTGTTTTTGTGAGCACAACCCACCTGGATAACCCAGAAGAAGCCCAGCTCAGGTAGTGACCAGTTCTTCCCAGCAAAGTCATTCATCATCTTTCTGGTGGAGACCTCTCTTCTCCAAAGGAGGGATCTCTGGACATGAGATCCCAAGCAGCATGTCACTGTCTAATTCCACACTGCCCTTCTCAAGGACAGGCAAGGATGCCTGACGGGTTCTGAGGGTTGGCTTTGCTGATGCTCTGCCAGGGGTCAGCCCAGGTGTGGTGCAGGGCAGAGATGAGTCTGACCAAGCTGCACTGAGTAGGGTCAGTGCTCACCTGGAATCTGGTCCTTAAGGTCAAGCTCTGAGCCACCCCACCCCTTGGCTTTTCATGTGCTAAGTGCTGCTAATCATATTCTTCAGCTTTCATTTTTACTTCCAAACTCTGTTGGCAGGGCACTGCCTTGTGCATTTTAAGATGAACCTCAAGAAGGTATTAATAATACTACATGGAGGTGCTGGACATAATCAGGAAAGGCCTTGGCTTTCTTTCAAAGAACAAAAATTCAGTTTTGATCCAAACCCACAGTTGGTACTTACAAAATCATCATGAAAAACCTTGCCCAAGCTCTGATCCATATACATCCTGTACTGTTTCTTTGGTACCTCTGTAATCAGAGGGATGTAACAAATGGGTAAACAATTTGTCACATCCTTAATAAACTGCACAAAAGAAAAATCAAGATCATGTTCCAAACCCATTTAACAAAAACTCATCAAATTATTTAGTGTAATTGTGGTCTCCTGGATTTTGGTTTGTTGCCAGACTATATTATTTAATGCACTCAGAAATGAAGAATTGGTATTCCAGTGGCACAATGTATCAGAGCAACATCAAAGAATTTATAGCTTGTGTACTGAGTTGCACATGAGTTTCAGGAAAATATTCTGTTTAAACACACTTAGTTGTGGGTTTTTTTTTACATTGAGCATTATCAGGGATAACAATATTTCATTGGAGGCAGATGACTATCCAGAAACATAATTAATCATGATTATTTATGCCATACCTAATTATCAGGAAATAGCCCCAGGGATACACTTCAGTTATATTTCAGAACCTTCAGAGCATAATTACTTTGCTTTGTATTAAATATTCTTTCCATACTCTTGAAGAAGTTTAGAATGTATTTATTAAAATTAAGGTCACAAGAATAGAAATAAATAATGTGCAAGCAAGTAATGAAAATATGTGCATTTGGCGAAGTTCTGAGTTATTACGAGGAAGTACAATAATTTAATTCTCTTCATAATTAGGTAAAAGAAATAGCTTTCTACTGTATTTTTTAATATGTGAGCACAGTAGCATAACAGCAAGGACTTTAAACCATAGACCTTTTAGAATTCTGTTAATGTGGTGCAAAGTGGATTAGAAGTTGGGAAAAAATACAATGCTACCTGAGGGTTTGAATGCTCAAAGACTATTAATTTGTAAATTTTGAAACCTATTTTTCAGTGAAGACCTTTCATATTCTAAGGAGTTTTATAGCTTCTGGTGTTGCTGCAAAAATATTTAGATGCATTTCTATCTTATTATTTATAACCCATTGTGTGTAATTAAAGCATTTAACAGGAGTTGTAAAATTATGTAGGCGATGTACATGAGTGTGTATGTCTGTCATTTACATTCCTGGTTGTTAAGAATATTGAATACCTTTATAATGAAGAAAGGATAAGATTCAATATAAGGCCTCAAAACATGCACACACTTGTGGACCTAAGCTATAATTTTATTGAAGGACATACCACACAACAAAGTCATTCTTGTATAAATGAAAACCTGGATCTTTTTACAAAAATAAGGTTTTTTCCCTGTGTTTTTTTTTTTTTTTTGTTTATAAAAAAGTCAACAACATATTTTCAGCACCGCTATAGCCAGAGGCTGTTTTTGGGAACATGGTTCTTGCGTAACAGATTTGCAGAATTATGCTGGTATGCATGTCATTATACTGTCTGGGTGAGTAGGCTGGGGAGGAGGGTTAGTTTTGGTGGTTTTTTTTTTTTTTGGTTTTTTTTTTTTTTTTTTATTTTTTGGTGGGGG
>JAYDZK010000001.1:17869951-17883443 GCA_034509185.1 Euphonia xanthogaster | reverse complement strand
CCACCAAAAAAACCCAAAAAAAAAAAAACCAAAAAAAACCCAAAAAACCAAAACTCCCCCAAAAAATAAACCCCCCCAAAAAAATTTCACCCCCCAAAAAAAACCAAACAGGAAAAGATAAAAGACAGAAACAGAATGCAAAAAAGACAAACGAAACAACATTCTAAGCCAATTGGTTGACTCAGGTCCTTATTAGCCAGAAACCATAGTGATCATTTAGCTGTTGGTATTTGAAAAGAAACAAACTAGTTTATACACATCAAAGCACCAAGGCAAGCAGCAAGGAAAGCAAATTCTGGTATTATCTAGTCAGTCAAAATGCCTGCCTTGTCAGAACATCTACCCAAAGCTTGAAACTAGCAGCATTACAAAAGTGGGAATAGGCTTATTTTCACATTTAAAATAGACACAGGTATTTCTGATTGCATGTGACTGTTCCTGCAGCCAGCTGGCAGGGAGCAGCCACCACCCAAAAATGTAGTGTAAGACATCAGCATGACCATGTGGTGCATCAGGCACAGCTGCCTCACGTGGTCCCACGATGCTCTGTCATTGTGCCAACTCCACAAGTACTTCTGAGCTGTAAATTGATTTAAAAACACTCATAATGACCTGCTTGCATCAGATCAATCAAAATTCATTACCAAGGTAATAAAGGTGTGTTAGAAACTGTCATGGATTTTCTTAATCACTCTCTTGGATTTCCAGGTCTTTGGGATTCAGACACAGTGAGTGGAGGTGGGTCCAGAAAAACCACAAAAACATCACACACCGAATATTCAACAGGCTGCTTCTAGGTTCCAGAACAGCTGGTTGAAAACAGACTTAGTGGTGCTGTGCTACATAAGAATGAATATTTAAATAATGTAGAAAGTCATGCTGAAAAGGGCAGGTCCCTCTGAGAGCATGCTGGTGCCAGGGAGTTGGTCTGACCTCAGCACATGGTGCCTGCACATGTAGCATTTAATGATATTGACACAGCCATGCATTTCCTTGCATTTTTCCTGCACCTGGTGATATTGCTGATTACAGCCCTGCCCAAGTCAGTAGGAAAAAAACTCAAAACCAAATCTACCCCTTTCATGAGTTTTTTCCACTTCTTCCTTTGAATCCAGTCTGGACACCTCTCCTTGTTAGTGGCTATCACCAGCAAGCTGTCCAGTTTTACTGAGGTCACAATGCTCACAGAATTAGGACAGGTTATGTTTTTATTTTTGGCCTGACACTGAGCTCCCTTCACTAGGCAGAGCTGTTTCTAGATGTTAGAGTTAGTACAAGAAACCTGGAGGTGAGAAAAGGAGACTAGAAATGGTGAGTGATTTTGGGGTGGCACTGAAAAATGTGGAGGAATATGGAAAAAGAAAAGGATAAGACGCAGGGAAGAGTTACTGTAAGAGAGGGGTGTATAGGAACAAGCAGAGAAGTTTGTGTGTGTTTGAGGAGTGTAGAGCTATGTGTTTTTCTGAGAAAAACAGGAAACATTATATGTGTTAAAAGGTCAGCAGTGCATGGTGAGAGCTGGGGAAGGTTTGAATGGCTTGGGATGGGAGGCTGAGAAAAGACAGCAGGGCAAAACAGCAGAGATAATCTCAGTTCCTGGCTCTTTTATAGGCTCTTGTCATGGACTAAGACACACTGTTTAGTCTTCTCATTATTTGCCACTTCTGATGTCCTTATCTTGTGAAGTCTTGGGGCCAAGAAATATGTATCATAGCTTATGAGGCCTTCAAAGGGCTTGAATGCAACAGCAACAGCAGCATAGGTAAGTCCTGTCTATGCACAGCTCCTGTGGCATCAAGTCAGTGCCTGTCTCTGAGGAGGAAACAGAAGCCCATGGCCCTGGCTAACAGATCTGGAGTTTGTAGCCCAGGCAGCAGATGATAAGATGATTGGAATGGAAGTCTTTGGTTCTGAGGACCTAACCTGGCTCTGGAATTCTGGAATTAAACCAGGAGAAGATAAGGCATTTAATACCTTTTTCTATCTCTAGCCAGTAGGGAATAGCACATGAGTCTGAGCATGAGGAAATTTGGTGGAAAGGGAGTTTGCAACTGTGAGTAGATTCTGGGACAAAGCAGTAATGCCTTGGAGAGAGTTTTACATGTTTAGTGAAGAAAAGGCTGACAAGAAAGGAGAGTGTGTCTGAGGGGAGGCAGGCCTTTCTAAGGATTTGAAAAGGTATCTTGTGAGAATTTTGGTAATAAAGGAGATAGGGTAAGAAAGAGTGTGAAGTGTGGTAGAAAGGGAGTAAGCACAGGGAACCACAAAATGGGAACATGAGAGCAGAAAAAGAGCTCTCTAAAAGGAGGGAGAAGTGTTGAAAAACACTGGGAAAAAAAAAAGAGAAAGAAAAAAGGTAATATAGGAAAAGAAAAAAAGAACAAATGGCAGTTAATTCTGCATTGGATAGAAAAAAAAAATGACCTTAAGGAAAAAATTAATTAGAAGGTATCTGCAAAGATAAAAGATGATGAGAAAAGAAAGAACAGAATAGAATGAAATAGCAAATAGAAAGAGGGAGACAAAGTACATGTAAATGAAGATTTTAATTAGCACAAAGGATAAAGATATCTACAAAAAAAAAAGCATATGTATGAAATATCAGACACTCATTTATGTAGGTCCCTTCAGGCTCAGATTTTTATGTGTTTTTTTCGATACTGACATTTTAAAGTTGAACACAATTCTCTCTTGGTCGTTCTGACCATTGTATTCCCCTTGTGACTACATCATTACTTCAGTAATACAGAATGATGTAATACACATCTTCCACATTTGTATTTATGGTTTTGCTCATTTTTTATCACTGTTTTCTACTGACACTGATTTCCTCATTAAACCAATCTTTTTGTATCTATACTGACAGTGTGTTTCTGGATGACAACTTCTCTTTCATCTGGGGAATGTATTTTGGTAGAACTGTTGGTACCCAGTCACTGTGCATTTGTACTGCAAAGCTCAGCATCACTTACCACACATACCTCTCAAGGAATGACATATCTTTCTAAGGAAACAGCAGGGTGGAAACTTATTCAGGCTACATTTGCCATGAGTTTCTTCATTGACAATATGTTTTCTGAATATTATTGCAGTTATTTTTCCACACAGATGACTCCTATGAATTAGCTTTTGTCAAATAGACACAGAGTCATAAGTTCCCGTTTCTGTCCCTGACACTAGCACAATCTGTGAATTTGAACTCTTCATTAAAGAAATTGGATGATAAAATACATCTGTCTCAGAAAGAGGTGTAGTTAATGGTGGTAAAATATAATGAAAATCTGAAAGGCCTGATTACTTTTTTTTCCTGTTTTGAAAAGCTTGACATGCTGTTTTGTATTGTAGCTTCCTTTGATTCCCCGCTCTTGTTAGGAAAGCTAGGGTAATGAAGGTGGATAATAACCCTGCCTTTAGCATCTGGATGGAAGTGTAGATTTAAACATAGTTTTAAAAGGGTACCACAAGTTTGCTTTGTGGTTGTTATGCTTTTTCAGGCTTTGAATGAATTTGGTATGCACTATGAAAAATTTCTAAAGTAAACTTTGCATGGAAGGGGAATATTGAAGGGACCATTTGTCCCATCTCATTAAGCCAAATGGGAAACTTGGGATACTAATTCTGTGAATTTTATATGGTGTAGTTTAAGGAATGACCTCAGAATGGGCAGGTGCACTTGCACAGACTTTGGTCTAGCTGGCACAGGAGGAAATACAGTAGAGATGTGGTAGCACTAAATGGGTCCTGGAAACTTTGTCCAGCTCATAGCAAAGCTCGTGTCACCTTGTCTTCAGTGCTTGGGTCCTGCACGTCATTACACGTGGAGGAGAAGGAGGAGAAGCTGTAACTAGCCATGAATAGGAGATAGGATTTCCAAATGGCCAGGGCATTCCCAGTGTTCTTTCCCCCTCCCTACTCAGAGGCAGTGAATGATGCTAACCTGAAGTGCATGTTATGCAGAGCAGGCTCTGCTTCTGCCTGGGCAGGTTTTAACAAAAACAAGGCACCCTGAACTTCAGTTATGAGAAGGTCTGAGCATGCATGTTCATGCAATTCCATGCTTTTCACTTGGGGCAAAAGGTTCTACCGCCTTGGCAGAGTCACCCAAGATCATGGACACACCTTGGCTGTAAAACCTTCTGCCACCACCACCAACCTTCTTATGTGATGCTACTGGAGTTTTTTTCTGTACAGGTTGAATATCTAAACCACATCCCTCAAACCAAGATGAAGGAGACCCAAGACTGCAGTGAACTTGGACAAAGCTTGCAAGGAATTTTCTGTTCTGAATAGGAGAGTGGAGAGTAGATGGGAAAGAAAGTGAAATCTCCAACCGGTCAGCTCATAGTTCAGGTTCTGAAGCATTGTCCGCCAAAAAAAAGGCCTGGGAATATAATCTTCTGTCAATGATCTCCCACAACAACATAGTTTCAGGCTTCCTTGCCAAACCACAGTAGATGATTGTCATGTTTGGAAGGGGATAATTTCTTTTCCTACTTGTAGTTTTGTTTTGTGTGGGACTGGTGAAAGAGGCAAATATATTAGAGGGGGAACATGAGTGTTCAGTCCTGCAGGAGATGGATGTTCTTTCTGTCTAGGGCTTAATTACTGACAGCAGTAAGTAGTGTTAGATTTGCAAAGAAATATGGACTTGCTTATCATCACCACAGCTAAGATGACACATGACAGCTACTTGAAGACTGAAGAAGTAATTCTGCATGTCACACATGCAGAATTACTGACAACATCCTTATACATATATATGCGCACAAAATACCTTCCATTAGGCTAAAGGATAAAAAATTACTGTTTTCCCATTTCCACTCTTCGAATTGTGCAATTATATTTCTGTATAAAGGGAAGAGCAAGTAGAGTGAAAAATAAGTGTCATTGGTTTTATATGTGCACAAACACATATATTGTGTGTATGTATATATATATACAAAGGGTTCTACTAAAATAAAGCCAGCCTGGCCAAACTGTTTGTCTTCTCTGGGAGATTTTGTATTAAGTCTTGTGTTCTTACTAGCCTCACAATGATCTCAGATAAGGAAACTGCACCTTTGTGAACAGAACAGAAGAAAATCTATTGTTCCGATGTTTATCTATTTGCATATTTGGAAAGAAGTGTGACCTCATTCTCCATTCATTGCTCTGTTTTTTTCTTCAGTTATCTCTGAATACAATTTCTTTGACCATCTCTCTGATGCAGATTACCTAATCTTAATGAGTGGAAACTCACTAGTTATTATTAAAACTGTTTAGACAATGTAGAGTTTAATTTTCTTGTGTAGGCTCCTCATATTCTTAATTGTAGTGATCTTATTCCCTAAAGTATCTGTGCTTCCATTATTAACTCCTATTAATAAATTGTATTAATTATATACCACCCAGTCTGAGCTGAAACACTGCAAAACAAACCAAGACAGAGAGGAAACAGTCCTCATGTTTTGTTTTAAAAGGAACCAGAAGTATTTAATTTAAAAGTAAAGAAAGCCAAAGACAATATTGCACCGGATTCTCTATTTTGCTGACACCTAACTCTTCTTGTCCCACCAAGAAGCACTAAGCATGCTCTGAATAAGCAGCAGAGAGACCCTGCTTTGAAAGGCTGACACACTGGTGGCATGAATTGAGTGTTAAGGTCAGACTGCCCATGTGCAGTGCAATGCCAAACCTGGAATCCTGACTGTGGGATCTTCAGTTGAAAAAAAATGGAATTCTGCCCTGAATTTCTCAAATTTCACCAGCACCAACTCATAGAGCTGCAAAACATAAACAGCAATCACATGATAAGGGTCTGAATCGAAGTGTCACTGCTGTGCTGCTGTACACAAGCACTGCTGCAGCAAGAGGCATCACCAAGCTGGCATCCCCTCACTGCAGCTGATGTAAAAATGTTACTGTATGTAGGAACCACACCATGGAGTCCTCATGCAGTGTGAGGAAAAGATGGGAGGGGAAAGGAGAAAGAAGCCTGGAAGCATCTACAAATTCACTGCCATCCAGCCATGACTTAAGCCTCCATCCAGATGTACATGACTGCACATGGAGGCAGGCAGAGCTTGCACCATGGGCAAGGAAAGGAGTGCTGGACTTTGTCCTGTGCAGACTGGGGCAGGAAAGAGGCATTGAAGTGTCCAGGTGACAGAGGGGCAGAAGGAAAGACATGCATAAACCTTCATGAATTCTGGACGAAGGCTTTTGCTGCACTAGGATGTAAATGATACTGTAAATAATTGTTTCTAAAATTAATGTTTTGGATTTTTTTCCTAATTAGTTTCCTATATTAGTTTTCCAGTTCTAAATGTGTAGGTGGACCATTTCAGCATGTTGTCTTTTTTGTAGGGCATTTCATAGTGCCTATTTTTCCACATGCTTCTAATGAGGACTTGAGCCTTCATTTAAATTTTAAGTAGCATTTTCTCAACATTCCCTTTCAGCATTGCTGCTGGTGATGCTGGGCAGAGAGAAGCAGGGACTGATCCCATACTGAAATACTTTGAGGCAGCTGAGAGAGCCCTTGTTGAGCTCAAAGCTCTGCTGACTCCTCTTGCCAGGGAAGGGCCGCCCTGCCATGTCTCGGGGAGCCTGGCTGGACACGTCCTGCAGGATGTGTTATCAGCACAGCGCCTCTGCTTCCACCGCTGGCAGAGCACAGCGAGCACAGGGATGAGCAAAATGCCAGAGTCTGTGCCTGGTGCAGAGCTGATCCTCTTGGCTCTTCTACTAAATAATTCATTTGAACCAAGTTCAGGGCTCAGCCACACTGGCTCCAGAGCCCATGAACATAGCCTGCATGAATGAGATGACAAACTCAGCTCAGCTTAGATTGGCTCAGCTCATGCTTTTCAGATCAGCTCAGCTCAGCTCATGCCTCCAGGAGAGCACTTGCAATCCCAGCTCTTTGGGAGTGAGGAATATTCAAGGGAAAGCTTGCTAGCTTTAGTGGTGTCCCTAATAAGGAACTTCCTTCTTTTGTGCCAGCTGTTGCTTCTCCCACTAGGTCTTTTTCCCCTCCCCTACAGTGTTTCTAGTTTGCTTCCTCCTGAGGCTTTAACAAGAAATAAGGTTGAGGGATGCAGAAGTAAGATCAATTGCACAGAAAGGATATCAGACATCTGAATTCCTCCTGTGTAGAAAAGTACTTCTTAGCAAATATGGTCAAAAATTTTGTTGGAAGCAGCTTTGGTGGAGCAGCATTATGTTTGATAGTATCAGCTTGTTATAACTGGGACATTTTGCAGGAAATATTGATTATAATGATATTTCACTTTGAACAAAATGGAAAGTAATGAAGCCACCTTCTCACTTTCTGTAAGGCATCATTTCTCTAATGTTTTGAAATAACAAGCTGATCAGACTGGAACCCCTTGGCTCCATTTTGGAGTGGTTTTCACTGCAAATTTTCCTTTTAAATGAAAAATTATAACTGACAAATGTCAAAATAGAAAGTAACATTTTAATTAAAAACATTTGTAGGGAAGATTCTGAAAATAAACATTCTGTTCTGATCTAATATGGAAAGATTCAAAATCCTGGACTGTCTCTGAGACAGAAATTCTGGCTCCTGCATAGCTCTGATAATATCCAGAACTGAAGCAAAGCATTGATCCTGGATTCCTTGACCAGTAAAACTGCTTTTGTCTGTGTGTGTGTGTTTTCTGCAGATGGCTTCCATCCCTCTTTATTGCAGCAGTTCCTAATATCAGCCAAAAATATCTGCACAAAAGC
Source organism: Euphonia xanthogaster (assembly GCA_034509185.1). NCBI lineage: Eukaryota > Metazoa > Chordata > Aves > Passeriformes > Fringillidae > Euphonia > Euphonia xanthogaster. The sequence goes on along the minus strand of JAYDZK010000001.1, from coordinate 17,875,712 downwards.
TCTGTTATGTCTCTGGGCTTGAATTCTGGCCAATGTTACATATATGGAGAATAGAAACCCAGTATCTTGAATGGCTATCTTTTGCATTGTACTGACAGAGCCCAAGCTGGATAAAATGCAGTGTGCAAACTGAAATTGAATGAGCCATAAAGTCTGAAATTATTCATTTGGGAAGTATGTTCTGAGCGTCACCACCACCTTAGAGATCAGGGAAAAATAAATAAAAGCATTTTCTCTTTTATTATTAGTTTGTATCTTTGCTTACTGAACTGTGTGCTGAGAAGCCAGGAAGGTCCAGCAAGGGGCAGAGAACATAAAATTTCCATTTTGCTCTTGCTCTGTGGCAGCATTTGGTATAGGTGAAGTGCTGTCTAAAAGCAACCTCTGCACAGGGCATGCGAAATATGAAGCAGCTTGCAAACTACATGGCTTTGTCTCTCATTATTGCAGAAATAAAACTCCTTTCAGACATTGCCACAAAAACAGGGGTTCCAAATGCAGTTTTGTATTGAAGACTAGCCACAACAAAGATATGTATTTTCTAGAAGTGCCATTTTCTATTCCAGTAACCCTATTAAATTCTACAGCTATATGTGCTCCTTATTTTAGAATTAATTTATCTTTGAAGAGGATTGCTTGTCCAAATCCTCTACAGTGCAAGGGGAGAAAGGGTGTGGGTTTTTAGAGTAAGATGTCAATTGGAGTACTTAGGCTTTTCTAAGCTACATGCATTTTTAAAAAATCTCTATCTAGTAGTCACCAATTACTTCCCATTGCCTGTTGTTCATAGGGCAGGAGAATATACAGCTTGAGAAAGCAAAGCTGAAACTATCCATTCATTGTCCTACAGATTTTTTGCTGCCTTTCCTTACAATAACAGGAGGTTTCCCATGGCATATATCTCAATAACCTCTGCTCAGCCAGGCAGAACTGTTCCTGGCAGGTGGGCTGCTCTCAGCAATAGTGCAGCCTGGTCAGCATGCAGCTTCCCCAAATGGTTGGGTGCTCCAGCACCAGAGGATGTGGCTGTCTATCAGTGGTTCCCAGACCTCCAAAGCTGTCCTTGCAGTGATTCTTGCTGCAGCCCAGGCAGTGGGATATGGCTAAAGGGTGGACAGGGCTCAGGCATTGCACTGGTGGGCTAGTGATGATTAGAAATTACAGCAAACCCAGTGGTATTTGAAGCATGTGCAAGCTCCAGTTGGAAGATTCTCATCCCTGTTGCTCAGCTGAGCCCAGGGAATCCTGGATTGTGCAAAAGACTGTGGAGTTTAAAGTATTTTCATATCTCTGGATTATGTTTGGGAGATAATGGTCTCATGCTGAAAGCTTCAAACCTGCATGGAGGAGAGCAGTTTGGGCCTGACAGCAGGAGGGGATTTGGCCTTAGAAACACATCCACAAGCTCCAGAGAGAGCCTTGCCCTCTGTCCAAATTGCAGTGCTGCCCTAGTGGGATTCCACTTCCCCCCATCTGGGAGAGGCTGCAGGAAGGGATGGCACAAGACACGTTGCCAGACATAAGGCTTCCAGCACACTGTAGTGACAGGGAATTTTTCTCTGTCATGGGAGCAGGCAGCAGCCCCTGTTCCACCCACTTTTATCATTAATGAAACAATGGATGGCATATCTTGCCTGCTATTGTCTGGGCGGCAAATACACATCAGGAAGGGAATGAAAGGTGGGTGTGAAAAAGCTTGACTGCTATAATTGTCTCCTATTAGCTTAAACATTTCTCCTTCTTTTCTGCACTTTGATCCAGACTAAAGACAAGGGAATGAGTAAAGATGTTATCTGGGGCTGGTTCACTTCCTTGTTTTGTGTCCTGTTTGTTGTTTAAATTTCTACTTTTTAAATTGGAAATGAGTATTTATACTATCCAGTATAAATTGTAGTTTTAATGAAAACAAAATCCTTCAGTGCTTTTACCCTGGTTTTAATTTCTACCAGTCCCTAGGAAGCTCCCCTCAACAGGCTAAATGCTTAGGTTTAAATGACATTTCCTTGTTCACAAAAGCAATGATTTCTTATGTGATTCATGTCACTGGGAAAAGTGACATAATTCTTGGGAGGGATGGGATCTTGTAGGTTAGGTTATATTAGTCTTGGGTTATCACACGAATCTTATTATTCTGTGTAGGTTCCTCATCTTTTTTTTATGTTTCCATCATATGCCATTGAAGACTTTGAAGTGCATTCAGAAGCAGATTGAACTGTAGCAAGCAGTTTCCCTCTCTAGCTTCTGCCTTGCCCTTTTCTGGGAAACTTCTGTCACTGCAATATGGACTGTGGGGCTTCTCCTAAATCCGTGCAGCTAACTGCCAGGCTTGTTAAAGGAGATTTTAATCTGTTTTGGTTCATGGCAACATACAGCCCTGCATAATGTGATGGTCAAGAGGTGCCTCAAAAGCCACCCAGTCACCTGTGGTACAGTGACAGCAGCTTTCAGGAGGTGACAGAGTGAACAATGAGAGAGGAGAGACCCCTTCAGCAGCAGGACCTCAATCTGACAGTAAATGTGTGTCAGGATCCTTAAAACCTCCCAAGGAACAAAAGTTACAGGACAACAAAATATTCATATACTTGCTCCCCCATCAATGTAATGCTTCTTTCCCCCATGTGCCTGCAGAAGTTCTTGGTCTGATGACAAGGACGGTGTGGAAAGCTTAAGCCATTGTCCTAGGCTGACAGCCATCTTCAGCTCTTTCTTTAATTTTCCAATAACATTCCAGTATAAAATCCAAAGGAGGAACAGCAGCATTGTCTATCATATGCAGCTTCTGTGAAATTGAATGACACTAAAGCATAGGAAGGAAAAGAAAATCTTGAAAGCTGATAATCCCTGCACATTGTTGGTTACAGAAAAGCCAGGTTAATCCCAAAATATTGCTGCTGTTTCTGGTGCTGACATACCACCTACTCTTGTTCATGCTAGACTTGACCGGGTATGAACTTTAATGACCATCTTGTAGATGACACTTATTTGTGTCTTCAGACATTCTACCTCCTTGTAAACATGCTTTTGCTTTTGGTTGTAGAAACCCATTTGCTTTAATGATGTGATAATTAACAGCAGCAGACACTAGGGGTTGGTTTTTGAATTCTTTCTGGCAGGCTTTTGGTGGAGCCTGATGTTAGCTCTCAGGTGCAGCTGTGTGTTCTCCTGCTGGTTTGGCAGTGTGCTTGCCTTGTTCCCAAGTGGTAGACAGAACACAGACCATTTAATTTCGGCAGCTATGAATAGGAATGTGTAAAAAGTCTTACTGCAAACTGGCTAAAGTTCTTAGAGCAGCTGCCCCAAGAGCTGATGGGTAAAAGACAACTCCTGCAGTGGGCTGTCTTTTAACAGAAAGTTGTACAAGGATAGTACAGTGCCATTTCAAACAAAAGCTAATATTAAGCCTAGCCAGACTGCAAGTAACCCAAAAATTACTCTGTTTCTATAGTAGGACACATTTTGAATGAAGCTGCCTGACCAAACTGAAATGGAAGTTAAAAAAAATTCTTTTGGCTTAAAGGAAGCAAAATTCCTTTCTGAGATCAGTACTGCACCTTGCTTTAGAAAGCATCCTATTTTTGAAATTTTCTATAGCAATAAAGCAATTTATTTAAACTCCTTCCAGCAACCCACAACCCAATTTTCCTTTCTCATCACAAGTGTTTATGACAAACACATCACCCAGGATTTTTCTGCGTATGCAGACATGAATACAGCTTCCCTAAGTAATGGGGTTGCCTGTTTTATGACAGATAGACACTTAACACATACATTTGTAATGCAATTATTGATGTAATGGATTAAATATGGAAACCACTAAACCCCAGAAGAAGCTAATTTTCAATCACTGATAGGCTAGAAGGATTCATGTAAGCTAGGAGGAACTAGTGCAACAAATAGAAAATGTAAACTGTGACAGTATTCCTTGATTTATCAAAATTATTGGAATAAGTCTGTATGCCAAAAATAGACCAGTTCAAAGCTGAATTAAACCACAATATTTTAAATAAACATAAGTGCAAGTGTTTGCAGAAATTATGTTAAAAAACAGTTTATAGATTGCAGTCACTTTACCAAAAAATCAGGAAGTGTCAGAATGACAATGATCACCAGGAGATAAATGTCCACTCCACTGCATCTGTGTCATGGCATAGTTTTTAATGACACAGTTGCATATAGATTTTTTCCAAAGGACCATACCTCTTTCATCATGCAGGATGGATGCTGCTCGCTTAATCATCAGTTATTCAGTCTCTTGTTTACTCCATATTACACAGATGAGAGGACTCAAGCCTTATTTGCTGCACACTATTCAAACCCTTCTCTAAAGACAGAATTTTCGGTTGCCTCCTGGGCTTTTCTATTGAGCTCATCCCTCATGTGGTATCTGAGCACTCTGCAATGAATGCATTTATTTATACAAGACCCTTGTGAGAATGAGAGATATTATTAGCCCTTTTTTACACATTCACAGACAGAATTCTCTTTTTTCAGTCTGAGGCACCTATGGCCAGATTTTTCCAGTGTGTTCAGCTTTATCTGTTTAATGCTGAGTTCAGGTCCTATTGAGCTCATTTGCAGCTGGAATACTCAGCATTTCAGGAAATCAGGCTCCAGAGTATGAAGTCAGATACCCAGAATATAAAATACAGAGAATTTCTTTCTGCTTAGAGGAACTTTGCTTTTTGCTGTTCCTGATTTCTTGTCCAATCCATTCCTTCCCCCTGACCCCTTCCCCTTTCCCTGACTGCTGCCCTGTCTCCTCTCAGGCACAATGAGGGGAACCAGGGTCAGGCATGCCAGGAGATGACTGGGCCATGCAAAAGGCAGAACTCAGAAGGTGGACGGCAAGAAAGGGCTCGAAGGAAGGATTTAGAAACTTTGTCTGGGCAGGTAAGCAGTGTTAGAAAAGCAGTGCTCAGCTGGAATTGATACTTGTGAGGGAATCAAGGAAAACAATAGAAGCTTTTGTGCTACTTAGCAGTAAAAGGATGAAGAAGAAAAATGTGGACCCACTGCTGAATGGGCAGGTGAGTTAGTGAAAGGAGATGGCTATCAGGCTGGATATAAGAAAAAATGTTTTACAGTGAGAACAGTCAGAGGGTGCAGCTGGTTGCTGAGAGAGGCTGAGTAGGCTACATCCTTGGAAGTTTTGAAGGAGGTTAAATGGTTACAGCCCTGATAAGCTTGATCTGACTTCTTGACTAACCCTGCTTTCAGCAGGAGTTTGGACTAAGGAAACTCCTAGTGTCTTTCCCACAGAATTACCCTGCAGTTTCATCAGCACTCTGTTTCATAAGCATATTTTTCCCCAAAAACAACTCATCCAAGATTTTACTGTGTTGTTTTTAAAATTTGAACTATGGTACTTTTTCAGAAACTTAACTGCAATAATCACACTTTAGTCCTGGGCTGGCTCATGTCCAGCAAGGCAGGCATTTGGCATTTACTTAAATTTTCCCTGCAGATATGAACAGAGAGATTATTTTCCTTTCTTGCAGTGGGTTACAATGAAGTGAAATTTGGGAATTTTATTTGTGGGAAGAGGAAAATTACATTCCTGACATGAAGACCACAGTGCCTTTAAAATAGGAGGATGAGGGTACTTTTCAAATTGAGGTTGGGCGAAGGTGCCAAAAAACAAAAAAAACAAAGACAACCAACCAATAAACAATAAAAAAAGAAAAAAAAAAGAAACACCACAAAAAACACCCCCCCCCAAAAAAACCTTAAAAAACAAAACAAAACAAAAAACACCAAAAAA
>JAYDZK010000001.1:17826941-17862525 GCA_034509185.1 Euphonia xanthogaster | reverse complement strand
CCCCTCCTCTCCTCTCCTCTCCTCTCCTCTCCTCTCCTCTCCTCTCCTCTCCTCCCCAAAAGAAGAGTTGAACAGAGAGACTTTTTCAATTTCACTGGGACAGCTCCCCCCGCCTTTTTTTTTCTATTAGCCTACAATAATTAATTTAAGCAGAGTGACATGGTTTTAGAGGTCACACCAATGAATTTCAGACAGCTGAGACATGTCTAATTTAGCTGGCCTGTCTACATGGGCCTACTGAACAATCAGTGGAAGCAGAGATGCCTTTGCAGGGGCGCCTGAAATTTGAGTCACCTCCTGGAGGAGTTGTCTTTCTGGGTTAGTTATGTTGAGGCTTATGAACCCTCAGTGCTGGTGAGCACCCTAATTTCACCTGAACATGAGCATGCTTCTATATCTTTCATGCCAGTTATTTTTTTCTTTTCTCATCCTCTTCTAACATTTTGATCAAATGAGAAAGCAAACTATGATAGTTAAGCAATATTGATGTACAATATTTCATTTTTCTGCATTTCTCTCTAGTTTTTCTGGCTAAAATTATTTAATAAAACCTCTGAAGGGTTTTTTGTTGCCTTGGAACTCTGTTTTCTAGCAAAGTTACCAGTCTGCGGTCAAAATATTCAAGGTTAAAGCCAACTATAGAATAAAGCAGATAGCTGCTGTTTTTCCCATCATCTTGTTGGACAAACACAAATTCCAGTTTCTCAGGCTGTTAACTTGGCATCTTTTACCAGAGGGGAATTCAGAGAGCATAGGAATAAAATGCCAGATAAACAGAGGAGTATCTTCCTCCTTTTAGGATGCTGGCCACACCTTAGTCAATCTCCTGTGAGGGAAGAGAGTTGAGTGTACTAATGACAAAATGGCAAATGTGCAAACTCCCTCAAGGACCACTTAAAAAGCTGCTTCATCACAGCAGTGTGACACGGACGTGAACAGAGGATTGTTCTTTTATTTCAGATTCCAAGCAGCCATCAACTTTACTGCACATTTCTACCTATGTGATTTACAAATCAGTGACAAATACATTTGAAAGCTAGTCGTTACCTCAATCAGTCAATTATTCAAAAGATGTATCAGCTTGATTAGTTGCTCTCAGTTAATTACAGGGACAATAAGTAGCTAATAAAGGAGTATCATCATTCATATAATATGGATTTTCATTGTTTTGGAGATACTAATTTTAAAAGTCCTTTGAATCTATATATTGAGAAAACACCCAAAAATACTTTTTAAATAACTTTTTTCAGGCTACAGGCAGTGTTTTACTCTCTTGTAGTTCTTTCAGACAGACCTATGCTTCTGCCATGTTCTCAGCAGTGTTGAAAAATAATGAAATGATCTTGAAATGTAGTCTTAGTAGTGAATTGTGTTAAGAAGGTTGAGTGAAGGATGATTAGACTTGCTGCTTTTAATCACTTCACTCCCATCCAAATCTAAACTGATGCCAAAAACTGGCAAAGAAAGATGGGTATGTCAAAGACATTGTATTTCATTCCTATAAAAACACAATTTGCTCTGAAATTACCAATGCAATACATTAGGATATCATAATTCTCCTCCCTAAAATTAGAACTTGAGTGAGAATGCATAGTGAAGGCAGCTTTTAAAACAAGAGTGTGCCTGTTGGTTCCTTATATTTTGTATACCTTGTACTTTCTTCTCAGGACCTTCAGCCCAACTTGGTAGATCTTTATAGCTCAGTCACATTCCTAAGTTTGAAAAACTCTGAGAAATGATGTAGATTCTCATGGGTCCAAAAAACCCATTGTGACACCCCAAGAGGCATTTCCAGGTCCCACCCAGTGTGCCTTGCTTCCCCTACAGCGCCAAGCTAAGGACAATAATCCAGCATTGGATGATGGAGCCGCTAGGAATGACCTTTTAGAAGACCTTTCCCCTTCTCCCCAGATCTCCTAATATTTTAAAAGCTGTATGATTATCTAAGGTTTTTGGTTTTAATATTTTCATTTTCATTTCACCTCTATCTTTACTCTGAAAGTCTCTCTTGATTCCTGTTCCAGTTCTAGCTGCTCTGAGCAACAACTCTATTAACATACCCTCCATTTATTTATTAAAAGAAAAAAAAAATGAAAACTCCCAGTTAAGTCTCACTAGACTATGATCATTTATAACTTAGCACAGTCTAGTGGTTAAAGCAATATAATAGAAGGCAGGAATATCTGCACCTGACAAAGATTGCCTCGGAAAATCACATAAGCTCTGTATCCTCCTTTATATGTAAGGTACACCTCCTTTATATGCAAGGTAAGATTTACACCTGACAAGGTGTTGTGAAACATCTATATATGGTATGCATTATTTTGCCCCTCTTAATTTCCTTATTGTGGCTGCTGAATACTAATTACATGACTTGAACTCATGGTTTTGGTGAATCCCCTTGCATGATTTCAGAACAAAATCACCCTTCATTAACTGTTTTTCTTTCTCCATTGTACCCAATAAAAACACTAGAGGAACACAGAAATCCTGCTGTATTGAACTAGTGGTACCTAGTCCATTAATGCTTTAATCATCAAAAACATAGTGGATATATAGTTCTCAGACTGATTTTAAAGAGGTCTTCTCCAAATAATGAGAGGAATACAAACTCCTATACATTCATACTGATGTTTTTCAATGCATAGATCAAACAACAGCATTGCACTGGATTCTTTGTAAAAATTTGTAAAAGTCTTCAAGTTTCATCTGCATAAAACACTGCAGAAAAGTGAAAATTGGAGAGCCGATTTGAACATTTCTGGTCATTTTGTCTGGATGGATGTGACACTCTAGCAAAATTGCACTGCCTCTGATTTCACATTACTGCTGTTGTTTTTGTTCCTTCTATTTCCTTTTTTGTTTTTTTTATTTCATGAGGCAGGCATGGGAGGACACTGATGGGAGGTATTAGTCAAGGGAGGCATTACAGCTGCTGCGAAGGTGAAATGTGTGTCACTGCTGAAGAGAGGGACTGATAGGTGTGAGTGGATACATCACCATCTCTGATACTGGGTAGATGGAGGGTAAAAGAATACAGTGTTGTAGATGATAAACTGTTGTAGACACAACAACTACATCATTCCCCTTGTACACCAATACAAGGGAAAAGGACTAAATTAATCCTTTTGGAAGCTGATGTACTCAGGATATGGACAAATTGGGGTAGTCAGAACCAAATTACACCCCTATTGCCATTCCTTTACACAGCACTTCAGGAATCACCACACTAATGAGACTCAACATCTTCCTCCTGGCTTTACAAAAGTCCTTTTTCAGGCCAAATTTATTATCTTCTCACACTTCTTCCTGCTGGCACACTCCTGAGGCAGAAGTACATCATTGAGTAAACACTAAACTCAGTCAGTGCAGTTGCTGCAAATACTCATATTTGTCATGGCAGTGATTCAGTGGGATTTGAAATGATGGCATGTTCTGAGCTCCCTGAGCATTTCTCTTGTACAGGCCCTGTGGGCTGACTGAGGCCAGTCTTACTCACTAATCTTCGTTTTGCCCAGAAGGCTTTACACCTGTATGACTAAAGGAAATATTAATTTCCTTTTCTGCAAAAGCATACCTTCTTATGCTGGAAAACAGAAGCAATGCAAAAGTGATTGGATCAATTTGCTTCAATTACTTAGTGTAATCTTGGATGTAATGTCATTTAGAGAAACTTAAAAGAAATTCTAAATTATTTTTCCTTTTTCTTCCTTCCTACGCTCAGTTTTGACACTGGAAAGAACTAATTTTGTCTCTTTTACCAAACAATTGTGCAAAAGTACTTAACCTATTTTAAATGCAATTGGATTTATTTTATCAGGAGTTCCTCTTCTTCCAGATGCATTTATAAATACATACAAAACTCCATCCATTTAGTGTGGACTGGACAAATACAACATAAACTTCATGTGTAAAATGTTCCCTATAAATCAAATCCTTCTTGCATATCAGAATGGCCACTGCAACACAGAGAAAAGAGAATATTGAGGGTGTGTGACACAAGAACCTGAATAAACAAAAACTCTGGCATGCTAAAAGACAGAAGAGTGAGGAGAAAACAAGTCAAAGGCCTCTCTCTTGAGATCTCTCCTAACTGGCAAATCACTTCTATATCAACATGCTATTGCAGCACCATGAGGAGACAGATGCTCCCTAAAGCAGTCAGCCTCCAAATAATTCAGTATATTTCAGGCCAAAGCAAATAACCTGGCTTCTGCTAGAAAACTACCCAAACTCCAGAGCATTTCATGGTAAGCACGTCATCTGCTTCCTCTTCAAAGCACTATGACACAGGCAGAAAAAGATGGAATTTTTATCCTTTTTTCAGGGAAGAACTGTATAAAATGTCTGTAATTATTGAATCTTTTAGATTAAAAAAGACCTTTTAGATCATCAAGTACAATCATTAACCTGACACTGCCAAGTCCACCTCTAAACCACGTCCCTAGCACCACTTCTGCACATCTTTAAAATATTTACGGCATGGTGACTCCACCACTTCCCTGGGCAGCCTGTTCTAGTGTTTGGAAACCCTTTCTGCAAAGAATGTTTTTATAAAGTCCAATCTAAATCTCCCCCCGTGCAACCTGTGTCTGCTTCCTCTTATGTTGTCACTTGTTACCTGGGAGAAAAGACCAATCTCCCACCTGACTACAACTTCCTTTCTGGTACTCGTAGACAACAACAAGGTCTTCCCTGAGCCTCCTTTTCTCCAGGCTAAACAGCCACAGCTCCCTTAGCTGCTCCTCATCAGATTTGTGCTCCAGACCCTTCCCCCGCTCCATTGCCCTGGTCCTGCTGGTCACATTATTTTTGATACAGGTCAGAGTGCCTTCTGGCCTTCTTGACCACCTGAGCACCCACTGGCTCACGTTCAGCTGCTGTTGACCACCATGCCCAACAGGTCATTCTCCTGTAGCCCTGCCTGGAGTTGTTGTGATCCAAGTGCAAAACACAGCACCAGGCCTTGTTGCACCTCGTACAATTGGCCTCAGCCCATGGATCCAGCCTGTCCAGATCCCTCTGCAGAGCCTTCCCGCCCTCCAGCACATCAACATTCCCGCCTAGCTGGGTGTCATCTGCCAGCTGACTGAGGGTGCACTCAATCTCCTAGACCAGATCATTGATAAAGATATTAAACAAGACTGGCCCCAATACTGATCCCCGGAGGATGCTGCTTGTGACTGCAAGCTGAAGGCAGCACATTCACGCCCCTTTCTGAGCCCAGCCAGACAAATTTTTACCCAGAGAAGAGCACGCCCATCCAAGCCCTGAGCAGCCAGCTTCTCCAGGAGAATGGTGTGCAAATTGGTGCCAAAGGCTTTGCTGGAGCTCAGGTGCACAACATCCATAGCCTTTCCCTTACCTATCAGGCGGGTCAGGGTGTCATAAAAGGAGATTAGATCAGATCAGATCAGTCAAGGAGCACCTGCCTTTCATACACCTGTGCTGGCTGGGCCTGATCCCCTGGTTGTCCCGTACATGTATGCGAGGGCACTCAAGATGATCTGCTTCATGATCTTCCCCAGCACTGAGGTCATGTGGACAACCCTGTAGTTCCCTAGATCTTCTTTCCAGTCCTTCTTGCAGATGAATGCTACATTTCCTAACCTCTGGTTAACCGGGACCTCCCCAGTTAGCCGGGACTGCTGGGAAATGACAGAAAGTGGCTTTTCAGCCAGCACCCTCAGTACTCTTGGGTGGATGCCACCTGGTCTCATAGACTTGTGTGTGCCTAAGGGCATATTAAGTTGCTGACTGTTTCCTTTTGGATTAAGGAGTCTTCATTCTGCTCTCTTTCCCTCTCTTCCAGCTCACGGGGCCTGAAGAACAACTGGTCTTCAATACTAAGACTGAAGCAAAGGAGTCATGAAGCACCCCAGCCTGTTCCTCAGCTTTTGTCCCTATGTCTCCTGTGCAGCCAATAAAGGACAGGGATTATCCTTAGTCCTCCTTTTGTTGTTAATGTATTTACAGAAATTTTTAAAATTGTCTTCTCCAGCACTAGCCAGATTAAGTTTTACTTGGTGTTTGATCCTTCTAATTTTCTCCTGGTATAATGTCATAACATCCTTGTAGTCCTCCCATGTTCCCTGCCCTTTCTTTTTAAGTGCATGGGTCCCTTCTTTTAAAGTGAATTTTTTTCCTGAGTTCCAGACAAAACTTCCTGTTTAGCCAGCCTTTCCATTTGGGACTTGGGGGCAGCCTGCTCCTGTGCCTTTAAGATTTTCTTCTTAAAGAGTGTCTTGCCTTCCTGGACTCCTTCCCCCTTCAGGCTGCTCCCCAAGGGACTCTGCAAACTAGTTTTCTAAAGAGGCCAAAGGCTGCCCTTCAGAAATCCAAGGCAGTTGATAACTCCTCTCCTTACTTCTCTGAGAATCAAAATTGTGATTACCATGCCCAAGAGAGGCCCCAAGCACCAGCCCTTCCCATTCACCAACAGCAGGTCCAGTGGGATGCCTTCCCTAGTTGGCTTACTCACCAGCTGGGTCACCTGCATACTGAACATTTTGCCTGCCTCTTCATCCTGGTTAGGTGGTCTATAACACACTCCCAACCTGATTTCTGCCTTCTTGGCCTTCCCTCTGATTACTGCACATAAACATTCAGCCCCATGACTCATCTATAATCAAGCAAAACACAGGGCTACCCCACCACCCCTCTTTCCCTGTCTATCACAAAATCACAGAATGGTTAAGGTTGGAAGGGATCCCCAAATGTCATCTACTGCTCAAGCAGGGTTCCCTAGAGCACACCACTCTGAAATGTGTCCAGACACCTTTTGAGTATCTCCAGTGAGGGAGACTCCACAGCCTCTCTGGGCAACCTGTTCCAAAGCACAGTCACCTGCACAGTGAAACAGCTCATCCTCATGTTCAGGTGGAACCTCGTGTGCATCAGTTTCTGCCCTTTGCCTCTTGTCCCATTGCTTGGCACCACCAGATCCATCTTCCTGACACTGTGCCTTCAGATACTTAGAGACATTGATGCCTCAGTCTTCTCCAAGCTAAACAATTGTCCCGCCTGAAGAGTTCATAGCTATCCATTGCAGCACTCCAGGCTTGGCCTCAAAGAAAATTGTCATTTGATGGAGAGAGCAGAGCATGCTGTAAGCACTCTTGATCCCTGTCGACTGTGATCTGCCACAGAGCAGGGGAGGAGTGCTCCTCCTCATCATCATGGTGAGCACTTGCACAGCAAAGGACAGGATGGGCCCCTCAGCTGAGGGACTGGCATAACTCTTAAGTTTGGTAAAACAAATGTGTATTTTTCGAACACAGGACATTTCCTATATTGAAGCTGGTCTAGAAGAATTGCAGCAAACTCTGTGAGTGTGAGACACTTTGGAGACCGTTCAGTAGCATTCACAAGTCTCTGCAAGCTATTTCATGTACTGATGTCACCTAAATGCTTTAGAAATCCTGGAAATATTTCTTTATGCTGATAAATTTTGGCAGCTGTAAAAATTAATGTCTGTGGAATAAAAGGTGTGTCTATAAATTGCTGTATATTTTTGTGTAGGTGGCTGCACATGAATGCAACCACAGGCATATGATAATCATAAAAAAGTGTGAATGCTGAGTTCAGATCCAATGTGCCTATTGATTAAAATGCCAATAACAGCGATGTGTTCTAAAAATTAGGGACAGATTGCAAGATTAAACATGGATCACACAAAGAAATGACTTGTTTAGATTATGTTATTATCCCTAGTGAATGTAGTCCACGTAATTGTTCTGTCAAGTAAGATTTTTACACTGCAAGTTAGGAAAGTGCGGTGGAACCTGTTAACCCCACTTGTCTGACTTGTTCCTGTCAGAACTATCTTTAGTTGGAACTTCAGAATGAACAAACCACATAAAGTCTATACCCCCTTTCTAACATTATTATCCCCCCTGCTGGTTTAATTTATGTGTTTAATTTTGGTTTTCTGATTGCAATATGGCTAATTGCTTGAAAACTGTGCAGCCTTACAAGGGAAATTTTGCTTTTATAATTTGTAGTACATCAAGGGTAATAATATTCATTTAATTTCTGAAAAAGGTAATTATGCTAATAGAATTATTTGAATAAAAATTCACATAGTACCCAGGATAATGTTCTCTACCTCTTAATTTATACTAATGTAGGTCTGCAAGGAATTTTTAATAATGTACATCAACCCAGGGCCAGGAAGGGCTAGACAGAAACAAACAACTGACAGGTCTTAAATGGGACAAAAAGGCTGCAAAGACAGAGGTCTTTGCAGCAAAATCTGTCAGAAGTGATGCAGGTATTGAATTTGGATAGATGCTGCAAGATGCAGTAAGCAGCTCCTGGTCACGTGAGGGGATGTGGTCTTGCTATGTTTAGCTAACAAAACTAAAGTAAGAGAGGAAAAACAAGACACTGCAGGTCAGCAATTGCATTACATGCAAGCAGGGCTTGTGAGGCGTAACCCTTTGTGCAGATAACCCACTGCTTCCCCAAAAAGTGAGACACCTGAGAAGGGCCAGCACTGTGTGAGACTGACCACACAGAAGCTGCCACCCAAAAGGACGTGGCACCCAGCTTCTTCTATCACCCTGGAGAGGCAGCTGGATGGAAAACACAGTGGCAGAAGAGGAACAGCACCTCCCTTAGTCCCAGGGAAATACAATCTGGTTTTAGAGCCATCCACTAGGCAGCATTTAGCCGTGATGGCTTGGAACTGGTTCATGGGGCTCCACACATACTGCTCTCTGATGCCTAGACATCTTCCATGCTGGACAAACTCTGTTTCAGCATTTGGATGGTGTTCTCAGAAGCACTGTTGACCAATAAAGAAGCTTTTAGGGCTGAAAAAGGCCATTCTGAGGCAGGGTTAGCCAGGGGTTCTGTCAAGATGTAGCCCAGCATAAACCAACATCTCATCTGACCATCAGCCTGAGAGATGCACATTCAGGCCATTCCAGGCCCCCAAGCCACAGCTGAAGCATCCTGAGAGATGCCTTAGGGCTTTCCTGTTCAAGGATGGGCATCAATTTAATTTTCCTGGAGTCATTAGGATTGTTGCTACTTGTGACTGCTTGCAGTGGGGAAGTCATACCTTCAGCTAAGCTCTCTTTGCATCCAGCCTTTAAGATCCCTATGCAAATGGGGTGTTAATGCAGCATAGTTTGCTGTGTTTTATTTTGGAGGAGATCAGTTATCAGTGTGGCCAGATTTAAAAACATGTGATCCCCATCCCTTCCCAGAGTAGACTTGTGTCCCCTGGCTCTTGCACATGTTGCTCAGTGAGAGGCTGGTGTCTGTCAACATAAAACCACACTAAAATCTCCTGCAGCAGTGTAGAGTTCTTGCTTTTAAAATTGTGCTGTTGGGGGTTTTCAATGTTGATTACTGCATTGTAGCAATTTCCAAGACTTGGAATGAGGAAACTGTTGCAAATCCTCTGGGAATGGCTTAAACAGGAAAGCATGATGTGCAAAAGTATCTAGAGGTGGTGACTTTCATACTGTGGTAATATAAAATGCTGTGATTAATTCCCAGAGTGTCAGTTCATGTTTTCTCCCTAAGTTATTACAGGAGGGTTTTCTTACATGCCATTACTATATTTACAGGTGATAAAAGAGCAGGACTGGCAGCCTAAGAACTTGAAAAAACTATCCATGGAAAGGGTGTTGTTATGAGGGGCAAGTTTTGCACAACTCTGTGTTTCTTCCTTTTACCAGCACTCTTGTCCTCCTTTTCTTCCTGTACTAAGTTAATCATTCACAAAGTTGGTGATTTCAAGGTCACAAATAAGGAGACACTTTTTGCAGCTTCTCGTTTTTGCTGGAAAAGAGGGGGTACTGAGGTCAAGCCTATTCATTTCACAAATGCTGGCTGACATTAATATCTGAGTGCTTTCTTGATTTCCTCTGTTGGGTACGGGAAATAGCTTTAATATCTTGTATACCACAATGTGGTAGCTATTGCCTTTTAATGTTGATCCCTATAGACCATCAATCCCTAACTAGTGTGGCTACTTACTGAAACTGAGATGGTTTCACACTGATTTATAGTGTGTCATGACTAATTCTTCAATTTGTATGGTTCCACTTAATTTTTTAAATTTTTAAAATTCCTTTGGCCATCAACCACCTCTAATTTTTAGGTAGAACTCTTCACCGATTTGATTGTGGAGTACTTAAGAACATTACTGGATTATATGGCCATGTGTTTTTATGGGGCTCAGTTACTTAATGATGTCAGAACATTTGTTTATGAGATTTTTTTTGTTTGGTTTTCCTCTGATAGCTTTAAATACAAAGTGCCTTATAACTGGGGAAGAACAAGTTTGTATGAAATAAAAATGGCTATGGGTCTTCACTGAAAACACATAGTGAGGCTATTTTTACTTTCATTGCTGAGTTTTGTAGAATAAACAGATTACAATAAACAGAATACAGAGAGATGATAGCATTATTATTATTATTTATACAGCACCATAAATGCGCATTCTGCTTAACATACAAATAAAAGATATCTCAGGAGATCACTTCAAATTCAACTCCAGCATAAAGCACAACTTTCTCTTGAACATTTCCTTTTTTTCACAGTTGTTAAGAGCAAGTGTTTCAGACTGGAGTACATTAAACTGAGGAACTGAAATCCTTACCTAGGCTCAAAAAGAACGTGATTTGATCATACTACTTAAGTGTATAGGCCAAACTCATCCTGTGCTAAAAATCCTCCTGACTGCAGGGAAGGCCAGGGCTGACACAACATTCCCACCAAAGCTGCTGGAATCCAGGAGTGCTCTGAACTTGTGAAAATTAGGAAGATTTTTAATGTTTTTAAAGATGATGCCTCACTGTAGGGCATAACACCTCACAAAAATCATTGCAATATGTCAAACTCTGTATTAAGCCCATTGCTCACAGTGCTCAACCAAAACCTTAATAATTAAAAAAAATTATTCTCTTATTTTTTAAAGAGAATAAATACAGAAATAAATTAGGCTTGGAGAAGCTCTAGGAAATTTTGGAGACTGAATACATTTAGAAATCCCATTTGGAGCACTGATCCAGTGATAAGTTGTGTAAGCTCATCTCCCAAGGCGTTGAGAACATGTACATGTTGTTACCCATAGACATGAGCTGGGAGCCACAGGGGTGAAGGGAAAATCTCACTCCAGAGGAACAAAATATTCCAAATGAACAGTTTTAAAGCAAAATCAGTGAAAATACTAACCAAGTCACACAACAAATTAATTGAAAATGGAGCATTAAAAACACTAATTAAAATAAATGTCTATATAGTATAGTATTTACAGATTTCAAAGGGCGGAAAGAATGTTTGTTGGAAGACTTTGTAATTTGCAAGGCAATAAGAGACACTGGCAGGTGCCAAGCCCCTTGGGGATAAATCATGGCCAAGCTTCAGAAGTCAGGAATGAATATTAGTTTCAGTGTATCTGCAACTAGCATCTTTGGCAGGATGCAATGTTTTGTGTACCAAGGGACATCTCTCCAGAAAAGTTCTTTCTTATAAAACTTAATTGTTAATGTAAAACCCCATTAATACAATTGTGGCAGGAAGATTTATCTATCTGTAATGTCTTGACAAACTGGGTAGTGCTTCTAAATAGCCTTTATTTATTTTTTTTTTAACACCTGTGGAAATTCACCCAATGAAAAAAAAACAACAAACATCTTCCATCCCTTTGAGCGAATGAATTGTGCTGCTGTATTTACTGCAGCAACAAGCAACGAGAAATACTGTCCCAGTAAGAATACCACCCTAATCATACAGCTTTTCACCCTGACACAAAGATAAACCAGTCCGAAACCTTTCCCCTGAATACAGATATTCAGAGCAGGCTCCCAGAGCCATCTTCATCTGTTGTCCCTGTTTTCTCACACAGATGTCCCAGGAATGCTGAGGCTGGAATTTTGTACCTCCCCTCAACATGAGATAATGTTATTCTTTCTAATCATCACTGTCAATTAGCTAAGAATTCCTGAAGTGCCAGCTAAGCAGTGATGGAGAATAGACTTCGGTACATTCTAAATCTGTACTGGAGAACAGGAGTACTACATTTTTCTCTGTGCAAGAGTTTGCTTTGAGCATATGCACAATGCATATCCCGAACTCTTCATAAACTGCAGGAGTAAACAGAGAGTGCTGCATTACAGTGTTCAAAAAGTCCTCCAGATACTGTGCTTGTCTTTAAGTCATGAACAAAATTGATTTGTGAAGTCTGTATTGAATACTTTATTTCAGTAAGAACCTGTGGAAGCCTAATTTTTTTAAGAAATGGAAGGAAAAAAAGCAAAGTCCTTGCTTCCAACCAAGTAAGACCTGACACGATTTCAAGTAAGTGTGAGTGGTAAAAAGATGTTCTAGCACTGCATTATATCCTCAAGTTGCAAAAGTTAGTAGGCTGGAAATGTGCATTGTTCCAAAACCAAACGTTTCTCAAGGCTTTGTCCATAACAATTCAGACCATGTTAAAGTTTGGGAATTTGTCCTTTCCTATTAGTTTGACCCAGGGGTTAGGAAACAACTCAACTGGAAAAAATTCTAGACTCCTGTAGAACTTTAGTAGTCAGCCATTTAGTAGAACTTTTGTAGTCAGCCATGTCTGGGGTGGGATTTTCTTGATTGTCTAAAGCAACTGGAAGCAAATAGCACAGTCTGGAGAAAGTTCTGTAAAACCAAGGAGAAAATTTCTCTTCCAGGGATTAGAAAACACAGAAGCCAATTCTGTTGAATTGAAGCCCATCTTTATAGTCCTTCCCAGTGTGATAATTGATTTCAAATAGCTTTTAAAAACAAGGGATGGCATCCAAAAAAATGACTCTATGGTATACCTGGCTGGCATTTATTATTACAATAGAGTTTCTGAGGAAATGGTTTTGGACACAGTCCTTTTTCTGACCTTAAAAAAATAAGATCAGGAAGATTATAAAGTAATTTGAATAAGGGAAATAGAAATTTGTCTGGATATTTTGTTTTAAAAGTCTCAATCAACAAATAGTCTCTAAATCAACAAATAGCCCCCAAAGCTGTTTTAAAGCCCAATAAAAAAATTCTGTTTAAGAGCTAAAGGAAATTCTCTCTTGTCTCTGCAAAGGGGTTCAGCTAATGTCTCAAGGTCTCTTCCAGGTGTTTTTAAATCTGCATGTTTTAAATCTGCTTTACCTTGATAATCCTTCCCAAGACTATCCAGGAAGAGGTCTGGGTGCTCTGAGAATTCAGAAATAAAAAGAACTCTCCAAAGTGATCTTAGTGCTAGCTTCAGCTGCCTCTGGCCCTCATCCAGCAAAGCACTTAAATCTGTTCTTCTCTTTGAAATTGGCTTGGCAATGTCAACAGGGCTTCTCACATATCTGCGGTTAAATAACAGCATAAATGATTATTTAGATCTAACCCCTCTCTATCAAAGGCTTGGAGTACCCACAGTAGTCACTGTAAGAAAGGGCCCTGTTTCATATTTCTGTTGATCATGTTAACATGTTACTTTTCTCTTTCTACTGACTTATTTGACTTGCCACACACTGCTCTGGTTCATGCTCCAAAGCTTCTTTGGCCCGAATTCATCCCCCTCAGTCTAAATATCCCCACTCAACCCCTTCAATCACCTCCTTGGTACCCATACATATTTACTGCAATTGCCTGTGTCCATTGCTGGGGTGTGCTGACCTTCAGTAGAGCCAGCAATGCTTTTACTAATTAAAGAACAACTCACCTTCTCTAGCTTTGCTCTTCAATTCCTCCTAGAAATCCTTTTCTCCTTTACAGAAAAATGTCTAGATGATGGAACAAAGCACAGTCGCTTGGTGACCCTTGGTTGCGTAGAGCTCCAATAGCTGTCTTGCAAGCTGGGGACCCACCTTGGCTTTCTTTTTTCCTTAGAATTTTGGAAAAGCTAATTGGAAAGCAATCGCAGCTCAGCACTTAATAGACTTTCATGTTTCAATAGCAAACAATTTTTTTCTGTGTTTAAGAGGCACACTCTGGGCAATTTGCTGCTTTTCATAGAAGGCAGGTAGTTTGATCTTGGCTAGGGAAGAAGGCATATCACTTTTATTACCTTCTTTAAATGAGAATAAATGTTTTATAAAAGTTCTGAAAATAATTTCTTATGTCAGGGAGGAAGAAACTTAGTTCTAATACTCAAAATGCTTTAATTAGCTTTCCTTGAGTCTGTTTTCTCTGTTATCCCACTACAGCTGAATCAGTTTTATTATCCTGAAGAAATAATTTGCTCTTATTAAGACCAAGTACTCTGTTCAATAATTTAATATGTTACATTCATCTTTAACATTAAAAGGCTGAGACAAAGTTCACTGAAATCAATGGAAAGTATGCTAGGGACACCAAATGGCTTTGGATCCTTTTAAGGGAGTTTTAGTCTGAAGAAGCATTTATATTGTGGTTATTATGTGCAGCATTTCTAGCTTGGATATTATTAGAGGTGTAATTATGGTAGTTGAGGGCTCTGTGAGGCCAAATGGCAAGTATTTATGCAAGTCCTTTAGCAGGTGGAGACTTTTTTAGACTGAGTTCTTTGCTGCCATGGTTACACTACTACAAATACCTGCCCTTGCTACCTTACATTTAGTTTACTTATGGTTACACAAGTTGAAGTCACTCCAGTATAGCCAAATTTACTCTCCCTAGAGGTTTCTTGTGTTATGGTGATTTCATCCCTTAAATCAGAGATACATCTCTGTCTGGTTTTCCTTCATCACTGGCTGGATCACACTACTGCTTGTCAGCAGTCACGCTACTGCTAGTCTACTCTAGCAATATTGTCATTTTCACTTACAATCTATTTTCTCCTTTCATTATTCAAAAAGGTTTCAATACTCCTCCTTTTCTGATAGGTAATTTTTGTTCCTAGCCACCTGTGTTTCCCTCATGGGTCTGTTAATGGCAATAAATTAATCCCTAGATGCATTATAGCATGGTTGAGCACCATTGTATTGACAAGTGAGCCAGAAAAGCCCTTCTAGCTCAGTTCTTCAGGGACTGAATATAAAAATGTTCTATCCTAGAACATTCTACACTGATATTAGGCAGTATAAAGATCATGGTGTGTGCTGGAAATATTATTAACCTCCAGCTGATAGTGAAGCCTAATGATTATCAAATGTATTTTGGAAGCATCCAGTACACTTGCTTGTCAGTCTAAGAACCAAAAACACCTATTTTAATTTCAGGAGAAAAATGAAAATGCCACAATAAGCATCTTAAATATTTATTTAACAAGAGAGTCCCTTATCCTGTTTATTGATATTCAAGACGGCAAAATCTGATGTCTGTAAGTAATCTTATGTACTCAACTACAGTCTGTTTTGTTATGGTCTTGTATGTCCAGTTGAAATTCCTTCGCCATAATCTACTGGGACATTATCAGCCATATCCAAAGCTGGGTCAGATCAAGATTAACGGTTGAATTCAATCTTAGAAACCTTTTGTAACCTAAATGATCCTGTGGTTCTAAAAAGGGGCAACTTGATAAGTTTCTCTTTTTTTTTCTCTTTTGCTCTGTACACTATTTCAAAATGTAATGAAAATTCCTTAAGACAGGGAATTTTGTGTCCTAATTTTCCATTGCTTTAATTGTTAGTTCTTTTTTTTTTGAAGCTTGTGAGAATTTAGGCTACACATAAATAATTTTCTTTAAGTTTTTCCACAAGTGTGAAATCCTTACATTTTTATGGAATGCTCTGAATCATACGAGGGAAGCAGGAAGGATAGAGAAATCTGGCTACAAGAACTGGTATCTTGAACCCTGTAATTAATTTTAACGTCATGCTACTGGAGCCCTTCTACCATCTGTGTTCTCGATGTGTGGACTTCATGACAAGTATTGCTGCAACCTCTAAATGGAAGGAAAAATGAGGGAACAAATTGAGCAGTTATTAAGAATAGAGCTATTTTCCTGATGAAACATGACTTGTGCTGACAGTGGAGTTTCAAAGTATGCTGCAGATTTAATAGTCATAAGTAATATTTCACTGGTGATAAGTGATGCTTGAGAAAGATAAATTTTGAAGGGAAAGAAATTCTGCCTGAGTTTGTTCAGACACTAGTGTATCTTTTTTTCTTGGATATCTTTACCACAACATCTATAGGGAACCAATGCCTAGGCTTTGGGGACAGCTGAGCTTAATTTCTAAACCTAATGCATGTATGCCCAAATGCATTGGAGTTTTGTTCCTTACTCCTTGTACCTTTTTTTTTTACTTTAGAACAGAAGGAATGTAAGAATATACAGATATGCCTACAGAGATTAGGTGAATTACCCTGATACAACCAATTAATAATGTATATTCTCACTTGAAGGGTTAAAGAAGACAGCTCTTGATTTATAACACTCAAAATACCTGATGTAAAAGCATGAGGTCAGGAGTCTGCATAGGCAGACTTCATGTCTTACTGCCTATTCTTCTTTGGGAGGTTCAAATGATTCAGAAAAGATCTTATCATGAGTGTGTGTAGGAGAAGATAGGACTTATTATGCATTAATTATAATCTACCACAAGCCCATCAGAAGGCTATTGCTGGGCCAAAGAAAAATGCCTCTTTAATGTAATCTTGATGGCATACTCATCTGTATCATAGTTCCTGCTATGTATGTAAGAACAAGTGTATTACCGTATAACTGTATTAAAGTAGCTTTTGCAAAACTTCTCAGGTTTTCCACAGGGTTTTAAAAGCTAATATCAGTGTTGATGTAATAAAAAAGAAAGATTTTGTTCTTACACTTTTTAAATGTGAAGTGCATGTTTGATATTCTTCATACAATACTGGTTTTTAATGAGGTAAAATCTGTACAAAGTGTCTGTTTCTTGACTGATATAAAAGCAGCAGAAGAAATTAGTATTGTGAGAGAATATTATTTGCTTCTCTTGGCACTATTTTTTGGTCTTCATAGCTGAACCCTTTATTATTTTCATCCTTTCTCTATTGAAATCTTGGGGCAGGGAATACTTGTGAAGCAGGATCTACCTCCAAGCACACACAGGTGTACTGAAAAGCCTTATGTGTGAGCTCCTGCGGTGATTCTTTAAATCCTTAAGCTAATCTATTGTCCATCTTCTCTATACCCATGCACTGTTCTTCTTTTTCTCTGTTTTTAAGTTGGACAATTCTATTTTCCGCTTCACTGAAATGAGAGTTAAAAGCCTTTGATTTATACCCCCAGTTCTCTCATTTACAGATAGTACCATTACAGGGATTTTTCACCAGCCATTCTGCTTTCAGGTAAGGTTAGAATTGCTCTGGATCTTGAAAGCTGTGCAGCAGCAATAGGCTCAGGAGAGCTGCAAGAATGAGTCATGTGTTCTCCAGTGGCAAGTGGGGAGGAATTTGTATTCTCAATATGTAAGAGGTGGTTTTCTCATGTTTTATTTCAAAACAAGACTTATCCTAGTTGTTCTAGCCAACTAAATGGATCAACAAAGCCACTAGTTTTAAGTCAAGAAGAAAAGAAATGTGTTTTGAAGCACAAACAAATGTGTCACCTCCTTTCCAATAGGAGGACAGCCACACTTCTGTCAGTGTTTCTCATAGCTTCCTTCTCTTCCCTTCATCTTCACGGTCTGCTGGAAGAGCTTGCTTTTACCTGGGGTTCCCAGAAGAAAGTGGGTGCACTCCTTCACTCACATGCTCCTTGTCCAGCCAACCTCTTTCCATATGTGGTTCCAGAGGCAAAGAGTGTGAGCTGTTGTCTAACAGCTGTACTTATGCTACAAAAATATAATTGTAAAAGTTTCTTATCCAAAGCCAAGAGCCCTTGGTGAGCCAACCTTTACTAGCAATGGGCAGCAGAGTGTTTGCAGAAAAGGACAAGTGTCAGGTCATGCATATGTGGAGAAAATCTCAGAGATGCCCAAATCCTGCTGAAAGTTGAAAGGAACTAAGCACTTAACACATCCTTTCTGCTCCAGGATGCCTTGTCCTGGGGTAGAGATGTATTACACATGCAAGACTCAGCACTTCTAGGGTGTGGTTTATTCCTGTTAAAAATGAAAGAAAGAAAGGAAAAAAACTCAACGGCACTGCTTTCCACTCAGTCTAATCAGATTCCTAGTTGATATTTTTTTCTAGCTAGACTCTTAAATATATTTAGAATATAAACTACAACAGAGAAAATCAAGGGGTTTTATTTCAATTCTCTGACAACTTCTGATTTAAATTCATTGCACTGATACATTTAAAAAATTTCCCTGTATTTAAAAGGGTTAATAAATGTAGTAAAAGCCTTTCTGCTTTACAGATAATGATAGCATTTAACAGCTCCACATGAGTGCCAATATTAATGTTATGCTGAGGTATATGGTGATAAGGAAAGCAAAGTTTTTACTGCTTTTCTTAGATGTTTTTTTACAGCCAACACTCAGCCAAACTGGGAATAAGATGGTAATGCTACATTCCTTTATGTCCTGCTAGCTGTATGACACCTCTGTTTAATGCACCTACCTCTAGCACACTGAATATATCAGCCTCTTTTAGACACAGCTGCCAGAACTAATGTCAGGAAGGAAAGTGGAAGACCAGGCATAGGCATATCTTTAGGCTGGCAGTCAGAGAAAAAACTCTTTCTGGAAAATTTTTTTGAGGACAATTTATTTTGTAGCATCTCTTTAGGGCAACAGGAAGGGTCAGAAGTTAAATGAGAGAGCAATTTGTTGACAACATGGGGAAAATGCTGCTAGTGGACTTTGATGTGGGAAATGTTTCTTAAAAGCAGACCAGATGGAAGTTGATCATTTTGATGTTTGCAGGACACCGAATAGACATATTGTCAATTACCTGAAAGACTGCACAATTTATCAAATATGAGTTGGACAAGAAGTGAAAGAGAAGTTATCCACATAACGGAGTTCAATGAACAAGTTAGCCCAGCTGAGTGAAAATGTCTAGCAAGAGATCTTACTTTAAAGCATGTTTTTGATCTCAGATAAAAGATTACTCTTAGCAGTGGTGTTTTCTCTTGGTCTTGTTTTTAAGCTGGATTTCCCAACGAAATGCTGTTTAAGCACTCAGATTGTCTACTTCTTTTTTGTTATCATGCCTTGCCTTTTGAATCAACTGGTGATTTTTGACAAAGGGACTGAGGTCTCAGATATGCTCTCTTTTTACTCAATTACCGCATACAGACAGTTTGATAGAGAGCTCCCTGCTAATGTCTTGTTGCAGTAGGAGCTCAAACCCTATCAGGCACCAGTGAGTCTGTGCTGATGCAGTGTGTCCCGAGAAACAAAGCCAGAGAAAGGCGGGTTTCATTCTTTGTGCTGCTTATGAAGTTTTATTTTTTCCCCAATCTACTAAATTCAGTAGCCAGTTTATGCAAAAAGACTATCATATTTATTAAAAATACAATAATTAACAAACAAATTATTATTATTATTATTATTATTATTATTATTATTATTATTATTATTATTATTATTACAAATATTTGAAAACTTATTATGGTACAGACTTTCATACACATCTAAGCATCCAAGGAAGAAATAGCCTCATCAATTTTCTATATAAGTCAAATCCAGCAGTTTATTTGCCTAAAATATTGACCTACATGATGCCATTGTACATGATACGATATGGGAAGTAAATGATAGGTGAGCTTGTAATGTTGGCCATGAGCCATCAAAAAACTTGAATCTATGTGGTTTTGACCAAAAAAAGTCAAGGTAAGTATCTCAGAAAATCCTAACAGATAAGAAACAGAGCAAGGACTCCTTAAACATCTATGCATTTACACATGGAAGTGGGAAGAAATACATATGAGGGAAAAAAGGGGATAATTTTGTTGTGTCTGAGAGTCGCACAATTAGAGATGCATAAACCAGCAAGCTGAGATATTAGTGAAAGATATCAGACCTATCAATCTGACCTAGAGACAGTACAAACAAACTAGTTTAGATAGCAGTAGTGCTCAGCAAACTGAGTTCTGTGTTTGTGTGTCTGTGAGTGAGTGTGATACACTCAAGAAGTGCCAGATCGGTGTTAAACTGGAGGACAGTTGTTTATAGCTTAGGAAATACTCAGCATAAGACCAACAAGTAGCCTGTGGGATTATCCATACAAGCACAATCCTTGGGGCATCACAAACATCTTTGCATAAAGCAAGACAGCTGGCAGAAAGGAAAAATAATTTTCTCTAACATTTGAATTTATTAGCCATAAAGAAAGGCTGACAAGAAATGTGAGGCATGACCGTGTACAACAGGAGGCAGAGGTCAAACAAATGCTGCATATTCTGAATTCCACAGGAAACACCCCTCCAGAGGACAGCAGTTACAATCTTCAGGGACTGTACTGATTAAAATGAAAGAAGAAAATATAAAGACAGAAGCAGTAGCAGAGAGAGCCAACATATTCTGAGCTGGCTGCTATCAATCAAGTTAGTACATTGCCCCTTATTATCTGGAAATTCAGTTTTCCCTCAGCAGAGCTGACTATATGTACTTTACCAGTCTACTGCAATAGAAAGTTCAATCACCTCCAGAGAGCAAGTTGCAATCCGAAACAAATTATATAATTAAGAAATAATTTTCAGAGCGCTGTTCTAAGTTGTTTGAGACACAGCCCTATTGAAATCTTTGTCTCTAATCATCCTTAGGCCCTCAATGAGGTTTAAGGGATTATTTAAAAATATAGATATTAGAGGCTATGTGAATATGGCACATATTCCACAATGTCTGTCCTAAGGCTACAAACCACCAGGCTATTCTATCTAGCAGAAAATAATAAAAGAGCCATTAAACTCAGACCTCGCTGAAGTCAAATGAAAGAGAGGAAAAACACAAACCCTCCAAATGTTGATGTGTTCAATGATGTGTTTCAGTGAGTGAAATGACTGAATTTTGTACCCTGCACATTTGTATACTAAAGCGCATATCTAAAAAGAGAGGAAGCATAGGCAAAGAAGGAAAAAAAGAGAGACCTGAGGGACAAAAAAAGAATAGCTTTGTGTGAGGATCTCAAAAGACAGTGACAAGATCCAGATACACAGAGCTGAAGGAGATTTTCAAAGTCAGCGTGAGAAAACCACTTTCTACTCAAGACTATACTGCCCACACATCTACAATGCACATTGTCACACACATATCCCAGGCCATGCAAACTGAGTTGGATGTAGGGGGTGTGGGGTGGGGGCAGGTATGGCAGACTGACAGCCTGAGCACACCAGCGATGAGCAGGAGTTCACCCACCTGCCACTGGCAGTATCCTCTGCCCAGGAGGCACTTCACATGAAAGCAAATGAGGTGTTAGCTGACTCAAGCAGTGCAGAGGTCACTGCTGATCAAAGACTAGTGAGCAGGAATTTAGAGGAGCGGCTTGACAGGAATGCAATGGCATGACAGGAGCCAAAGGAGTTGAGCATGCTGCCTGCATCTATTCCTGAAAAACAGAACAGAGGAAGGTGAAGAGGCTCAGCTGCTTTGCATATAACCTAAAAGAGAGAGGACTCGGTGAAGGAGGACTGAAGATATCAGAGGAAGGTTTTCCTAAAGTGATGACAGTGGCAATGTGCTTTCTGCTGAGCTTTGTCTCACCATTTGCTGAGGGCATGCAGTCCTAGGGCTGTGCCCTGCAGCTGTGGGCCCACATTGCATCTCGTGTGCTGGCACAGGGGGCTCCAAGTGTTTGCAACCACAGCTCATCACGTTATTGTGGGAAGGGAAACTGCTGCTGGAACACACGTGCTTTCTTGAAAGCAGGGAAAGTTGGTAGGTGGGAAAGAAGGGTAAGAACAGACTTCTGGGCACACTTTGAAACAAGGCAAAGCTTAGGTCTGCTCAAAACTTTTTTGTCACTTTACTGACAGAAAACAGGATTTTCAGCTAGTTTATATATTCATGAAAAGAACTGATTTCTATAAAAAAGCTTAGTATTTTTAGGAAGGGGATTAGGAGAAGATGAAATTTTTCATGCAACTGAAAAGACTACAAACACTTCTTGATTGCACTTAATGTTGTCTCAGCGTAAAGAGCTGCCAAAATTTTCCCTATCACCTCCATGACTGAGCACAGTAATGAACCGCAAGCCAATGAAATCTATTTTAAACAAAGCCTTGTAGTCAGCAGTGCCAAAACATATCTTTATCTTTAAAACAATAAATAACATTGCCAAAATTTGCAAAAATAGGAATGATTTTGATGTTATGGCCCAGTTCAGGGAAAATATGTGTCAAAATACCTGAATGACCTTTTGGAAATATTTTGTGGAAAAAAAACCCCACAAAGTTGAAGTTGAAATCGTATCCTGATCCTTAGTTAGTGTCACTGTTTACAGATAAGAAACAAACCACTTGTTCTTAGGTCTGGAAAAGAATGCAGGCAATAAATATCAGATCCATTATTTCTCCTTTAACAAGCAGTGCAATATTTCAGCCAAGAAATCTCCAGCCACTCTCAATTGTTGCTAGCAGCCAAATCTAATCTAAAGACTGAGGACATGGAAGAAAGTGGGATACAATTTCTGTCTTATCCTGAAGTCTATACCAAGAATAGCCTTCACTTGATCCAGAAGAACAGTTTATGGCTCCAGGACTTGAATACCTTCCCTGTTGCTCACTTACATGTTTTGCTTGCAGGAAATCAGGTTCCTGCTGCCAATTATGTTCATCATCATCACTCATCCACAGAGTCTTACTAATCTGA
Organism: Euphonia xanthogaster; assembly: GCA_034509185.1. Classification (NCBI taxonomy): domain Eukaryota; kingdom Metazoa; phylum Chordata; class Aves; order Passeriformes; family Fringillidae; genus Euphonia; species Euphonia xanthogaster. The sequence continues at coordinate 17,839,891 of JAYDZK010000001.1, read as the reverse complement.
GAGACTTTTGTTAGTCTGAGTGTGTGGTGCTACCCTGAGCTGGTATTTAACTTCTTCCCTGCCAGGTTATGGTAAGTGGTCAAAGAGCACACACATCTCCAGGGATTTGAAGGGGCAGAAAACTGATGGGTGAATGGGTCAGCTGGAGATGCTTCTTCCCTGCCCCACCGTACTTTAGTCATCCCTGCCACAGACAGTTGTGTATGTCAAGGTCTTTTTTGTTGAACAGCACCTTTAGTTTCCCAAAGGGTGTCTAAAAATACCTAAATAGAGGATTGGTATGAACACTCCAGTTCTGAAATGAAGAGGTCTGTTTTCTATTTTATTTCTCAGTTAGATACAAAGCAGTGGAGTGTAACTGCTGTTGCTGTGCTAAGTAGCTCTTACACTGCCCAGCACACCCCCCTGTGCTAGAATGATGTTTACTGAGGGGTCAGAAGTAGCAGGCTTCTATGGAAAGACATCGCATTATGTATGGTTGGAGGTCTGCTCTTGAGTCTTGGAGTTTGGCTCCTTTGAACTCCACTGTTGGGATCTCTTTTACTTTTAGACTTCCCTTTTTGATGGAAATGTCCAACATCTTAAATCAAGGCTGTATTTCTTTCCTTGCTGAAAAAAAGAAAATGGGGTTATGAGGGGAAGTATTGTCCTTCCTTTTTTTGAGTCACAGTGGAATAATATCTCCAAGCAGCCTTTGCTTACTGTGCCTCCCAAATAATGCTGTCAGCAGGACAAGGGGGCCCCAGGAAAAAAGACACAAATATTCTTAGGTGCATGAAATAATTTTTTCATCATGCTCAGCATGTCTCAGAGGTGCTCTTTGTAAAAGTCAAATATTGATTTCTATGCAGATGGATATCAGTGTGGATAGATATCTATGTAGGCACCCAACTCTTGCAGACAAGCTTCATGAGGTATTTGCTGTCTGAAATGGGAAAGCTACTTTCAGTTACTTCCCTTTTCCCATTCAGATTCTCCTACAGATTTTTAGTTGGTTGATTATTATTTTTTTAACTTTCCTGCCCTTGTGCTTAGATTTGCTAACCCCTCTCAGGCCTGACTAAGCTGGCTTTGGTTGTATTGCCAATGAGCATTAACATACGTAAGATTACTCAGACACAAAAGTGTTTTCAGAGAAAGAGGCTCTTGCCATCTGACAGCTGTGACAATTTATAGGGACAATTTCCATGTTTTACATGGGAGAAAATTCCTTAAAAGAATAGGAAAACACAAGAAACACAAGAAAAGGGCATTGTAGTAAGACAGTGAGCAGACCTGGTCCTTGTTGAGTTAAACCAAAACTGTGTTAAGAATGAAGTTTGGCAGCTTCATTTTGGTATCTCCTCAGTTTTTTTGGCATGCTGGCATTGCTTGCAAAGAGTGAAATTTAAGTGAAAAGCCCTGTTTTGTCCTTTTCTGTTCACAAAAGTCCAGCCACTGTCCTGTCTCCATGAAATGATATGAAAAGGAATCCAGGTCTGAGACTTCCTGAGCACACTAAATCCATTTAGCTGCCAGAATACAATGTTCAGAGTCCAGGCCCCAGTTTCTGTCTCTGAAATTTCCAGTTACTGAATTAAAGTGACAAGGTCTGTCTGGGTGATGATGCTAATCATCACCTAAGCTCATTATCTAAGTATGGTGATGCAACACATGGTCCCTTTTTTCCCCTGGAAGTGCCTTCTGAAGTTTTGAGATTCTCTTTCTTTCATGTGCTTTGGATTTATTATCTAGAAAGTTAGCTTCTTTGGGGAAAAAAAATCACACTTTTCTCCAGGTGTAGATGGTGTATTTTCCTATGCCTATTTCCATTGTGAAAACTGAGAGTGGTTAGCTGGGTGCCACCTTGACGGGTCTTGTGTTTTGCCACCCTCACTTTTTAGTGTTACTCTGATTTCATTCATGTTGCTCCCATTGGCCACAAGTCCATATATGGGCCAGCTTATGTAACCCAGGGGAAAATAGCTCCTAAAAATCTAGCTTTAGATTCTTCCCAGACTGTCAAGCTGTTCCTATTTGGCTTTCTGTCACCTGTGTTATTTTTGTGTACTTTTCATTTAGGGGTAAGTATTTGCTTCTGCTTTGCAGTGATTTGCAGCGATTTGCAGCAGATACCTGGGTCTGTTCACTGACATTTGAATGAGAGAATCCTTTCTATCTAGAATTATTCCCATTGCTGAGTGTACTGGAATCTACTCCCTGGGTACTTTGCTTTGGCCATATAACAGTTAGTCACTGTATTTTACTCTGGCTGCCTCATTTCTGGGAGCTTGCTTCAGACTCCATTGAGTTTATTGCCTACACTGTGTCAAACCACAGTTCATTATTGTCGCCATTTTATTAAAATTGTCTCTAAGTGCACCAGATTCTGAACACTTGACTGCAATATTCCACGGACATCTGCTTTATTTTTATATTGGTCAAAGCCAACAGTAAAGCTGCCATTAACAGCCCAGCTAACGCCTTTGTGAAGTGCTTCCATGCTTTTCCAGTGCCTGGCAGTTACTTGTTGGCCCTTAAATGCTGTATCTCGGCCCTGGGTACATATTGCTTTTGCATACCAGAGGTCAAACACACTTCTGTTGCACAGGAAGCAGCATTAAACTAGCTGAAATCCAGTTCTATATTTAGAACTTCATGCATTCTTTATAAGTTTTGTGTTATCACTTCTGATCTGAAAGGGAAAACGATGCATTTGGCCTTTGTGCCATATATTAAACTCTAGAGTGTTAAATAGAAAGGGGAAATGTGTATGAGTCGATAAGCCATCTTTAATATGTAAAACACGCTGCTTATGTTCTTCAGATCTATGGGAGAGATACTGTCTGGTTTGTGTGTTGCACAACAATTCAAAAGTGTATTTTAATACCAAGCTCATAGAGATGTGATACTGGAATGCAGACTCCTGAGAACTTTACAGCAAAGTAGGAGAAAGTCAAAGAGAAAAAGCATTTGTGAAGTGGAGGCAAAGTACAGAGCCTTCTTTTAACATTCGTGTTCTGTTGATATTTTATTTTTTCATACAGCCTGAGTAATAAAACTGTAGAGCATTTGAAGCCCTGTCATGCCTTTAAGTTGAGCTTTTCCAGGGAAAGTGGGAAAACATGTGTACAGTAATGTTTATCTTGTGCGTGAATAACTGTTCATGAAGCATAGTCATACTGAAGAATCTCGTTTTAGTGCAAGTGAAGCTCTTTAGATAATCATGTCTGGATATTTTTAATAGCTCTTGGTAATATCTTATCCCCTTCCACTTTAAGTGCCTTTGAAAACCTTCCAAGTGCTCCAGGAAAAAGCTTTAGAGCAGAGCTATATGTGTAACAACTTCAGATATTATCAAGAAAAACTTAGATAAGAAAAGACATTCAAACCTTATACTTTTCAGTCTTCTATGAATAAGATCCACTGGTTTAACTGCAAAACTTAGATGGAGGACTAAAAATATGCAACCTCCTTACCAAACCCACTATAATGGAATTCATTCCGTTAGGTTTTTGAGACAAAGTACAACAGCTTAACATTGGGTAGGGCTGGTGAGCTGAGTGTGAGGAAACAAAATCATTATCTCCATCACACGAGCCCCATCCAAGTGAATAAACTGGCAAAATCTAGTGTTTGAGGCCCTGGCCTAAGCAAACACAAACTCCTAATGTAAACAAGAAAGTGAAATTTCTTTCATAGGTCAGCAATGAGTTTAATCAAAGAACAGAACCTTATAAGCCTAATTTTGCTTCCATATCTTGTAAGAAAAATTACAGTCATAATAATAGATTCCTTTCCCTGAGACTGATGTTACAGCAACTCCGAGTAATTACATACATCTGGTGATAACTTTAAAAACTGCAGTTATAAAAGGAGCTAAATTGAAGACTTCAGATTCCCTGAGCTATAATAGATCAGGTTTTGGAGCCATATCCATTGTGACACCCTTTAAAGGACAAATGCTGCTGCAAATTTGGAAAGACTCAACTTTAAATTTAGTTATAACATTGTTATTATTAACATCTTAATTTCCAAAATGGTGTAAAAACAACATGAAAGTTTTTGCTGCACACCTGTAATTAAGTTCGACCCAAGTGCCATCAGTATTCTATGGTAGAAATTTCACATCACAGTGAACTTGACTGGACGGATAGTTTACCATCATAGATGAATACTTCCAGAAGTTTTTAAAAGTCCCCTTCCCATATATATTTGTATGAAAAGCTAATAAAAAAATGTCTAAAGTAGATATTTTTCATCATATAGTTCACGAATCTGTCAAACACTCTTAGCTGGCTGTTCAAACCCTGACCAATAATCCATCTTCCCTGCTCAACTCAAATATCTATGACATCTTGGTAGTGTCATATAGCTGTCATTTTTCAAGCTATCCATCAAAGAAGAGTTTCATTCCTTTCCCAAAACAGACATCCCCTCTCCCTCCACCCACCCTAAATTTGCAGACAATGTTAGGTACTGGATTAGTGTTTGTTAAAGAAATGGGAACCTCAGGAGCTGTGTGCTTCCACCATATCATGAGGGTTTGGCAGCGCTTATGTTGATTCCTTGCTATTTATCTTGCCATTGTGCTCTTATCTGAATGCCTCACAATATTTTGGGTACTCAGAACAACTCTGTGAGATAAAGGACAATTCCTCTCTCCCTCCTTTGGCAACTAGATCCAAAATTTGGAATGGCATTTCATACATTTTATGCTGGGTTAGAGGCAACCAGGGAGAAATGGAAGGAGGAAGGATGTTACCAATTTTGAGTGCTCTGACAGTTCTAATTCAACACTAGGTCTGACCTCATTATATTACGAAGCCACAGGACTTGTAGAATCATAATAGATTCATTAAGGTTGGAGAAGACCTCTAAGGTTATCGAGTTTAACTATTAACCTAAAACTGCTGGGTCCACCCCCAGCAGTGAATGCTGCTTAATCTGTATAGCTGGGCACAGAGAGGGAAAGAGTGATCAGAGGCTCGCAAGGGAGCGATCATTAGCTTGCCCAGGCACTCAGTGCTACAGGCTTGAACCATTTCCATCCTCTCTTGGAAAGGTGGGTCCCTGAGGAGACAACAGTCTCAGTGTACTGCTGGACCTCCTCCTCTCTTGGCTCACCAAATTGTGTTATACATGTCTTGTGCCTCTCAGCTGTAGGAAATGCATGTGGAGTCGTAAGAGTTGGCATCTCATGGCTAATTAGTCAGATCCCTCATCCAAGAGAGCTGAAACCCAGGTGATAAAGCAGGGGCTCCCAGATGAATGTTTCTATCTCTGCTTCAGTTTCCTCTACAACATAGTCCTTTGCTGCCAATGCCCATGATACTAGACTTCCCCTGCCACACCCTGTATGTTTAGGAAAAGGAGAGGAGGATTCCGGGGAAAGAGTGCCTCAGAGCTTAATTTCAGCCCTCAGTACTACTGAGGTGTAGGCAGCTGGCTGTTGACACACACTGGGGATCTCCAGCAGCAGGATTTTTCACCACCAGAGCAACTTGGCCCTCAAAAGTATTTTCAGCAGCTGTTGGGAAGCATGGAATTCCTGCATGATGATTTTGGGCAAAAAATGATTTTGCATGATTTGTTTAGGAAAAATACCTCTTGTGGCTCATGGATGTAGGGTCACGCAAAAACATAATACCATAGCAGAGTGCCTGGGAGCCCAGGCTAGACAAGCCTCCATTTTCTGGGCTTGTTCATATTTTTCTTACTTGAGTACAGATGTGACTGGTTATTTTATATAACTAACTACAGGGCTTTTTTTTTTTTTTTTTTTTGCATTTCAGAAAGGTATCAGAAATCATTTGAAGAGGGGAACAGAAAGAAAATCTATATGCCTTTGGGTCTGTTCACTGAATTCAATAGGAGGCACTAGATTTTGCATGTAGAGACAGATTAGCAGGGCAAAAAGTCTCCCTTAAGATGTACATACACATGCATATGGTATATGCAGTACAGAAAATAAAATTGTTTATATGTCTCTGGTTATGTATGTTTGGTGATCTAGCATTCAAACGATCTGTATAAAAGTTCAGTCTTTGCCCTTTACCTGACAAGTAATAAACCTGTTGTCAAGTCAGGACAAAATTCTTTTGCCATACACTCAACCCCTTCATGGGGTCATGGCAGTGGGAAATAGAATGTAATTAAAAACACATTCTAAAATTATTGTTAGGATTTTTCTTCTGAAGTACTTTCCTGAAAAGCCAGACACCTTACTAGCATTAGTCCAATTACAGGACCCAGAGGGAAGGAAAATTATAAGTAATAATTTTAGAAATAGCCCCAGGATGCGCTTTGTGTGCCTCTGAGCCAGGAAAACCCCAAAGGGCATAAGTCTGGAATATAGAAGCTGGCTCATCCCCAGGCAGACCTGCAGTCTCACTGAAAGCCTGACAGACACACTGCATTGCATATATCACAAATGCATCACCAGTAGCACTTATCCATTCAGATCTGGTTCTCAAAAATAACTTGATTTCAGAAGAGAAAAACTGGCAGATATTTTTGGGGATAAATACTAAGTGTAATTGAGGTTCTGGTTCCATGTCCCCTTGAAATTTCTTCATGATTATTGTTCAATATAGTGATCTTAACCCTGTTCCTTCAATGGCCTAAAGAGAAATGTAAGTTCATAGAATGAGTAGTCATGGCCACAACCAGACTTGCAGAGGCCACAAGATCACAGCTATGCATACATTTTTGTAGCTGTGGCTCCTGAAACAGCACTCATTAGTGAGGACTTTAGTGACTTTCATCATGAAAGAGGATATTGTTTAGTGAATGTTTTCTTGATGCTACCAGGCAGGACAAAGCATGCTTGTCTGTTTATGCTTATGCTTTCAGCTCTATTTGACGAATCAATACTGGAAGAGTTTTCTTCCTCCATTTTAATTCTTAACTTTCTTAACTCCAGTGTGAGGTAGAACGGAGAGGAGAGAAAGAGGCACTTAGCATTTCAGTTTTGGAACCAGCTCTTGTAAATCTCAGCAGCCAGCCGGCAGCTGACATCTCCTAATGAGAATGATCCTTTGCTGTGAACAGCCAAGTTCCTTCTTCTGGGCTCTGCTGCTGCCAGCATTCTGCTACAGAGACTCTCGGGGCAAAAGATATGTTAGAAAATAGTAGCAGAAAGGGAAATTTTATTGGCTGCAAAGCTGTCAACCCAAATCAGATGTTAACTTTCCTTCTTGCTTCCAATTTAGTGGAAATAAGCTAAGGATTTGAAAATATGACTTTTCAAATCAAATATGATCCTGTGTTTTCACTCCCTGTGTTAAAATGTGCCATTTTATTTGTGTTGTCTTGCTTTTAAGTTTCTGAAGTGAAAGAAAAAGATTTCATTTTTAATAGACTGGAAATGTAACAGCACAAGAGTCATTTGCACCTGCACCTGAAACTTCCTTCTTTTCACTTCCCTCAACACACTCCATTCAAATCCACAAAGGTATTTTTAACCTTTAACATGAGAGCTTTTTGTGTGGTCAAGCTGTTTTTTCCGTGGCAGTAATAATTCTGCCTGCTGTAATGCTTTCAACATGAAAAAGCAGGGCATATTCTTTATATGTCTTTTTTTTTTTTGTTTGTTGGTTGATTTTTTTTCTAATTTTAGATTAAAGAACTAAAGTCAGAGCTCCACAGGGGGCAAGGAGAGAAGTTGTCTTGTCTGTATAGATACATGCCTCTTGCTTCTTCCATGTGTGGGGCTTCCTTCAGCACTGCCGATCTGGAAGCATGCAGCATGAATTCCCAGCCTTTCCATGATGTTTGGAGTTCTCCTTAGGCTTCAGCTGTGGGAAGGAGGCAACTTTCCTGGCAAATTCAGCTCACCTCCTTTTTTTTTTTTCACAGCAAATTCCAAGTACTGCAGGTCTCTGCAGAGAGCAGCCTCTAACATGGGTGCTGAACATCTCTCAGCTGGATACTGAAGCTCGATAGAGAGTATAATTTATAAACCCTTGTGACCTTTAACCTAATATCTTGGTTGTCTTTATGGGGAGTGTGTGAACCAAAAAGAGTCCAAAAATTTTATTTAAGTGCTTGGGTTTGGCAGTCCTGAGCAGGCAGGTAGGCAGACATCTGATATTTAAAATACATTATACATAAGAGAGAGCCTCAGCTCTGTACATACTGCACAGAGGGAGAAGCTGGCTGGGGGCCCTGTGTTCTCTCTATAGATTGCAAAAGGGAATGAAATCAGAGTAAATGCTCAGACTTTTTGATTAAATCAATCCGCTACCTCTACCCAATTAATCTTGTGTTCTCTTTTATTGTAGCATGTTACACAGCAATAGTGGATACCATAAATGATCTCTGTAATCTTTTGGACCTCAAAGTGAAGTAAGGATATCATTATCTTCAAATTTTCCTACTTTTTTTTTTTTTTTTACTTCAATCAAGACTTTAATATCTTCTTAAATGTCTTTTATTTTCTATTTACTATATGAGAAGGTACAGGAATACAGTACATTCTAGAGATGCTTATATATTTGTGAATGATGTAGGTGTGTACTCAAGGTGAAGTGGATTCCTTGTTAAAATAAAATTGCTGTACAGGGGACCTGCCTGTTGCAGAAGAAATAGCAAAGAATAGAGAGCAAGATTCCTATGTACTTTTACTCTTTTACTTCTGTGCCCTTTCTCTATTAATCAATTTTCCTGTTGGGGAACAGGCCATTGTTTAATTTAGTGATGCAGTCTACTAGCCCTGTTGTCAGAACCTGTGGACAACATTATAAATTAAAATTTCTGTTTGGGGAAATGGTGCAACAGGCCATGGGGTTGCTTCGGGCTCTTCAGGCATGGAAGGAAAATTGAGAAACTAAGTCGTACTCAATCTTTCCCCCTATCAAAGGAACATAGAAATGTTCTTAAAATTGCCCTCGTAAGTTTGTCACACTGAAAAACCAGTAATCAATCCTATATATATTTGGCCTGCAAATAGCATGTACAGGCACTCAGAGCTGCCCAAGTCATCACTTCTTTGGAGGTCTCTGGAGTTGCACAGCCTGTCCGCTTTCTTCATCCCCAAAGCATCAGTGAAAAATGCTTGATAAAGTTATAAGCTCATTTAGGTTGGAGGCAGACAGTCATCCTGGCCTAGTGCCCATCACAAAAGTATTAAGAAACTCTGCAGAAAATTCCTGGCCATAAAATACATGCTCAGACACACACACACACACACACACACACACACACACACACACACGCACACGCACACACATATAGACACTCTTGGAAAAGACAGACCTTTCAGCCTGTCTTTATCAGTTCAGTAGTTTGCAAGAAAACCAGGCAAGGCTCAGAATCAATAGCTGAACACCTATCTCTGAGAGCTGGGAAAAAAATATCTGCGTGTGGATCAGAATTCCACAGCCTGGCCTTACCTGGAGGCACTTCCTGAATGTCCAGCCAGTCACAGTAGTAGACAATTTCCACTGCTAATTCTCAAGAGTTAAGGCTTGTATCAAACCAAGTGTGAATTTTCCTCTTAAGGAGGGCTTGGTTTTGCCAAGAGGAGCACTGTGCCACGGCTGCCCAGCTCGGGCACAGCTCCTAGTTGAGCACACTTGGATGCAGCTGTGAGTACAGCTCCTTGAGAAGTTCAGGTCAGCTGCAATGGAACAGCTCAGGCCAGCATCATCTAAAGTGACAGTGACAGCCAAATGGGATTGTGGCAGCAGCGTAGACCAAGTCATAAACAACATAAATAGAGTGGTTGGGCCCACAGGTGATGTGTAAGACAGCATTTGGCAATTGCTCTTTTTAAGGAGGTATATTTTAATGGTATTTTTATAATATGCAGATATTGCAAATATGAATTGCTCACCAGTGAACATTCATCTTGCAAAGATTCCAGCAGTAACTCGATCTTACTTTTTCACATAAAAGGAATACATCACTGCAAAAATAGGGCTTTTTCCCACATGGTCAGGTTTTAGCAGAAATTAAAATCTTAAATATTTCCCATTTATTGCTCTCTTAACTGGTGAAAGAAAGAAAGCCTGGAAATATGCCAGTTAGCAACTGGTGGGCAGGAGAGTCAATGTCTTTTCTAGTTGGTTTTTAAGACAGATCTCTTTAGCTTGGTAGCTGTGCTCATGTAGGATTATCTTGAACAGGAGAGAAAAAAAATGCATTATATCTTGATCATATTATAACTTAAAATTTGTGAGTTTTGGGGTCTCAGCCAGACTGGGGCTTTATTGCATAAGGCCCAGTGCAGACAGGGATTTATGAGCAGTCACAGGCTTTGCACTTTTAGTCTGAAAATTTTTTTTCTGAAAACTATAGCTGCCTCACAGAGATTACTGCCTGAAAATCTCACTTTATTTTTAAAGGAGTATGTTTCTCACCCACAGTGCCTGGAAATGAAAGTTCTAAATGCTCCAGCACCAGAACACACATAAAAGGACTGTAAAATGAAATTGTCTGCTTTCATGGTGTTAAGTCAGTCCTGTGATTGATTGAGAAAGGAGAGGGTGTCAGGAAGGGAAGGTGTTATTCAAGGTTTCTGAGTGATGGAGTTGGGTAGAATGGCAGGTTGTCCTGCTTCCTCCCCATTACAAATTTTAGCAATTTTAAACAGACACCATTTTAATCAGACCATCTGCAGCCAGAATATTGGCCAGTTCTCTGACACCAGCATTTCTGGGTGACTCTGTCATAACAGAATACTGGAACCCAGGGATGTTCAGGGATGTTTCATATGCTAAAAAACACAATTCACATACCCACATAATTGTGTGTTTCTGTTTCTGCTCTTTGTGGGAGCTTTTTCTTCAATGTCCATCCTAGGTTACTTTAGCTTGTGGTGCATTTTTGAGTTGCCACTCACTCAGAACTCACAACAGATCTAGGCAAAACTATTGCAGTTGACCATGAATGAGGAACATTAGCCCCCGTTTCCATCATAATCAAGACACAAATTAGCTTTCATTCACTCATAGTCACCCTAATTTCAGCAGCTTGGTCTTTTGAGTGGACCAGCTTGATACCAATGAATCACTGAGTTCCTGATGCTTGTTCTCTGCATAATTGCTACCACAGCATTTCTCAGGCATGATGAGACACTATTCCTTTCTTGCTTTGAAGATGAGCCATATTGCTGTTTGCTGGACCTCTTACTTCGGTATTCAGGCCCCACAGCTCAGAGAAAAACAGCTTACATATGTTTTGCTTTCTGACAGACTCCTTTGGCCACTGCTCAGAAACCTCTGAGTTATAGCCAGGCATCAAGCCAGGATGGCTTTTGGGTCAGCTGGTATGGACTCTCCATGACTAAGTCAGAGCTGGAGGAGGCTCTGGAGGTTGAAAAGTTATTTTTCACATAAATCCCCTTGTGAGGCTTATCTTGGAGTTAAACTTTCCTATCTGAGCTACAAGGTTCGTCCACTAAATTGGGCTTGAAAAGAAAAGATTTAGGCAAGTGAAAGGACACAGAAAGCTACACTTAACAAATGAAATGAAATAGAGAGAAAACACATGATATGTTCTTTTTCTACTGGTAATTTTTTTTGAAAGAAGATAAATTTTGAAAGTTTTAAAGAAACAGAATCATAGTATATATCTCTAACAAGATCACTTTTGGAGCCTTTCAGATTTCAGACACCTTCTTCTGTGTTTTTGATGCTCCTTGTTTGTCTGTTGTGTGGGTGGGTTGTTTGTTTGCTTGGGTTTGTTCCCCCTCTTTGTGCTGTATTTATTTGATTTTTCACTCATCTTCCTATATTTCCATCTGGGATGGAAAGCTAGTACTGCCTGTTGACATCATCTGCCTCTTTCTCAAATGTTGACCTCAGCCTCTGCTTTTCAGGGTGCTTTTAGGGGTCTTCATGGGAGCAGGTACTGCAAAGAGCATGAGGCAATTGTGGAGCTGGAGGTGGGAACTATTCTGTTTGCACGTCAGAGTGAAAACTGGGAACACCCAACACCTGCACAGACAAAGATGGACTGGAAACTATTCTATTCGTGTCCATTTGTCCTGAGTTTCTGTTTGTTCTTCACCATTACATTAGCCATGTTTTTCCTTATTGTCTTTTTGGATCAGCAAAGCAAGTAAATATTGATCAGTGGACCTGATTTTTCACTCTGTCTCCTTATGCTGGTAGAACCAGAGTTACAGTGGCCAAGAGGACTATTCTGTCACCTAATTCATGTAGTTTGGTTTAGTGAACTTTAAGAATGGCACACCAGATCCTGCCCTGTGTCATGTCATTGATGTTAGATCAGTTTAATGAAAGCACGTGAGAAGAGCACAACAGATCATTCCTTCTGCTGGTATTCACTTCTCCCTGCTGCCATTGAGCAGTTTAGGAACCTCCTGCACTGGAGACTGTGCTCAATTTAATAGCCACTGCTGAAAGGAAGCTAGATCAGTGCTGGGATCAAAGCAGAAGTCCCCTGGGTTTCAACACACTTAGGTGCATGCTTAGCTCACACCAAGGGTGGAACCTGCTCTGCTTGTTTGTGAAATGACCTAGGGATCTACAAAGGTCCTCTCCCTCAAATCCATCACCCAGTGTCAAAGTGGGATTTCATCCCCTCTGCCACAGCACAACCAGGCCAACTGGTGAGTCATTCCTGTTTGCTCTCACATGGCCACAGGCTGCTCCAGCAGCCTTTTCCTCTTTCATGGGGCAAGGAGTGGCTGTTTGCTTTCCTAGCAGCACAGTCTGGTAGAAAGGGGAGTGCATGTAAAGAAAGGCATTTATTGTAGCTTGTGTTTGCACTGAAAATTTTGAAAGCAATGCAAACAGGGACATCAAATATGAGCCATATCTCAAATATGGTCTCAAGTCTGACAAGCGTGAGAGAGCAATGACCTCTACCTTGCTAGATGTTAGCGTTGCTAATAGGACTAACAATACATCTGCAGTTGTGCAGAGACATCATGATGGATAGTAAATTTTCCACTCACAAAGTTCTTTTTTTTTTTTTTTAATTTGAAACTGTGTGTCATT
>JAYDZK010000001.1:17756802-17826841 GCA_034509185.1 Euphonia xanthogaster | reverse complement strand
TAATCCCTGATTATATCCAGTGTTTGTCCACAGCATGCCAAACTGTACATCATGGATGCTTTTTCTTTTTCCTAAAGAAACCATAAAAGATATATGAGAAGAAAGCAAGAACATAAATAATCCAAAATTTAGAAGGCAAAGGCCTTCACTCTGAAGATATGACTGGTAAATATTAGAAATAGGCTATATAACTATATACCATGTAACTTCCACAGAAGCAGAAAAGCTGAATCATGGTGAAGTTAGAGTGGGACAGGACAAATAATCAAGAAATGTCGGCAGGAAAATTAATCTCTGTAAAACTCCAGATGTAAAATCTCTGTAAAACTAAGAATCAAAGAAAATATCGGGAGAGAGATCATCTGTAAAAGATATAAGAAACGAAAAATGGAATAATCTCAAAAGGATGGTGGTCTAAGTTTACATGACTTGTACTTATTTGCTTCTGTGACTGTAAGATTGGTCACAGGGCTCTTCAGTCATGTAGTGAAGCAGACACTTCTAAAGCACACAGCAAATATACATGAAGACCTGCTATTGTGGTTGTACTAAAGAAGGGAAAGACTTGAGAAAGCAGGCGTTGGCTAAGTTTGTTCTGTCCCTCCTATGTTCTGCAGAGCAGAGCCTCTGGTTCCTTGTGCCAGGACCCTTGAAGGATGCTGCTCATTTTCTTAGCAGGATTTAGGTGCTGTGCATTGCCTGGCATTATTTTCCTCAGAGGACTATGATCCTACAAACTGCACATCTCATGATTTTGAAGGAGGAGCATCTGAAATGAGTAACTACTTGGGAATTGGTCTCAGACGTCTTCACTCACAAGATCATCTTCTATGTCAGCAAAGTAATCAGGTTTAAAAAAAGAGTGAGCTAAATAGCAAGGGGGCTAAAAGCAATACAGAGAATCTGTTCAATTGAAGATAAAGAGATCAAAGAGAAAGGTGCTTTTTGAACTAGAGAAGCTTTTGAAAATTACATAGATACTCAAGTCTTCTGATATTTCTTAAATTCTTGTTGTAGAACTGATCTGCTTTCAGACAACACTGAAATGCTGCAAACATCCTTTTTGGTTTTGGTGGAAATCTTTATTTTGCAACTTCTTTGTTTAGGTGACCAGATGTAGAGAGGCACAAAGAACAACATTCTTTGAAAACTTCTCAGTTTTACTTAAGATAAGCAGATACAGCTGTGTCTAAGTTTCCAGTATAATTTGTACTTTTCTTTACTTTCTACAGGAAATTCCTTGAAAATTTTGAGCACCGAAGTTATCTAACTGCAAAGGGGAACTCTCCTTGGCTACTGGCAGGATTTTAGGAGTCTGTGCTGCATGTTTCCAAAACTTAATCAAAACTCCACTCATATTCAAATCATGATCAATGAGCAACGTCAGATCTTTAAAGCAGACAAATGAAGGTTTCTTATCCTAGTCCTCCTTTGCCTCAGTCTTGGGAGGATGCTCGGTCAGCTGTTCCTGAGTTACAGGAAATGCCTCGGCAATTCAGACACGTCTGTCACAGACTATGGAGAAATTCTGCCATATGCAGGCTGCCACTTAAATGTAGAAGAGAGCTGCATCATTGCTGACATCACATGGGAAAAACAGGGTGAATCTGCAAGCCACCATTGTCTTTTGGGACCTTCTAGGAGCACTCCCACATGTCTCAAAATGAAGAGATATGCACTGCAGCCATTGGGGCTGCTCACAACCTGCAAGCAATGCGCCTCCTCCAGGCACGTGCAGGACTGCAGCAAATGCAGCAGATGTGCCTGCACTTGTTTATTGTTACAGCCAAGTGCTGTGGGGTCAGAGAAGGAGTTGGCAAACTGCAGAGACATTAAAATCTGGTTTGGGTCTTGTGTTTGTTCATATTTTACTTGGTCATGCTCAGAGAGTTCTCCCTTCTTTCTGTAGCAAGGGCCTCGATTTATAACAACATGGAAAGGCAATCATCTAGACTTGCCCCAGTTGGATTACACACTATGGAAAATGTGTTTAATTATGAAAAATTAAAGACAAGGAGAATGTGTTTAGACTAAGAATGTAGACATTTTCTTGGCTAGAAGCAAAGCTGAAAAAAATGGGTAAGAATTCTAGATCAGTTGTGAAGGATTTATTTACATTTTTTAAAAAGCTACACATGTTTTCACTTAAAGCTCTTGGGAGGGTCATTTCAAAGACTACGACTCCTGGCTGTTTGCCTTCATCTCTTCCTCCATTCCCCCTGCTTGCAACTTGAACATTAGTGTAGAGACCGTGTAAAAGAAAATGCATGTCAGGTGTGACATATCAAGTGACACAAAAGTTCAGTCCCAAGAAACAAATGTTAAATTGATCAAGTACTGTGAAGCCTTTTAGTAACCCTTTTTGTTGTCTTTTGCAAAGTTCAGGCCACAGGCATTTTCCAGAGAGTTTCTAGTCTTGCTGCCAATGAGTATTAAAATGTATAACCATAAGGTATATTCTTTCTAAGCACTCCACAATCAAAAAATGAAAAGAAATATTGCAACTTTTTTTCACAATAATTATTCTGTAAGGCTTTTGGTTTTGTTTGTTTGGTATTTTCTTGGTTTTTTTTTTTTCTCTTTTGCTTCTGCTTTCTTTACTATATCTTCAATGTGAGTTACACTTAATCTCCTCTGTAAAGCCTCAATAATCCCTACCCTACCTTCCTGGAACTCCAAAACCCGCAGTATAGTTGATCTGCAGGGCCATTAGAGCTATTCATAACAAATGACTCAGTGCAGTTTAAACAAGAAGAGAGAACAGATATACATGCCATCCTCAGTCAGATTAAATGCTGCCTGCCCTAACATTCTGTCTCAGTAATGTAGGCCCCATGACCAATTTCCATGATAACACAGAAAAAAAAAAAAAGTCAGTAGAGGAGAAAACTACAGCAAGGGAAGGGGGTGCTCTGGAATTCTTCAGCCAAATCTTCCTCCTTTAGGAGGGATGATGTTTGTGTCACAGAGCTCTCAGGCTGCAGCTTACCTGTGGAGCAGAGGAAGGGATTACCCCACCTATAGTTTACCTTCCCTAAAGAGCTGTTACTACAGACTCTCCTTAGGCTCTGAATGTAAAGGTCAGAGCTCTTATCCATAGCTATGAGTGTGGACTGCAAGGCAAGGCAGCTGGAAGCTGATTATTGTCTGAGAGCTCTGTGACAGCCAGTGAAAGAATGACCAGGAGGAGGGGGAAGACGGCACTGCCACATATGTGATTTTGATACTGTGAACTTCAGAAAAAAAAGTGCAAAAAACTCAAAAAGGGCTTTAAATTCCTTTTTGATAGTTTTGAAATTTCTGTGCTAAAATAATGCTTTATGTCAAAAACAAATTCCAACTTTCCTGATCACCCCTTGCTGCTGGGCACATGACGTGTGCAAGCTCAAGATGGCCAGAGATAATTTCACTTGAATTTCAAATACAAGAGCAGGATTCTCAAAGACATGGTAAAACCAGACATTTTGAGCTTGTAGTCATTATGACATCTCAGAAAGATTCGAGGCATCTTTTTAAGTAGCAGACCTTCACTTCTGTACTCATGCACCTGTAGCAGGGGCAGGGAACAGCAATAAACAGAGCTAGGACAGTGTTTTTTCTGATGATCTTAGTAGATACAGATATCTTTTATAACTAAATTCTACACTTCAAGCCCCATAGAGTCAGGTAGCTCAGCCACCCTCAGCTCAAGGCTTTTGACTTTTACTAGCAGTGGATTTAGTACTGCTACTTTGCACCTAGTGCCATTGGAATTTCCCCTTTAGGAACACAGGGAGGGTCACAGCTTCAATTGCAAAGGAGAAATAATGGCAGTATGAAGGACCATCACAGCATTGGTTTTGTCAGTCCCCTAGATAATCCCAACCTGTGAACTTCCTGTTGCACCTTCAGGAATGCGAGGCTGAGACAGAAAGCAGGCAGTGAATTCCAAAACAGGCAGGTAATCACTTGGCAGGAACTTCTTTAGCTTAAGTTTTGAGCCAGAAAATGGACATTTTCATGATAGTGGCATACAGACAGAAGATTTCTTGAGGGAAATAAAACTTGTTCTCAATCTCTTCACAGGTGACAACCCCATCTGCTTTTTGCTTTGTACACCACATGCTTATAACAATTATATCTTCAGCAACTAAAAATTTAACATAAAAATTTTTTCCTAGATAGGAGTGGAGAAAAAAGCAATAACTCAACCATTAGGTAATGAATAAACTGATTATAAACTGCATCACAGCAAACATTAATGCTCATGATTTGATGCCACAACAAAAATGGAAATAAAAGGAACATTTTTAATTCTGAGAACTGAAGAAAAGAAGCAGGAATGATTCCACTGGAAAAATGTAGTATTATTGTTTTCATCCTTGCTTGCTTTGTACTCGACAGGAATCCATTAACATCAAGTAAGGCCTATTTCTAATCCCCTTGCTAAGCCCCAGCCCTCGACCCAGGAGAATTTGTATTGAAGCAGAAACATGTCAATCATTTTGGCCAATTAAGCACAATAATAAACATGAAGCAAGGAAAAAAATGCGGGTGGTATTGCCAGGATAAGGAGAGCAGTGTCTACACATTTTGAAAGCTTGTCTAGATTATGAGGTTAGCTCAATGAAAAATCATCTACAGCTTGTCTCCTAGGTCCAGGGGATATTCCTGATCTATAGCTTATTCATTTCCTGTGCTGATGACACATGCATTCAGTATGTGGCAAATGGTAACAGGATTACATTTCACACATATTTCCCTGAGTTTTTGTTTCCTGAGTACTCCCTGCTCTTCTGTAGTATTCTTCAGGCTAACAGCAATTCAAATGATCACTGGGTTTATCTGGGAGCTTGTGAAATAAATCAAGTGCTATTTGCATGCATCAAGCTTACTAGATGTGTGGGTAACAAGGTCTCAGTGATGCTCTCAGTTGACAAGGAGGTAGCTAAGAAATTTCTGTTAGATTTTTAGCTGTTCTCTAAGCTTATCTTGTAAATGGTAACACATTTTTGTTTGACATCTAAAAGAACAATGCCACTTATTTGCAGAGGGCTTCAAAAGTTCTGCTGAATTTTTATTGTTTTTCTTCATGGCCAACTTTTCCTGCTTCTGCCTGCTCAGTGACCCTTCCACAATAATTGAGTGGACCTGCAGCAGGGATTTATACCAAGCTCTACAGGTAAAGCAAATGACAGGAAACAGAAGCTATGCAAATCGCCTCTGGAGGCGATGTACATAACCCCCTCAAATGTACAGGCTTACGTTGCCATGCAATTAGGAAAGGAAAGGTGAATTCTGAATAAATTTAGTAGCCATAAAATGTAAAACCATCCAGGGATTAGCTGAAAACCTAGGCTCTTTCTCTCTAGCAGTAGCCCAGCTCTGAGATGATCAGAATTCTGGGTGGAAAAGCCCATGTGCAGTGTGTGTACACATCCGTGGTGTCTCTCGGGGGTCAGAAAGAAAGCGGGAGAAGATGGGGAAGTCTGGCTTGCTGCCAGCTCACATTTTCATTTTGAACAAATGTGTGTAAAGAGTTTAGACAGAGTCCCTGAAGACTGTTTATCTGCTCAGCTTCAAAGAAAGCCTCCACAGGAGGACTGTGATGAAATCTGGTGCAATTATCCCTTTCAAAGACAAAAAAAAAACAAAACCAAACTCCAAAAAACTATAAAAACCAACAACAAAACCCCCTTAAAATCCATAAATATAAAATATAAATATATGTATAAGTATAAATAATATAAATGTATATGTATATGTATATGTATATGTATATGTATATGTATATGTATATGTATATATATAAAAAACTTTTTCCTGCTGGAAAAGACTGACGGACAGGTGAGTATGGGCTTTTTATTGAGGCATAACAAAGCATTTATAATTTCCATTTAGGGGGACTCTGATCTCACCTTTGCTTTCTAGCCATGATTGGTAGGTGGAGGAGCCATCTCATTTGAGAGGCTGCTCTGTACTTCCCCAGCCATAGGTCTCGACATATGTTTATGCAGCCTGGTGGTAGATTAGCTCCCATCCATGAATTATGCTTTTATTTTCCTTTTTGTCATTCCCTTTGGTGGAAACAGTGTCTGTAAACACCATATAACCCCAACACTGAAATGGTGGAAAACAGGTTAGGAAAACTATATGCAGGCAAATCCCTGCCTCTCACTCCCTGTCTCCCTAGAAAAATAGCCCATTTCTGGTTATTCATCCTATAGTCACCAATGTTTAACCTAGTGGCTGGTGGTGACTAAATAATCAGAGGAATTAGAAAGACTTTTGGGGATACCAAATCCCTCCTGCGGGCTGAAAAGTAATATTGTGCTTTGTGATGGTCACGAGCATGTCTGAGGTTTTCCGAGCTCTGCAAGAGGTGATCTTCATAGCTCACACGATACTCAAATGAAGCTCAGAAAGGATTTATTTATTTTTAACCTTTCTAGCTGTACCACCAGTGATGCTGACATTATGCCATTAACTTACTCTTTTGCCTTCCAAAGGTGTGCCCTGAACATGCATGGCCAAAAATGCAAGTGAAAATGGCTCTGAAATTAGATAATGCAAGCTATGGGAAAAAGGTGTAGAGGATAAGTAACTGTGGACGTATTCTTGGCATTATCTCTCATAATTTAAACAAGATAAAAATGCCTGTTAGAGACATTTTGCTTCATCCACTGGATACCATCCACTATCACCCAGTACCATTATCTGAGTACCCAAGATACTGTCACCCAGTATCCATATCCTCTCAGGGGGTGGATTTATGAAAGCATGGTAAAATGGTTCTTATCTGAGAGCAGGATGCCAGTTATGCTCCTGCTGATGTACAGCATTATTCTGGAGACTGTACTTATTAGATTGACAAATTCAAGTTTTTCAGTCTTAGCTGCCTGATACTTTGCCTACAGACCCACATCCACCCATTTTCCTTTTTTCCTTTTGTTGCAGAGTAGAGCAGAGGGGATCTAGAGGAACTGAAGCTGGGGGTGCCTAGTTCTAGTGTTCACAGCTCAACATTTAGTGCAGCGCTTGATGACTCCGGACCACACAAATTCCCCCAAACACAGCACACACACCCATAAACGCAGATTAGATTTCCTTAAAGGATAATCCTTTTTTGACCAGAACACCATGAACACTGGTACTTGTTAACATAAGCTCTCCTAGCTTCCCAGACCAATACCAGTAATCAGGCCCATTTCCCACGGCACAGGCCCCACCCTTTTCCCCTCCTCCAATACTCTCAGCTTCCTCCTTACAGTAAAATTGAGATGTCCCAATCCTCAGAATATGCCCCTGTTTTCATTGATGCACAGCCTCTCTCTGTCACTCCATCATGAACTAGAAGTGCACCCACTTAGCAATCCAGTGTAACCTTTCAGCATTCCTGAGCTCAAGAAAAGGCAGCCGCCTTCTTCCACCTCATTGCAGGAGTCTCAAATACAAGCAATAATTATCCTCTGGAAATGCCCACATTTTTATCTTGATAAGCATAGGCTCTGTGCCATGTTGCTGGGTTCCTGAAGCTCGAGGAAGTAGACTGCATACTTTGATATTATGATTTAAAGATTACATGTAAGGGCACTGACTATTGTTAGTCTGTAAAAATGTCCAAGAATCCTTCAGTTTGTTCTTAAGATACATTTTTATATCTGAAAGCTCAATGTTATTTTGCTCTTTTATACCCAAGTATGCATAAATCAATGTCATTGGTGCCTTAGCACATAACTCTTCCCGAGTAGATTAACATGGATTTCTTTTAATAATTGAAAAATATTTAATTTAATGAATACTTTATTTGCAGTGATAACTTCCTTTATCTATTCTGTAATTCATCCAAATAAGCTCTTTTGTTATAGGGCTATTTTTTTTTAAATACGGTTTATATGAATTTTGATTTGTGCCCCATCTGCCTCTGGAAGCAATCCACAGACAGATATTTATATTTGGAAACTAGCTTGAGCTGTCTAGTGAATATTTCATGGCACCCACAAGACAATGGCTTCTGAAAGTCATTGGTGTTGGTAGACACTGAGTGTATGACTTTTCTTGGTGAGAGACAGATGAGTGAATGCTATTGAGAAAGCCCAGAGAAATTTAAAAACAAAACTTGGAAGAAAAATACTTAGCTTCTAGAAGGATCGGTCTGGGACAATATTAATGGATATATTATCTTTGCAGAATGTTTTTAATAATATATTCCTGCTGGGGGTTCTCTAACATTTTTGAATTTATTTTTTCTAAAAATGTCATACTTCAGAGGAATGGACAAATGCTACAGCTGAGAGTTTGTCTTTCAAAAAATACTTGCAGGACATGCAAGTATTTCATGCTGACAATGCATGAAAACCATGGCTAGATGTCAACCAGTTAAAGGGACAACTCTCTCCTACACATCTAAAAATGAATCTAAATAGACCTTCTTCAGACATGATACTGATAATGTTCTTCTAGCAACATTCAAACAAATTAATACAGAGCACGAAACTCATTGAGCTTCTTCCAGTTGATGGCCATGTTCCACCAGAATCACTTTTACACGTAATAGTCACATTAAACTTGGCTGATATTTGACTTTACAGCAACGAAAAATAAATATTTTTAAATAGGCATTTGTTAGCCCTTACAGCCATACAGATAGGAGTGTACAAAATACTGGGTGGCTCTACAAAGATCAGAAGCTCCCTTTTTTTGCCTTATCTTGTAATAGAAGAACTATGAGGAAATAAAAAAGGTAATAACTGTCAGACTGATAAAAGGGAAAATTCCTATATTTGCTGACTCAGCAAAACTGAGGGGGGGGTGAAGCTACTGAAATGATTTAGTAATATCTAAAAAAATAGAAATATCCATTTATAATAAAAATATTTATTATAGAAAAAATGAAAAATAATGTCATATTACTTATGGGATGATTTTCTAAAGAAAATCCTTGTTCCTGCATTAGACCCTTAGCAACTTCCAGCTTTCCTGGGTTGCAGAAAAACTTCCCTCAAAGCCAAGAGATTGTGCATTTATTTGTAAGTGTTATAACCTTCAGTGAACACTTTGGTGCTGGCTGCTATTGAGCACCCTGAAAGGATACTCATTGCTTTGGAAAAAATATGAAAATATTTGGAGTGGAGTCTTTGGCACACTTACTGTATGGACCTTTATGTCTGAGTCAGATCTGTAAGCATCCTTGACAAAATGTTCACTGGAAAAAAAGAAAAAGTGCCTGATTTGCTGCATGTTTATTGAACACATTTATACATGACCAGACTCTCATTCTGGATTCTGAGTAGATGGGATATTGGTATATGTTAATGGTGGTTGTTAATTAACCACCATGCAAGCAACATTTTCTTCTGCTCCTTGGATCCAGAATCACAATTGCCATTACTGTCAGAAATGGTGGGAAAGGGCCTCGATGGGCTAACAGGATTTTCAGCTCCATATCGTTTTAGTTTTTTACAGCTGGTGAAGACAGCCTGAGAGAAAAATCTGTAGGAGGCTTATTTTGTCACTGACTGTGTTGTGTCTCTTTCTTCCAAAAATTGGAAAACTTCACTTTGCAGCATCTTTCACTAGAAGTAACTTAATGCCAGAGTTTAAACAACATGGAAACATTTTACTGGGATCCTTATTCATATTCTTATCTATGACACTCGGCTTGCAGTTCCTAGCTACATGGATACTTGCATTTTTCATGTATTACTCACACTTCATACCTTATGAATATGAACAAGAAATTGGCAAAACCTCACATCTCCTAAGACAAAATTCAAGTGTTCCCTTAAAGAAAAAAAAACCCCTGCATTCCAACTTTTAAGTCTAAAATTTCTTTGTGTACTTCCAACGAACTATTTATTTTACTGTCATATGGATAACAAGTGAGGCAGAAACGATCCCCCAGCTAGGAAATGTTGAAAAAATTTTGAAGGTATTAAAGTATGCTGAAACACACATTATTGTGGTAAGACTGAAAAACTAGTCTATGCCTTCAATCCCAGAGCAGTACAGACTTGTACAGGCTCATACTACACACAAGGATATATAGCATGAATGGCACAATGAATGCCTTGTGTTCAGAAACTGGGAAAAGCAGCACCCATGTTGTTAATCATATCCAGTCCCCTCCAGCATCTGCGGGTTCTGTGATGTCCAAACTAGGAACCTTGTACGTGTGCAGGGAGAATTCCACACCACAGAACGGAGTCTGAGACATGCAGAAGATTGAGCAGGAAACCTTTTAAGAAAGACAACAGGAAAAGGGAAAGCTAAGGTGCATCTTAAATCTTGTGCTTCTTAAGATTTATGTGTGGTTTCATTCGTGATTTACAGCTCTTAACTCTCAGTTGTGAAGATCATAATTTTTCTCTCTTGTATTCAAGGAGGGTAGACAGCATGGCCTGTAGTGAAGAACTTATCATGCTGGGAGTTTAAAGAGCAGTTCCCACATTACAGACTGGCAGGAGGGTTAAACAGAGGAGCATCTCTACACATATATCTACCAAGGCACAGCTGCAGGGTAGGTGACAAACTCTGCAGCACTGTCAAAGGAGGTGTACTCGTACCTGTGGCTGGAAGCAAAACGCCAGTGCCACATTAATGTCAGGTAATTCTGGGGCTTTGTTGTAGAGAAAGCCCGCAGTCTCTCAGCTGATGCCACCCTTCACACAGGTGGTTCTGGAGAATGCCCTTTGACATGCAAGAAGTCTTTAAAGCTGTCAACTAAGAGAAATACCCTACTGCCTTCCTGAAAATTCAAGGGGCTGGCTGTTGCTAATGGTTATTCAGAGGTTAGGTAACAGAGAGCTACAAGGGTAAAGGTGGGGAAAAGGTCCCTTAGGAACAGAGACTGACAGTGCTGAGCATGGACTCTGCTCCACAGTGAGCTGACTCCCATGCACAGACTCATGTAGGAACGCAGTCACAGCTGTGCACTCTCCATTTCCGGGCTTCTCAGGTAGGCTAGGCAAAAAGTACAAATCGAGCTGTAGGCAGAAGATGTCTATTAAAATCTTCCACATGGAAGAATCATAATTGCCTTTTACACACATGAGCAGAGGCTTGGAGAGACGGGTGCTTTCTCTCAAGGGTTTCAGTTTAACAAAGGATGTGTCTGGAGGATTGTGAGTAAATGATAAAAACTGAGAAGGGAGAAACATGCACTCCTTGTTGGGAAGTTATCAAACCTGTAGAGCCTAGGGGCTCTCTTCAGATGCATGAGCAGCTCCTGCTGAAGACAAGGGAAATGGTGTGCCAGTGTCTGCAAACAGAAGTTGATCCTGGCCCCAGGTACTTTAGAAAGAAGTGTCTTCTTGCCTCTCTCTAAAGAGAAGGTACTTCATTCCTCTTTCAAAAGCAAAAAGTAAACATCATCAAACATGTTGTTACAGACAGCCTTGGTGCGGTCTCCCCACCCTTTAGCTTTCCTCTCCCTATGTCCTGGTTATTTAAAGAGAAGGTTAGATGTACTACACGACTTTAAAGTAACCTTATATGGCATTTTTGCAGCAACAGTAAAAAGTGATCACTGTCTCTGTCAGACAGCCAAGCAACACTTCTGCAATACTTTTTGTGCTGACTTCCAATCCTACAAACATTTGGTCAAAAAAGCATGTTTCTGTTACAGTCCTCTTCTCAGCTCTGATGTCTGCAGCTTACAACACTCTTTTTGAGTGGAAAACAGAGAAAAGCCATCCCTGATTAAGAAAGGAACAATGAGAAAATCCCAGGGAAGGAATTCAAGCCAATTTTTTGCAGCATGTCAAGGCTAATTCAGGTCCTGCAGATTCAAAGTAGTCAATGTGTGCTCTACATGCTTAGTACAGAAGCAAGGTGCGTGGGAATAAACTGGCTAGGCCCAAAATGCTCACAAAGGTTCCACTGACACCTTCATGTACTCAGGCATGGAAATGTGGCCTTCCTCTATTCCCTTGGCTCTAGCATGATGCCATGATGGGAGAAGGAGGGCAGCGACACCACTGCGTGGTAGGAAAGGAACCCAGCACAAACCAAAGCAATTACAGAGGATGCCAGTCCATTGGGGGACCATTACATAAGGGCAAAAGTAGCTTTTTTGACTCAGATGCTTCTCACCTTCATGAAAAGAACATTTTTTAGTCACAAAATCCTCCTACCAAGCAGTTGCAGGTGTTCCCTCTTTTGCGTGCACCAGAGAAATGAGAGATTGCAGAGCTGTGACCTAGACCTTGGTGTGCAGCCCTAAACAGACAGCTTTTATTCATGGACTTCATTTTGATCCTAAAGAAAGGTTACACGTCAATTACTGTATACAGTGCACTTCATTGAGAGATTGCTGAGCACTATCAATGAGGCTATAATGGAAGTCTGTACTGCAACAGGAAAATCCAGCCGTTTGACTTAGCTGATGGATGCGTCATCCGTTCCCAATATCCTGACTGCTATTAGAAATGAAAATGTCTCTTCCTTTAACTGCTTTGGACATCTCATCCGTTCTTCTGGGTGAATGTACCATTAAATGTCAGTCTGTAGACGCATCATTTTGGGGAGGGTGAGTAATGAGCTAAATTGCTCCTATCTGAGTGAGACACATAAATCTGAACACAGGCACATCAATAAATGGCTCAGCAGTCATAAAGACCAAGCAGCTGTAATGCTTCTTGACATTGCAGGGTGCAGTTCTTCCAAAATCTCTGAGGGGGTTAACAGCTCAGGGATAGAGCACACCTTGGTATGGGATTGTTGGCAGAAGGATTGAAAGCGGCCCTGATTTTCTGAACTAAGTGTTGGTAAAGGGAGGTTGCTTTACTGTGTTACACAATAGGCCCTCCTGGACTCTTATACCTTCGAATCCCAGCAAACTGCAGACAGTTTGGGGAGTTTTGGGGAGTTTCTGGCAGGTTGTCCTGTCAGAACAGGAAGAAAAAATAAATTAAGGGCACAAAGACTTCTTGTCTGACTGCTCTGCACAAGGTGTCTGGAGTGGGAAGAACTACAATATTTTTCTCCTCAAACAAGTGATGCAAATATGAGGAGGGTACATTAGGGTTCCTGGGGCATTTTTAATGATATCAGAAGAAATTGTTTAACCTCAAGAGGTTAACATTTAATAACTAGGTTAGAACCTGCTGTTATCAGACTTGTCAGTCTTCTACCACCAAAGAAATATTAAACATCTGTAGAGGCCACCAACTGGGGGAAAAAAAAGTCATGCCTCAAACATTGGGTAAAAAAAAGTATAAGGAAAACATTTTCACAAGTATCCTGGGATCATTTAAAACTGAAGGGTTTATAAATGAAGGCTGATACATAAAAATGAATGTCTATTGGGATTAAAAATATCTATTGGAAGTTTTGTAGGTGATGTGAGGTATAGGTTTAAAAAACTCTTTTTCAGTCTAGTCTAAAGTTATTTACACATCTTGAAGATTTTTGGCCTTAAGCAGCTGACTCCTTTTTCTCATCTAAATTCACTCAAGTCCCTGGGCATCCAAGGGAGGCTTAGTCTTCTATATAACTAAGGTGCCTTAAAAAATTTGCAGGAATTGCTTTTTCTTGGACATGGTTTGAAAGCAAATGGAAATTTGCTATACATTGGCATTAAACTAACAGAAAGGAAAGCAGCAGCATGCAGGAAAATGGTGTGGTAAGAGCGTTTGCAGGAGTCTCCAGTGTATGTACAGAACAGTCACCAGTAAATTAAGGGTTAAAACAGAAACTGGTGTATAAAAATCACAGAGCTGGATGAAGAAGCACTTGAAAAATAGACACAAAAATAAAGCTTGCACCACAGCTCAGACCAAATGAAAGCAGACCCGCAGAGCATCTGGTCTGGAGATGGTGTGCTAGCAGCTGAGTGGCAGCATGTCTCACAGCCTGACAGGCAGTCAGGGGCAGATGTGTCTCGGGCTGGTTTGGAGGCTCTCATGCTCAGCCTGGCGAGCTCGGAGATACCTGCTCTGCTTGCAGCCTGCAGTGGGGATGTGCTGCATGCCTGTGATCTCAGACAAGGCTGCCCAAGAACAGGAGGCAGGAGAGGCAGTGACAAAGGCTGCAGGGAGGTGGGGAGACAGGTCTTCAGCAGCAGAGCACACAGAGGTGTAGCACAGGGGACAAGACGGCAGCAGAGAAGGAGGTGGGTAGCACAGGAAACACAGGGGATAGTGCAGGTGTGTAAAGGGCAGGAAAGTGAGGTCCAAAGCTGGTATGCAAGGTCTCGTCTGCCACCGAGCTGGGCAGCCATGAAG
Organism: Euphonia xanthogaster; assembly: GCA_034509185.1. Classification (NCBI taxonomy): domain Eukaryota; kingdom Metazoa; phylum Chordata; class Aves; order Passeriformes; family Fringillidae; genus Euphonia; species Euphonia xanthogaster. The sequence continues at coordinate 17,812,637 of JAYDZK010000001.1, read as the reverse complement.
TAAACCAGTGCATTACGGTCAATTGCTTACACACCTCCAGGCCGAAGAGGATGATGTGTCCACCCTTCACACAGTGCTCAGACCAAGCCGCACCACGTCCCAAGAGAGGGCAGCAGCTGTTTGGACAAAATGGTCAAGAGCACGGATAAATGAAAAAGACCACAGCCAGCAGCTGTGCCAAGGTTAACGGAGTGGTGAACTGCTCCATGTGTTTGCCAGGAAGGATTAGATCTCCCCAAACAATGGGAGTCACAGTCAGCCATGCAGGCCTGACCCTTCAGTGCCGAAGGCAGCAGTAACTTCACCACTGAGACCTCTGAGACAGGGACAGGCCAGGCACCCAGCTCCACTCTCTTCAAGCCCATGGAGCTGAGACAGCCTTTCTCAAACTCACCCCAGATCAACAGGAAGCAAATTGCCACCATTTGTTTGTTTTCCTTTTTTTTCAACTGCCAAGATTGCTGAAAAGACTTTGCTTTTGAAATGTCACAAATGTGTAAGAAAGAAAAATGCAGTTATTTATTCTTTTTCTCTGTTTCAGAGATCTGACTATCCTGAATGTCAGTTCCAAAATTCTGGCTTATGAGAAATGGAGCTTGCTCTTCTCTGAGTGGCTCATGATGCTAAAAGAAGACAAGCTTACTTTAAACCACTGAAAAAATGGGAAAATAAACAGCAACATAAGGAGAGATTGCATTAACTAATTTGGGAAGTCACTTTATCCAGTGTGTCCCATCTTTATGCTGGACTTCTTCCATATGGTCTTGCATCATCTCCCTTTCTTCTCACCTTGTAAATGTTCCAGTCCTGCACAGATCTCCATGTGTGTCTGTGGAACTTGCAGCAGTTGCTTTGGTCTGTCAGTGTGATTTAAGTTGCAGTCTTCTAATGCTGGGGCTCTGCTGTTGCTTGCCCTCCCATGCTTAACTACCTCACATAGCAGAGTTTAGCACATGTGCAAGAGTTGGCAAGACCAGCTATTTGCTTGAGACACATTATATGAGAGCTATAAATATTTGAAATGTAGCCAAGAACAAGTTTTGAAACTATAAAAGTAACATTGGGGGTGAAATGACAACTTTCATTGTCAAAAGGGCAGTGCTTTATTACAATTTACTGGATTTTTTATTCCCTCCCTAGAAATTAGTGAATTCTTGGAAGCAAAATATTGCAGAAAATTGTCTTTAATGTAGCGTCTACATTTTCCTGGAAACAATCATTGTCTTTGTTTCAGACACTGAAAGAACCAAGATATACCAGAACACTCAGAGAGTCTTAGCTTTGCTTGAGCATAATCTGGATGTATTAAGCTTGTGGCTTAAAAGATCATTATTTTTAAAGGCTTCTGTTTCAGCCAGTGTATAAAAATATCAGGAAAATCAGAATGATCCTGGAAAATCAGCTTTATGATGCCTTCTCCATTAAGGTTACTTATTTAAAATCATGCAGAAATTGATTCAACACAGAACGTGCTCCAAGTCATACAACACCTCTGCTTGTCTATACACAACAAATCACATCTTCTGACAAAAAAGATGTAAAGGAACTCACAAAAGAGATTGTAGGAAGGAACAATTCACAGAAAACAACATATGCAAATGACAGGAGAAAGGCAAACAAAGCATCTAACGCTATAGAAAGGGAAGGAAGGAAAATTATTGAAACAAAGAAGCCCACAACCTATGTGTAAATACATAAAAGAAAAGAAGAAGATGAGCCAATATCCAGCAAGTATTTGTTAGAGAGAAACCATATCAAACAACTCCTTTGTTTCAGGAAGATGATAACATGCTTTTCCTTTGTAGCTAGGGAAAATACACACATCATATAATTTAAGTTTAACCCTTTTTTTTGTGGGGTATCTCAGGAAGACCACATGAAGAAGCTAGGGAAGAATGAATTGGATGCACATATCACAGGGGACTAATAAAGCTGGTAGGAAAGCTATAATTGGAGACAAAACATGAGTGCTTTTTGGACAAGTTACTCTGTAATTCTGGAGTTTTAAAAGTGTTTTTCTGTGATGCAGTGATACATAATATTTTCGTCAATGACTACTAGGATGGTGGCCAAACTAAGTGGACCTGCAAGTGTGTCAGGAAAGCAAGATAAATCTGGAATGCCCTAGAAGAGGGATAGAACTGGAGTTATAAAAAGAGACTGTAATTCAGTAGGGCCAAGTAGCTAGTACATGGAGAGGAATCGTCACCATGAATAAACTCTGGCTCGCCATGAATAAACTCAGGCTACACTAGAGGTAGCATTTCTACAGAACAGATCTGGGCATCTAAACACTCAACAAAACTCAGTATTTTCATGCTGTTTCGTAAAAGTTCAATGCTCTATCAGAAGGTATAACTAGGAATAAGTGAAATAGACTTTGACCCCTATTCAGAATTCCATAGAGCTTCAGCTGAATATTAGAACAACTGTACAGTTTTGGGCAGAGCACCTCAAGAAATATAGGGATCAATGAAAAGGAATGCAGTGGAGTTCATGGAAAAAAAAATATAGAAAAGCACAATCTCTGGCACCAGATTGAATGAGTTTTGATTGTAGCAGAGAGCAAAGGTATGGCTGAGTATTCAAAGCCCCCAGCAAGGCAGACAGGCAGTGACAGGCTTACATTACAACCAGAAATGTTCGGGTTAGCTGTAATTTAGAAAAGTTTTAAAACTGAGAGTACTAAAATGACAAAATTTATTTCCTGGAGATGAGTTTTGTTGGAGGTCTTTAGGGACACATTAAAAAATTTGTGTGATGAAGGAGAAAAAATACCACTGGTCTTTCATTGAGGACCAGAAGTGGAATTCTTAAGGGGATATAGAGGCAATAATATTAATTTATTATCTAAAATGTTTTTAGAAAGCTTATCTAAAGAATTGAGTTCAAAACTGTTACTGATGTTTTACTCCTGGAAGAATGTTCAAAATATCCTTTCAGGAACTGGATCCCCATTTTAAATGGGACTGTGAAGTGAAATATTCCCTTGTGTATCAAAAACTCCAGACAAAGTCACAGAGTCTAGATGAGCTTGCAAGATCAGGTCGCAACTGGCTCTGCTAATACTTACCAGAAACTGCTGTCTTTGTAAGAGCTTTTGTTGGAATTGCATATAAACAGATCTGTTACCTTGCTCAGTCCAAAATTATGACCTTGGCTGCAGTGATGTTTGCTTGAATCCATTACTGGAAAAGTACATTACAAGAAAAATTGCATGCAGCAATGGCTTGAAAGCAGAGAAGGAGCCAATATCAGGATCACTTTCCTATTCTGGAAATTCTGCCCCAAAAATGAGAGCTTTCAATCATGCAGCTAAAGTATTGAAACCCAAGAAAGACTGAGACAAGATCAGCAGAGTTGTATCAGGAAAAGTTATTATGGAACAAATTCAGTACCAGACTCGATGTATTATGATTTAGTGACATGCTCTCTATGCTGAACTATGGCCACAATGCCAGTTCTGAAGGATGAACCCAAACCAAGCACACTCAGCATTTCAATGGTGTGGGCCCAGAAGCTGAGCTAACCTCAGATAATCAAACTTGCAGAGGAGAGCTTGGATGGGAAGGGGAGGATCTGACTGCAGGCACTCTCCCCAGAGACTTGGTATAACTCCTCATGGTCAAAGGACTGCTATGACAGATAACTGGACATTTCTGTGTAGGAGATGTGAAGCCATTTGCTGAATAATGTATGAAATCATTGTAACTACTGTCTGAGTGGCATGTGTGAGTAAAAAAAAAAATCTGAAAAAGCAAAAGAGAAGGATAATTGTGATAGCAGATATTATGAAGTGAGGTGCTGTGTCACTGAAATTAGAAAGAGAAAACATTATTAAATCTCTCTCTCTGATTATGTAGAGCTTTTCCCCCATGGTACAGCCCCCAGTGTATTACCAAAACTTGTTTAAAATAATTCAGTGGCTTCTCATGGGATACAACTCTGCTAGCTAATATTTGGTAGTTCTTTTTTTTCCCTGATACTTCTACCCATGATTTTACGTCCTACTGTCTTAGCCCTTGGATGACCTGCATACAAATTCCTTTCCATAAATGATCCTTGCACCTTTCATAAACCCCATACATTGTTGTCGCATCGACCTCCCATTTCATTCTGGGTTGGTCAAAGCTTCAATGTAATGTTCATTTTTATTTCTGGCAATTTCCTTCCGTAAATCAGTCCCTCCAGTGCCTTAAACACATCTGTTACTTTTCTCTGAACACCTTCCAACCTATCAATATCTTTCTGGAATAGAAGAACCTAGGAATATATCCAGTGTTTTAGGAGAATCATTACTTCAGAAGGACTTTTCATTATTAAGTCCTGTAAGTAATTGCAAAAAAATAAAAAAGCTACATTCCAGTTACCCTGATCCGTAGGATGTTGGTGGTCTGTTCTGTATGGCATGTATAATGACAGCTCTGTACCTCACACAGAACATAGGTAGGGAAAAAGTCCCTGATGCTCAAAGCAAACTGGACTTGCTTCATGGTCCTCTGCAGCCTTTCTGACCTGTGAAAATTATAAACACTTCATCTATATTTTCTAGTCCAATTTTTAAACCAGATACTGAATATTGTGGAGACCCTGGAGGGCATCCCCTGGGTTAGGGAGACACAAGAACCTTCCCTCAAAAGCTGTTGAGACCCCACTGGTTCCTTCCCCTGTTCTTATGTTGTTCCCCTGTTCCTATTCCACTGATGTCCATCCTCTTTGTGCTGCCTGAGAGCACCATTGAACCAGCACCGGGGGGGACACAGAGAAACCAGGACCCTCCACATAAGTGTGCCTGGGACCCTGAACATCTTCCCGGGCAGCTGAATTAAACATCCATGGATATTCTGCAAAGGCCTTTTTTTCTTTTTTACCCAGGACTTCACTAGCAGCAATTCAGGCTGCAACAGAACATATATGGTGGTGAGATTCACTTCTGTGCAGATAACTTGCATGATACCTAAATTTCATTCTGAGGCCTGTTTTGAGGTGGGACATGTTCTGAGAATAGACTTCATGCTTTATGCTAACAGTATGTTTATCCCTAATATTTACAAAAGTTAATCACCTCTGTGCAAGCAGACCATAGCATATAATAAAGCTGATTTTTAAATTTGATTTTATGGTTCTTTTCGTCCCTCTTTGGTAGCATGTTCCCTGTGGGGTATGGTTTACATCAGGCCTTTGCGCTACTTTGCCCTACTTTGCACCCAACTCTAAAAGCAAGTGGTTGATTCTCCAGGAGCATTGCCAGGGTGGTTACCTCCTTGTAGGATTTTACTTTCAAGGAAGCTGTGATCAAGCTAATGTTATACAGCTCCTTTGTATGCTGCTGTTCCTTTCTAACAGTAACATTTTGAATTCCTGGAAAGAGGGAACTCCACATGCCACCACATGAACATGCACCATCACATGGTAATTTAAAATGTGCCTATTCCTTTCTCTTTCACCAGCATGCTGCTGGTGATTTTTCCCTTTCTTCCTGGGAACAAGAATTAGGGTAAGGCACAAGCCTGATAACTCTTAGGTGATAAATGGCCCATTCAAAACCAATGACAATGCCTGAGGATCTGGAGGGCTCTTGTGTGTAACTATAAGCAGAGACCTTCTGCTGCCTAAGAATCTGTAAAGCAGATTTAGTTGCTTTAAAAAGACAGCTGGACTCTTATCACCTGCTGTGCCTGCGTTCTTCCTATCACTGTTGATATAACTTAGATTGGAATCCAAGTTTCTAATAAAACATTTGAGTGTTTTATTTTGCATTTTATTTTGTTGTGGTTTTTTAATGCACATCAAAGTCATCCATAATTCCCAGAATTTTGTACACTGAACTGTTTGGTTAAGCAAAGACGTTGGTGATGGTATGAATTATTTATTTATACATTGTACTTTTAAGTTGGGGCCAACATTAATTTGGCTGGGTCACTGGCATTGTGGATTTAATTGCCCTGTAAATATCTATGGTGTCTATGTCTTTAATTAGTGTGCTAAATGCTACACAATTTATGAATAAAATATACTCATTTTGACATTTTAAAACAGTTATTTTATTAATGAAGAATTTAACAGTGTTATGCCAATTCCCTTGCCTTTTGTTAATTATATGCCTCTCTTGCATTTTCTGATATGGTAATTTTGTTTGGTATAAATATTTGTCCTCATTAAGAAGAATACATTGTCAATGCTGACACATTTTTTTCCTCTGAACAGATAACTTAAATGTGACTTCATTTTTTTCATCTTGTTACTCTTACTGATTTGTAAGAATCATTTAGCTCTGTTCCATAAAACCCTGTTAACCCAAGGAATGAATGGCCTAGCTTTCTCTATGTGGTAGGCATACCATGTTGAAAAGGATATTGGCTAGGATTTAGCTAGCTGTGTTTTTTTAAAAGAGGGAATAAAGAGAGAAGTTTTGCTAAGATGCACTGTCCCTTCTGTGAACTTCTACCGCTAGATTGGTAATTCACACCTGATGAGTGCTGAAAGGCTTAAAGTATGCAGATATGGAAAAAGGGGCATGAGCAGAAGAAGGCTGTGGTGCCAGACTGCTTCTAGAGTAATGGTAAAGCCATAAACTATACAGAAATAGCTATGTCCCTCTGAAAAGCAAGTGCTTTTTTAACCCCACATTCCTGGCTAGGGTAACCCTGACTCCCTTTCCCTCCTCAAGAATAGGAAAGCAAACAACAAAATAAAATTGACGTACAGCCACGAGTCTCTTCTGTCACACAGCTTGCTTATTTTTACTTGCACATGAACTGATATCGTGCCAAGACCACCAGGGAGGTACAAGGGATGTGCTGATGGGGGAAAGACAGAGCAGGCCAACAGGTGTGAAACATTCAGAGAAGGCAACAGCAAGTCTGCCTCTGCAAAATGGGAGGGGTGGGAATGGCAGCTACAAATACTTGTTTTAAGAACCAACTTCATTTTAAAAACATGAAGTCTCCTGTTTTTATCAGGCACCTACACAGGTGTTTGACATGAAAGTTGAAAAGATGGGCTGAATGCTGAAGGTAAAGCTTGCTGATAAGAAGGAGACAAAATATTGACCCCTGGCATGATTTGGGATAAGAGTTCAAGAAAAGAAACAGGGGATCATAGACTAGAATCATAGAATCAGTAAGGTTTGAAAAGACCTCCAAGAACATTGAGTTCAGACTTTGACTGAACACCATGTTGGCAACAAAACGGTGGCACTTTTTGCTCTTTTCCAGTAATTTCTTGAATGCTTCCATGAATGTTGACTCTGTCACTTCCCTAGGTAGTCTGTTTCAGTGCTTGACAATCCTTTCAGTGGAGAAATTCTTCCTGAAAGAAAAAAGAAGAAAAGTACTTTTGAAAGCAAATGGAAAAGAAATAACTTTGTAATCATAACTATGTAATGATTGACTCAATTAATATAGCAAAAAGATGCAAACAAACCATGCATAATTTTTACGGCCAACAGAAAACCCTGAAATTGTGTAACTTTTAAGATGCTAGGAAATATTGACAGTTGAGTGAGCACTTATAAACAAATATTGTTTGAGTTCCAAATGCTACATTGCGAAGGAGTCATGCTCTTGTTGCATCAGGGGGTAGAAAAGCTGGCATGTGCCACAGCTCAGTGCTGAACAAACAACACCTTAGAGAAGAATCTTCTTTTTTATGAGCCAGTCACATATAAAATCCACATTAATAGTGACAATGAAAAGCAGATGTTCTGAGTTTATTACACTGCTTTGAATAGACTCCATCAAATATTAAGCCAAATTCAGCTGAGGTTACATGATCTTGTACCTCTTGGCCTCATATAGCTGTTATGAAGGATTCGGTACTTCCTTCACTCCTTGTCAGCACATGTAAGGTTTTTGTTTAATTATGCCTTTCCTGTTACAGCTTCTAACCTATGCTAGGTCACAGAAAAATGTCAAGACAACACAAATCAAAAGAAGCAGTCACAGCTGAGGGTCAAAACACAACAGCCACACTGCTAAGAACACAAAAAAGTCTGTGGATGCAAAACTTGACATTATTCCAAGGACACATATGAGAAAAGCCACTGGAGATTAGAGCTGCTGGGAGTAGCAGGCCAGCAAGATCAGGGTCAGGAAATCCCCTGAGGTAAATATATTTGGAGGCCTGTACAACACTCGGGGAGTATCATGCTTACTTGTCCAGAAGCAGGGAAGGGAGGAAGGAGTGGCCGGAGTCTGGCTCAGGGAGGCTCTGCTCAGGCCAGAAGTGGAGTGCAGGGCACGTTCTGCAGGAGTCACCAAGCCAAAAGCCACCAGCTGTCCTGTGTGCTCCATAGCTGATGCACCACAGCCCTCACAGCACCTCTGTCACTTGGGTTGGTCAATATAATGCACCCAGAAAATGGCACCATCTTCTTGGGAGAGGGCAAGTCTCATCCTGATGAAATGGTGAGGTGAAATGGAAATATACTTGGCTGAAAGAGAGGTATCACTTCTTGGAATGAGCTGTAAGCTCTAAGATATCTCTGCCTGTGACCATTGTGGGTGCTGGTGCTGTTCCAATGGGAATGGCCCCAGGGCTGGACTGAAATGTATCCCATAACATGGACTGGGCTTCCCATGTGTGATCCCTGCCTATCCACAGCAGCAGCTCAACTTGGCAGGCTGGATGTGCATCCATCTCAGAGATAAGGAGCTCTTAATCCACAGTTATTCTGAAAGTCTGGAGACTCTGTATCCGTGGATATGTGTGTGTATGCATTCTCTTCATGCTTCACTGACACAGCAGCCATTTTGACCTGAGGAACTCCACGTAAATATCGCACCTTGGATCACCCTTTAAATCTGAAATTCAACATCCTCACAGACTCTCTACTGTTGTCCAGGTGATGTGAAAATACTTTTCAGTTTCTACATATTTTTTCCTCCCACAGATATGCTGTAAGTAAGTAAAAATGGTCAGGTTTGCCTATCTACTGAGGTGACATTATATGTCAAAAGACAGATGAAGAATCTGAGCCTGCACATGGATATAGATCCTGGCTGCTGTACCTAGTGACATGAAGAACCTCTTCTGACTCCTGAAGTCTTTAGCACATGGATTACTTTCCATTGCAGACAAATCTCATGTCATCAGTTGGTTATTTCAGTTGCAGCAAAAATGAGGATTTGAACATAGATTTAAAAGTAATCCGGGAATAATCCACTGAGCTCCTTGCTGAGCCCTCTCCACCTGTTTATACTTTTTGAATTTTGCCATTTTTGGACTGTGACCACATTCACATTTTCCTTTCTACTTTCATTGTATATTTTTCTATTATGCTGCTAATTTAGCATTTTTAGAGGTGCTTGCAGGCTTCCTCTGAAATTATTTTATCGCATACACTTGTGGAGTGCTTTAATGTCATCTGCTACTTACTTTTGTAACATGCATTTTATACAACACCGATTTGTTTGAACATTAATTTCTTTTGTGGATGGAAGCCAGCATGCTGTTTTCACATCACAGATCTGCACTCAATTGTGTAACATTTGGATCAGGAGCATTTAGGATTAAATATATTTTCTAAATGTCTTGAGAATGCTTAACTTAGGCTCTGCTGCAGCATTCACACTTTTCAGGGAACTTATCTCAATGCTCTGAACAGCAGGACTTTGAAGACTTCAGCCAGGAGGTGATATGACTAGTCAATCATACCTCTTTTCTGTGTTTCTTATCATCTACTCTATTTTATTACATTTGAAAATTAAAACAAATCCTGCCAAGAGCAAGTATGTTTGCACATTGCCCTTTGTTTGCACTGACATTTATATATTTGCATACGATTGCCATTCCTTCTTATGCTAAAATCAACTCTGCTTTATTGGGACACTACAGTTTAAGTAAGGGATATCCAACTGCGACTTCAGCACAATAAAGACTGATTGAAGTGCCAGTGATTTCAGCTGTGTTTTGCATTGCAGCTACACATGTTCTACTCAACTGAAGCAAAACAATCCTAAGAAACAGAGATGACAGCATAAAGGTCAATAGTCAAAGATGTGAGCTCTTTAGTGAAATTTACTGCAATAGAAAAAATTACTGATTATATTTTTGTGCTTCTCTTTCATTTACTTATTTTTTTTTAAATGAAGTGAATGATATCCTGGCATAAAGAAATTTCTTTAAAACATTGCATTCTGCTTCCCAAATATTCCTTCAACTGGTTATGAGACTTGATTTACGAGGACAGAGATGAACAACACACAGGTATACAGAGAAGGATGCTCTAGGAAATTATAAGAACCTGCATTATAAGAACTCCATTAGCTTTCACTTCCTAAATAATTAAACAGTACACTCATTCACCTTACCTCAAGAAGTGAAAATGGATCTTTTGCAAAGGGCATCCTCTTTTACTGGAGAAAATATGTTGTTTCTCCACACAAAATGCAGAACACAGTTCGAAATGTGCAGTAGAAATTCTAAAGAACCTGTAGAAATCAATCAAATATCATTTAAAATGCACATTCAAAACTAGAAATTTTCATTACACTGACAGTCAGTATTTATGCAAGTGAACAAAGTTATCTATAGTTATTTATGGATTGACATCACTCATCAGAGTTTATCATATATTTTCCAATACAATTTCAATGTTTTCTTTAAGGAAAACAATGTCACTTGAAAGTAAAATGTTTGCAGAAATAGCTCAGTTTCACTTAGCTGATGAGGGGTTAGAAAGCCAGTTATCTCAGGGCTCTGCCAAATCACACCAAGCAACGTTGCAAAGAAATTTCTTTGTTCCAGGACATTTTACTTCATTTAAAAAAATAAATAAGTGAAAGAGAAGCACGGAGATATAATCAGTAATTTTTCCTTTTGCAGTAAGTTTCACTAAACAGCTCATATATTTGACCATTGACCTTTATCCTGTCATCTCCATTTCTTGGGATTGTTTTGCTTAAATGGAATAAGGCATGTGTAACTTTGTAATACAAAACACAGCTGAAATCAGTGGCACTTTAATCAGTCTTTACTCAGCCAAAGCTTTTAGAAACTCTGATTTTTTGACTTTGCGGAAGGAATTTTAGAACCCTAGAAAACTGCAGTCATGTGTCAAATTGCCAGATCACTTAGCCACTTCACTTTACTTTGCAGGCTTTTCAGGCCATCCTTTAATCTTTCAGTATGGCCAAGGTTACAACGCAAGTAAAGAAGTGCTGATTATTCATTTTCATTATTAACAGTTCTCAGATGAGATATTTTGTGTTAGCTCTTCATTCAGCAGTTGTAAATATTTTGATTTTCATTCCAAAATAAGAACAAACCTTTCACTCTTTCTGAACTTCCTACAACATTAATTCAGAATTTTGAGCTGCTATGATCACAGTACTTTAGAGTTTCTAAGTTTCTAATATTTTTTCTGGAAATGTTTTTAAAACCTTTGAAATGTCCATATTATGGACATTTATGCTGATTAGCCTGAAAATTCAGACCAAACACACAAACATTTTTAGGTATCCAATTAGGAAGCAAAAAGAGCAGGATGTGATTTTGATGCATGTACTTTGTAAAAAATATTAGCAAGCAGTGAGTAATCAAAATCAAATTGCACAGAATGATATTTCTTTGCACAAATTATTGTCAAATTATTTTTATTATTATTATTACTTTCAAAGTATTATACAAGTGAAGTATGAGATAGATATTCCAAAATATTGCGTAATTTCCTGCCTGGATAACTGATAGAGTTTACTAATTTGACCAACTCTAGGAAAATCAATCAGCTCCAAATTCTGATCTTTATGCACAGGGCTACACATTCTGAGCATTTAAAGACACAAGGCAGCTCAGCTTCAGAAAGGTAAACCCCAAGCCCTGAATGCACAGCACTGAGTCAGCCAGACACTTCATGAGTTTGTGTCCCTTTCTCAAGTATGAATGACTGCCAGAGCACTTGTACAAAACTAAAGGGGCAATAGTTTCTTCTGTTACTGCTAGAAAAAGGTCGAGGGATAGGGTATACAGCAAAAAACATTGGCAATGATTAGTTATAATCAACTGTACAAACACTGGCTCCATTGGCTGCTTCTGACCACCTCTTGCTGACAAGTGAGATCAGCAGAGTCCTCCTGTAGCGCCATCTTAGCTCTGAGCTGAACTGAACAGCTCAGAACAAAATAATTCCATGTATCAAACAGTTCTCTCCCAAAGACCAAGGTCTTCCTCTCCTACCTGCCAACCTGCTTCACCACCACATTGCTATTTTTTGTTGCTCTGCTTTGTTTTTCACTGCTCTCCTTGTGACTTAACAGCTGTGACTGAAACCTGAGTACTCAATCCCTATTAAATTTAAAACTGAAAAAATGTGATGCATGAAAGCATGGCATCTCTTTTTGATCATTCCTGATACATTTATAATAATTTCTTTATTCAAGGGGTTTAATCAAGGCAAAAACTGCCTTAAAAGTGCTAGCACCAGGAAAAATTTAAGATGGAAGTCTCTGAAGACAAATATAGCTGAATAAATTGTTCTGCCTATAGCTGTCTCTCATCTGCTTCAGCTTGTAGCTCTAGCTGTAGTGGGGAAAGCCCTGATGCTCCACACTGTCCATTTGGAGACTCCCTAAAAATCCCTACTGATGGAGCTCCAGTTTTGGAAAGTGTTAAGAAGCTACCAGCCACCTGAAAATCAGTCTGCTCAAAGGTGTTGTTAGACTGACAAAACCTGTGACCTCCAAAGCCCTTTATCAGCCATGCACACTAATGGTGGCCTACCAAAAGTCTTCACAAGGTCATAATTGCAAATCATTGTGTTGCAAGGAGTGAACAAATAAAGAAACCAGGTTATACTAAGTTACAGCTTTGTTTCTGCTCAGAGACGTAGAGGATGAAGAAGTTATTTATGCATTTACCAATCTATGACCCTGAAGCATTATCAGTCCTCTTTAAAAATACATCTCAGTACTAGAATAATTTAGTTTTTATTGTTGTTGTTTTTCTTAAACAGGTATTTCTGGGGTGTTTTTTGTTGGTTTTTTTTTTTTTTTGTTAACAGGGAAAGAAAAGTTTGATAAGTAGCAGTCAAAGTTTCACTGGTCAGATTTCACAGGTTTCTGGGCCAGATTCTGTAATGAACCTCAACTCAATGCCTCATTTAAAAAATTCTGTACTTCCACTGAACACAGTAAGACTGCTCATGTGCAAAAAGTGAAGCATATCCTGACAATAAGCTGGGACAATGTTTCTCTATCTTACCATATTTTGCTCAAAATAGACACCCAGAGAGATTTGCAAATGTGAGCAAGGAGGGTTCAGTGATAATTCTTACAAACCTGTCTCTTCTTACTGAATTCTGGAGGGGAAAAAAGCAAGCACGTACTCCAGATGAACGAACACGCCTAGGTGTCATTTACACACCTTGTTTCCCCTGCAGCACAGGTGGAGAAGCACAGGACCTCTGGCATGGGTAGGCAGCCCTTAACCAATTCTGGCAGAGGGGTGTTCCATTCTGCCGATTCTTCGGGGCTGAACAAAACACAGAGCCCATCTCTGATGACAGCTGAAGGTGTCACTTTCTAAGCTGCTGTGTCTGCAGCCGCCTGTTGCATCTCAGACCACACAGGCACCTTGTTACATTTTTATTGCACTTTCTCAGTCAGGGAAAAACAAACCTATTTGATAGGCTGAGAAAGCTGAGGGTGTTCAGCCTAGTGGGGAGAAGGTTCTGTGGAGACCTCGCAGCAAACTTCCAGTGTTTGAAGGAGGCCTGAGAGGGACTCCTCATCAAGAACTGTAGTGATAGGGCAAGGAGTAATGGGTTCAAGCTAAAATAAGGGAAATTTAGGTTTATACAGAAGAAATTCTTTACTGTGAGAGTGGTGAGGCACTGGAAGTGGTTGCCCGAAAGAGTTGTGGATGCCACAATGTTCAAGGTCAGATTGGATGGGGCTCTGAGCAACCTGGGATCGTGAAAGGTGCCCCAGCCCATGGCAGGGAGTTGGAACAAGATGATCTTTAATGTCCTTTCCAAGTCAAACCATTCTATTATCCCATAACTGTATGAAACGAAAAAGTGCAGCCTGTTTTATCTGGATCCTAGAGCAGGACACTTCCAGGACAAAGTCAGCTAGATATCTTCAAACATCAACCACTGTCACATTTTTTGTGGCCTCTGAGGGAAACTGGTATGTAGAAAAGCTTTAGAGGGCAATTGTAGGATGCCTGTGAAGAACCACACATAATATGTGTAACTTATTCCTTGTAAATGAGTGGGGCAGAGCATTTTCAAGGACCATTTCTTTCCATTTCAGCATCATTCCTAAAGAAAATGATGGAGAACAAATTCTGAGCAAGACTTGCAGACTCTCCTTTTTTAATACAAAAATTTCTTATAAAAGCATTCTCTAGATAATACATCCAAAGAAAGCCCTCAAAATCCTTTGCTACAGAAGTATATCAATAAGAAGCAAAAACATACCAGTTAAAAACCAACCTTACAATGGCAAAGTAGTTCAAATGCCCATGCTTTTAGGTAATAATTACAAGACTCTATTTCTAGTAACAGGGTTATGTAGGCGAGGCAAGTACTGATTGATGGTGCCAGAAGATCACTTTCATAACAATGTACAGACTGCAAATGCTGTGTGGAAAACAGTAATTGTTCCAGTACCCAGCTGGTTATGTGCATATTGATATCTAGGTTGCCTGAGTAACCTTAAGGCTAAGTACAATGCAGAAGGTAATTCATTATCACAACTTCTTCAAATATATGATCTCATTCACACATGTATTTGGAGGCTCAGGACTGAACTGTGCTATCCAAAATGTCTATTAGATCTTGAAACAAGCAACAGACACTCCTGGTGGCTCTAGGAGAGTCTGAGAGCTTAGCAGAGTGGGAATGTGTGTAGCATGTCTCCCTCCACTGCCCTCCCCTTTGTTTCAGTTCTCTTGGGAGCTGGTGTCGCCAGGGAGCTCCAGCATTATCTGAGGAGAGGCATCAGTTCTGACAAATGCAAGGACACACTGCATGGGGGGAAGCAATTTGTATGCAGTTGCATTTATGGACTACAGATCTCAGGTTTGAGGTGGGGGCGGCTTTTTTGCTGGATTGCTTTCGTGAGAAAGCTGTGACTGAGAAATACAGTCATGCCTCCTTGTAGATCAGTGAGGAAGGTGAGCCTAAGTCCCTGAAGCTGTGAGCTCCTGGAGAAAAAGCTGAGATCTGAATCTCATGCCTTCTTGGCAGGCAGTTGTTTGCCTGTATTCTGTCCCCATCCTATTAAATTCTGAAAGAGCCACACACACCAAAATCCTGAAGTGATTTTGCAAGGCAAGTTCAGCTTCAGTTATATGATATACAATCTTGGTAGCTCAAGGTTATGCCTGATTTTTACCACACTTGTCCTGAAGAGGCCTTCATTGTACAAAGTAGAAAGATGCTTACTCCAGTTTTAGGGTATAAACTGATTAGGAATCTCTTAAAATCAAGTGCTTGACCTGAAACAGCCAAACCCCCTTTATACTCTGCTCTCAAAAGCCTTCTCCCATCTAATGCCTTCCACTGTAGCATTGCTATAGTTCAAAGCAATCAGTATTCTGGGGCATAGACTCTTTCCATTCTTAATGCAAAGCCTTACTTACACTTCATTTAGTAGGCTGCATGCTAATGAGAACTGCTTGCAACCTTCAGTCTCTGTAAGAAGTCCCAGGGTAGATCTCCCTAATTCCTGGCTGGTTGGGTGCGCTGCACATGGAACCCTTTAATTGGGGAAAAAACTCAAATGATGCCTTCCCAATGTGCAGTTAAACTGAACTAAATTAACACAATGGATGTTTCATTTTTCACATGAAGCTGGAATTCCTCAGGGATTTTTTGCTGGTCTTTAACAAAGATTCAATGTAGTCATCAACTTTGCTGTACTTCAGAATCTGGAGGTTGAAAAGCTGAAGCAGCACATACAATGGTACACAGCACCCAGAGTTATACACAGCAGCAGTTTGATGTGTGGCAGTGCCATATGGCTCAATGTGGTCTTTTATTTAAGAGTTGTGGCGGCTGTTACTTAGATTACAGCATCACTGTGGTGTGACAGGGGAGATCAGAGTTCCCCTGAATTAGTCACAGTATCTCAAAGGATTTAACCTCTGAGGAGATAAAAATGTCCAGTGCCCTCTGCAAGGTGACACAAAACAGCAAGAGCCAGGAACAGAAACAAACTATTTTCAGGAGCCTGTCTGATGTAGCCAAAGGAGTATACTCTGGTTTGTACATTTATACATAGCCCAGCTATGTATAAATGTACAAACCAGAGTATACTCTGAGCATTTATACATAGCCCAGCACACATTCTTTGACAAAACTCGGTCTGGAAATAGTTAATATTTTCAAGGAAAATTATTGAAATAAGTTAGTGTTTTCCCAGAACTTCACCTGTACATATATTTCCTCCTGAGAAAAGCTGAAGCTTCAGGCTATGTGGATTTGAAACATAACCTAGTATGCACTAGGGAGAGAAATCCTGCATTAGGTTCAGCTCCCGTCTCAACTATGTCTGATTATGTTCCCCAGTTTAAGGCTTGTTACTTGATTTGAAAGCCTGTTATGTCTCAGGAAACTTATACATGTAACTTGTAGCTGCTTTCATGGTTTAAAAGCTGTCATTTCACCTTCTGCACAAAGAAATGCTTTTCCTGTCTATGTCAAAGCGATTCACACAGCTCTCCCACGGAGTTTTGAAAGCGTCTTCTGGTACAGCAACACAGCTTTTATTCTGTGAGAGCAATTTGCTCTGCCATTATATTGTCTGCAGGTATGCAGTTGTATTGTCTTACCGTGTTGATCTAGAAAGGAGCTGGAAAGCTCATAAAACTGGAAAGCAATTGGTTTCCAGCTGAGGCTTTACTTCTACCTAGCTGACTGTGCTTTCCAGGTGAATCCCTGTGGGATTTTGCTAGAGAGGAAAAGGAAAATGCAGTTGTGTCCAGACTGGGGCAAATCCAATATCACTCCAAATCAAGGGTTACATCCTTCTCTGTTTCTTACTTTCTCCTTCTTCCTGGCTCACACCAATTATAAGCACACCTCATCCTGTGTCCACATCAGCTGCCTGCAACTCCCACCAGCAGTCCCACATTTGTCTTGATTTACTGTGTTCACAGAGATACTTCAAAGGCAAACGTGGGCTACTCTCGAAACATGCATGATGAACACGTGCTGGACAGAAAAAACATCCCCTGCAGAGGGCACAGAATCACATAAGTGGTGCCAACTCACAGCTCTGACATCCAAAGCAGTTTTTCTTAGATGTACCACCAGTGGCAATGTCACCTCAGGTTGTACTCAAGGCTTCCCAGTAACATTCATAAATGGGGAGGAGACCAAGGCCATGGGCTGCAAGAGAAAGAGAGGAGAGGGCGAAACTCCTTGCCCAAGAGAGGGTGCAGATCTGCCCTGCAAACCAAGTTGGCACATCTGCGAGCTGCTCATAGTTTGCAAGTACTGAATGAAATGTGTGGAGTTCATGGGGAATTTCTATAGAGTTCCATGCAGAGGCATTCTTCCTAAAATCTAAGGGAGTTAATTAGAATCATAGATGTCACTTCAGCATGATGACTGATGATCATGCTGTGGAGAAAGGAAAGTTTGTTGGGGGAAAATGCCATTATCTACCCAAAGCAAATACAAATGTGGAACTTGGTGTATACTTTTTCAGAGACGTAACAAACATCAATCACAAAAGAGCATAGATTTGATCCACAATGCAGTGCATGCAGTCAGCTGTTCAGCATGTTGCCCCACTGCTAAGTATGAAGCCAGAAAATAAGTAGGCAGGTCAGTTCCTGCCTCATTAACGCAGTGGGAGGGGGAAGGTCTGAAAAATAAGATTGAAAAAACAGCCATGAAAGCTTGTTGGAATCTAAACAATACCCAAGACGCAGCTATGATTCCCTTTCATTCCCTTATTTTTTTTTGTCTCTTTCAATGGCTTTATTTTCAGTTGTTCCTAACTGCTGGTGGCTTCTACTTTTCCCAACCTTTAAGAATCCCAAAGCACAGAAACAATTTTCTCATTTACTTGAGCTAGAGGAGCTTTTTATTTAATCCCCTTCTGGAAAAGTAGGAGTTATCTCAGGGTGACTGCCTTTTGTATCATGTGCAGCTCACTTGTGTGAAAGTGGGTGTGCTGAGGGTTCGGGTGAGGCAGGAGGATGTAATTGGAGCACTGCCAGCACTCAACCTAAACTGTTTTACTTTTACCATACTGCAAAGTGATTATCACCCTTCCAGCCACCATGTTTCTTGGGAGTGATGTCTTAGGAGACATTCTTCAAGGACTTTTGTAAAACCACCATCCTTCAGCCCCAATAAAGTGTGACTAAAATGTGGCTATGTTAAGGTGGGGGTTTTTGTTGTTTTCTTTGCCTTTCTCTAATGCATTAATTAAAAAAAAAAACCCTTCAATAACAAAAGCTTTAAACAGAAGGCTAAATATGTGGGGAAGGAAAGGTAGCTAAAATGTTTGATAAAAGAGAAAAAAGAAAATGGCAATGAAAAATGAAAAAGTCTCTGTTTCATTCAGAATTTGAGCAGAATTTTTCTCTCCTAGAGATTCATCTATAGCTGCTTTTTATTGTTGGGTTGGGGACAGAATTTAGTATGTGTTGCTTAGATATTTTTTTGTTTTCTAATTCAAAAGCAAAAGAAAAGGATTCTGCCCCTCCCTTATACTCAAACCATGACTTCTAAATGAGAAGTACTGTTGGAAGGCTTTTCAGGAGGACACCCCCTTCACACTGCAAACCTTGCATAACCTGCTATGCCATGGATAACAATTACACCATGACAAATGAGACAGCAGGTATTTTGTTGCTTGCCTGGGGATGCCTCAAAAAACACACACTACAAGGTCCTGCAAAAAAATCTACTTGCAAAATCCAGGTTCAACCATGGAAAGCAGGCCTGGGTTAAAAGACAGTGTTAGTCTGGTCTCACTCAAATAGTCACTTAGAAATCTATTGAAATCCTCCTGGAGGGATGCTGACTGGTGTGACAGGCCTGCTTGATATAGCTTGAGCAAGTTTCCTCCCACCTGTTTCCAAATGAACTTTCTGAAATGATATGTTGCAATTTCTCAATAGTGTTTCAACTTGAAGTAAAGTTTTGCTTGGACCAAACCCAATTAATGTTTTTTGAGGGCACCACCTATAAAGCCACCTTTGTGCCACATGATGTTGGCAAGGGGCTGGGGGCCACTAAGAGACTGGAAGGGGAAAAGAGGTCTGCATATATCTATGCATATCAGAACATGAAAAAAGACAGACATTATTAGGTTTCACTCCACTCATCTTAAAAGGAAGGGCAGGCTTTTAATTTATTAACAAAATTTCATTGATAGCTGAAAGAATTTAGTGTTTGGGCTTGGAAGCTGTGGTGCATACAGCTCCATGAAATTAAATGCTATTAAAAACACCTAAACATCTCTACAGGCAGGATACTGTAAACAGTTCTGCAAAGTTCCCCACAAAGACCTAGAGGGTGTCTCAAAAGCCACCCTGAAGATAAAAGAGCGGCTGTGTCTTCCTTGTACGTGCCTGGGAGGCTCACCTGCACCACCACCATCCAGGAGCCCGTTGTGTTGATATTGCTGTTTGTGTGCCCAGGGTGGGGACCTTGACACCCACCCAGCCCCAGGGTCTTGCCCCACTTGTGCCCAGCCTGGCCAGTCCCTCCCTCTGGGGCGATGCTGGCAGCTGGATTTGCTGCTCTCCTTGCTGATAGGTCTGTTTGGGACGTTCACTTCCCCCCAGCACGATGGCTTACAGCATGCGGCGAGGTAAAAATAGCATTCCAGGAGGTGAACACAGCAAAGCCTCAGCCTTCCTGTGCTATAGCCTCTTTTGATTATTCACTTTCCTCTCCTATACAGTTATAATGACAGCCTGTCACATGCCTTTTTTTTTTTTTTGTTTGGTTTTGGTAGGGAGATTTAAAGAAAGGTTTTTCACCATAGTTTCAGGTGAGAAAAAAAATGCCATTTTTTCTCAACACTTTAATCACAACAAGCAGAATGATTCTGTAACAATTTCAAATCCCACTGTGATTAAAACTGATGAAATGGTACAGATGATGCTTTTTTTTTTTTTTTCAAACATGAGACCATTCTTTATCAAGGAAGATGGAAACAGATCCAAAAATTTCTTATGAAAGGATGCTCCCCTCCTTTGAAAAGCTTTCATTTGCACCAGGGAGTGTAAAACTCATTTCAGACAAGCACTGTCCTTCAACAGATGACCCCCTGAGGGACTAGCACAGCACTGAGTGTAACAAGGTGCTGTTTTTCAGTTAGGAACTTCAGACGGTTATTGAAACTGTTAATAAGCCCACTAATACCAATTTTGGCAATTTTCAGTCGCCACCCAATTTCACACATGATGTCCAGAATGGTATGGCAAATCATGTAATCTTATACAACCTTTCTCTCCAGTAATCAGTAATCCCATGTTTTTGTCAGTGGGACCTGTCCAAGGGATCTGAAAGGCTCTCTCTTTTCACAAGGGGTCTGATAGGCTTTCTCCTCTCACCAAGGAAAAGAATTACAGCTGTTTGTATAAATCAGTGGTATTTGGTTGAATAAAAGCACCACGTGTAACTTACCTGTATGCTGAATATGAGACATTGTTAAGGTCTGTAAATTAACAGGGGTAAATTGCTTTTACCTAAATTAATTCTCAGCTACACTAATAGGTTAAATAATTTAACAAGGTCCTAAGTATGCATGACAGCTTTAATTTAGTGCCTAACTTTCCCTCTGTGCTGAAGTAGTTTCGAGGTCAGTTGTATTAAACAAATGCTAGCCTAAAGACAGAGTTAAGCTGTGCAAATAGTTCCCTGAACTGGGGAGCACGTAACCAGCAGATAACTCAGTTATACTTAAACTTTTTATAGATGTTATTTCTTTCATCTTCTGGGCTTTGGAAATTAAACTCCCCACTGTAGCAATCACAATGACACATGTGCAACCCCCATTAGGAGAAAATATTTTCTGAGCTGGGATCTGAGATTGAACTTGCATAAATCAAGGTTTAGGCATTTTTATCGCCTGCTTATACACGTGCAGGAACACTGTTTTTTAGATTTTGTTCCCTCCATTTCTTCAGAATATATTATTTCTATGGGAAACTTGAATTAAGTTTCTTGTCTTTGGCTTTTCTGTTTTCCCTTCAGCTCTATATTGTCATACCTTGCCAGCTAATCTCACTTTCCTTGTGAATAGCATACCCTACCATTTAGGTAAAATGGCTTTCAGAAAAAATATGTCCTATGAGATGTTATGACATTTTGTGAAACAACATAATGCAATGTGACTGATGCAGATGGATATGCCCCATGAAGCTGAGAGATTTAGATATGTAGTTCCCCCCCAAAAAATCACTTCATAAAGCAGTTTTGTTTAAAATATAACATTGAAATCCTATTTAAACTCTTTCAAATAGATAGAACATTTATTTAAACTTTTATATAAAAGGGCTTTTACCTGAATGCTTAGAGGTGTTCTACATTCAATGCTTTTTACACCTCAGTATGAAGGGAAAAAAAAATACAATATATGAGGAAGAACCTAGCTAATGTTTCCTTCCTTACACCCATCCCTGAAGGAAGAGAAATGCTTTAGTGGGATCAATAGTCATAAATCATTACAAGTTATTTGAGGTTTTATTTCATCTACTTTTGTTATAATGTCCATGCCATCTGCTGTACATATTGAGCTTATTACACTAATTCATTTTGCAAGTGCCAACCTCTGAGTGAGAGGTGTCAGAGGGCAATTGATTAAGGGATATTTGTTCTGTTACAGCTTTTTCTTTAATTTCTCTCCGTCAGGGTTTCAGGTTGAGCAAGGGAGCTGACATGATAGTGGGGCCTCAGGTCTGGAGATAAATGGGACATGTGACTTTGTGCATTCATAAATATCAGAACATCTTTTAACCTGGTGGTGCTGGGCGGGGCAGTGTGTGTCAGCTGTGGGTTAGTACAAGGCTAAACGCATGAGGTTGTTTCTCTTTTTAAAAGCTGAAAGAGAATGGATGTTTGACATAAAAATGATGGCTCAATCTAGGAATCTATCTCCCATTCACTCCTATTATCTCTAGTTAAATGGATTTTGTGTGATAGCATAGGACAGAGGAATAGAGGAACCAAGAAAATCATGAAAGGTCCTGTATTACAGCATGAGATATCAATTCTGTAGTGAGTGAGTATTCACACTGTGGGGAGTATGTGTATCTCTACCACTAAGTAAGAGTTGTTTGGTTCTAAACCTTGTAGCCCTAAAGTGGATGTCCTCAAATTCTTGCTTCCATGTTTGCCATATACCAACATTAAGATACAAGGGTAATAGGTGCTTGAAAAAAAATCCATCACATTGTCTCCATCAGTTCATCTCCACAATGTCACGAAGAAGTGAACAGACATGTCATCAATATTAGACTTGCTTTGTTACCTTAGAGCAATTAGTCCAAGTATGAGAGTAGTCTTAATATTTAAAAACGAATGCATAATTTACAACTGCAACTTGAGCTTCATCAATATTTTGACCTATTTGTAATGAACTTGTCCATCATGTCTGAGGTCCTGACACTATACATACAGCTGAGTAACATTTACACACTTGAACAGTTCCACTGAATTCAATGGAAAACCATGAAAAATCTTATTTAGTGGATACTGGTGCTATATCCTTTAAATGCAGACAGCCATGCATGAATATGTCAGTCTGAGATCCTCTCTAAAGGTCAGAGAGCATTTTAGCACAAGTATCCTCATCCTTACCAAATTGGACAACATACAGCTGAGTTCCATCACTTTGAGCTGTGGCCCTGCATTTTCTGCACGTGTTTTTGAAGGTTTGGATCTCTGCCACATGCTATTAGTATCATTCATGTACAACTTACATCTAGCTTGTGGCCCCTTTAAGTTCCAGCTACTGCAGGCTTCAAATGCAAGCCTAGTCACTGTCAAATTGCATTCTTTGTGTTCTCTCACATTGTTTCCATTGTGCCACCAAAGTGCCCAGACTGCCATATTTCACTGGGAGAAAGACTGAACAGTTCCATTAATTTTGATAAAAAGGTCCTTGGACAGTCTTAGTTTTATGTAAAGTTTTATTTTAGCCAATGACCACTTTGAACACCAATTCTGCTGGTTCTCAAGCACATTACACTGAAGTAAAAAGGCACACTCTGAAAAGTCTATGTTAAGTTCACTATCAGTGGTACCTCCCAGTTACTTACAGAATCACCTAGCTGAGTTCTTTTATAATACTTTCAAATACCTTGAAGCTGCAATGACTATGTTCTGCTTTTTTCCATGAAGAAAATGTAACACGACACCACCCAGCCTGGTTGTGCATCTAGATTCCTCAGTACACAGGCTCCTGTTTTCCCTGTTATTAGGCACTTTACAGCTCCAGTGCTAATTGCACAAATCGATTCATTTACAGCAGCACAACAGAAAACAAGGTGACAATGGAGACAGATTGCAGTAAGGCATTGCAACTGGTGTACTGGTGGATGCTGAATAGAAGTGCCAGCTGTGTCTTCTAAAAAGCGGCAACAGAAAAAGAAAATCCCAACAAGGACTTTGTGATTTCAGCTACATTTTGGGGTCTGCAGGGAAGAAAACAGCTAAAAGGATTACTGAGAGCTTCCCACCTACTAGGTCATGCCACTTCCCTGGATTGAGATATGGGATGCTGTTATTGCTACTGCAGTTTGTACAATGAGGGATTTACTGCTGCATTAAGAACAAAAAACTTTCTTCCCTGTCTTTGACAGAGCCTCAGTATGCCCATGTCTTTCCAGCGAGATTTCTCTGCAGCTTACTAAACTTGCAGCTCCAAATCGGCAGCACTAAGAGCAGAGCTGAGTCAGGAGTCTTGACTGCTGGATAACTCTTCTGCTGGAGAGTAAACAAACTCCTTTATAAAATGCAATCTCAGGAGAGTTCTTCTCCAATTGGCACAAACTGTGAAGCATATCCTTTTCTTGCAACACAGGGAGAAAAAGTAATACACTTTTGCTCCAATCTCCCCGGCAGCAATCTTATATATTCTTACTAGCACAGGCAAAGCCACTGTCTACCAGCTGGATCTATCTTGAAGGTTCGCAGGACCTGTGCAGAGATGATGAATGCAAGGCACATGGGAGACAAACCATTTCCTTTCCGGCAGTCTCCAAAAATGAGGTCCCACAAAGAATTTAAAGCCCTCTTCTGCTGGTTGGAACTAGAGATGTGTGTAACTTTGTCGCTTCATGTTCTCTGCCACTTGTGCAGCTGCCTGCTGTAGGGCCCTTGTCTCTTGTGTAGCCTCCTGGACAGACCTATGGGGCTTACTTTGACTGACACAGATAAATCTTTCTCAGTATCTAAAATTCTGATCTAAGGCTACATGCCATGGGTCAGCTCCTAGAGCTATAGTGGATTTGTAGGACAGAGGCAAATATTCCAAAGTCTCAGCCCAGGGGTTTCAGTAATTTAATAAGGACAAATAAAGCATAGAAAAAATGATTATCAGGATCATTTTACCAGATTAGCACCTCACATATTGAAAGAATTGCAGAGTCTAAATGTTGCAGCGTGAACATCATGCTTGTCTATGAGCATGGGCGATACAGCAAACCACGCAGGAGTTAGATTTTAGATGGCTGGGATGCACAGTTAGCTTAAAGAGCCACGGTCATTATTTTTAGACACGGCTGATTAATTTGCTTTACCAAGACTGAAATGTAACATAATGTATATAATGCAATTAGAAAGCTGTGTCTCTATTAACGCTGTGGGCAAAATGCAGAGAGAAGCTTCTGAGAAGCAGTAGGAGTCTAATAATTATTTACACCTTTATCCTGTGCTAGGAGTTCGTGGACTATAACCTGGAAGTTTGAGCATTTGAGAGGCTTGTGCTCTAATCATTGCATAATTGATTTTCCCTCAAATTCCACACCTGAAAGTGTCTTGCTCAGTTTACATGACAGCCTAGAGTGGAACAAGACATGGCTATATGCTGAGGAGCTCAAAGAAGAGCTCCTTCTTTGAGCATGGTAATTGTGTGCCACAGCTGGAAAGAAAATGAAAATTACATTTTCTTCCATATGAGTTTATCTTCTCCCAGAGGAATGGCATGCAAGGCATCCAAGAAGTGTGACGTAGAGGAAACTGTTTCTGCTCTGGGTTCATCCAAAATGTGATAATTATATCCTATGTAGCTCAGAGAAGTCATTCTTTCCCATTCAGCACCCCTCTATCAAGACCACAAGGTTAACTTCTCATCTTCACTATGGGCTCTAGCAACAGACACAAAACATATTTATTTTTCTCCAGACTGGTAGCTAGGTGTTGTCAGTTCCACACTAGAGTTAAAATTTTGGCTCATTTCTAGTCCTGTACATTGCGTAGAAAAAGTCATGTTAAAAATGCAACAAAAATATCCAACCCAATCCTCCCAAAAAGCCACCCCAACAAAAAACCCCCTCCAGACAGGGCTTGTTCATAGTTCTCTTCAATAAATTGCATGAGTCTTGTTTTCTTCCTTTGACACTTTAATTCTTCTTGCTTGTTTCTCATTCACCAAGGGGCAAGAAAGAAGAAATCATATTGGGAGGTTGGGTGTCAAAGTGTGTCAGCTTGCCAACGGATATGTTAAATAGGAACTAAGAGTATAAGGATTAGAAAACATCAGATTTGGAAAACACCCTACAGACAAACGAAGTAAATCAGCTGAAGAGGCTTTATTATTGTCTAATTGTAGTAGCTATTTATGGAATTGAAGATAAGATTTTCTTTCTTGCTTAGCAAATTACAACTAATGGGTATCTAAAACTTAGGCTCTATTTTATTTTTTGGAACAGTCCTGGAGAACTGATTAGTGTGTGCTTACACGGAAATGCATAAAATAATCTCATTATAGTAATGCAATGTACTGAGATTGAAGGGTGATTTCTGCCCAGACTGTATCCTGTGTTTCATTGTAAGTGATCATTTAATAAACAAACAGGAAATAGTGCAAACAAGCAGCAGTGGAGCAGGCACTCATTCATCTACTAAAAACTTATAAATGGCACGCGAGCACCCTTATTCTAGAGGGATTTTCTAACGGAGAAATAGAGCCTCTCAGTCTCCATGATTCATTCTATCCTTGTCTCCCTTCTGTACTAAACCCCAGAAATATCTGGTATCATGATAAACTTTTCAATAATTGACACAGATGTGTTTGCGTCCTGCACCATTTCAGTTAATGGAGAGCTCCAGGGAGCCAAGATTTTGCTTGTTGTGTATTCATTTATTATTCATTTAAAGAACATGGCCATTTGCCAGTAGGAACTGAAATGAAATCACCACCTTCACGCAGGCAATCCAACAACCCTCCAGTTGCAGTGACATTCAGTTACTAATGGGTTAGTTCAGCTTTAATCCGCTGCCTAGAGATGAATAACATTAATTATTGTAATTGGTAGTGACAGTAATGGGTGCAACATTTCCAGGGCTAATTTACTCTACTTTTGTATCATGCTAATGTGGCTATTCTGCTTCAGTACCCGAGATAACCAAAACCAGTTCAAATGTCTGTCTACTGTACAATGTGGTGTACTGCCTGCACGTCCTGAGACTTGCAATGTATGGAGTGGTATAGAACTGCTGTGCTTAGGCAATCAATGGGACAAAATGGTACTGCAGAATCATGAAATATTCCATGTGAACCCACCACACATCAGCAGGAAATGTTCGGTTTGGCAGCTGAGACAGGAAAAATATTGCTTTGATTAAATAATAATAAAATAAAATTGATTAAAAATAATAAATAATAGCTATTTACTACAGGCAAAAATAGGGACCAGATTAAAGTGGGTAATTTTATTATTATTTTGCACTTTACAGATTCAAAGCAATGATTTGACCCAAGGTTTCTTACCTTTCAAGTAGGTCTCTCTCCCAGCTGCTAAGTTATTAGTGCACACTGAAGCTGGCCTCCCTCAGGCTGGTTTGCTCAAACTGCTCCACTTTGGATAGCATACTTAAATATATGGTGAGGGAGCACAAGCAATTCTGCAGCTGCTGCTCAAAATGCTAAAACATCAGGGACCCAGTTGTTTATCCAAAATGGAATAACACCAACAGGAAGGATTGAGAACAGCTCTCCATCCCCACCCTTTTGAACAGGGTGCAAATCCAAGCCTTGGGACACGTTAGTGGAAAAAGAGGTGCTGGGATGTTAAGATGCCCTTGGGCAGAGAGGGAGTTAATCTGTACCTACATCCTACAAGGTAAATGTCCTAAACAGAGAGTTACTGAATAAAACTGGGACTTGATGACTTTAAGAAAGTGCTGAAATCTGAACTGGTTTTTGATATCTTTTGCTGATAGCTGAAAATTTGAAACACAGTTGAGAACAAATTTGTGTCTCCTTGAAAGCATTCAGAAAA
This sequence comes from Euphonia xanthogaster, assembly GCA_034509185.1. Taxonomy (NCBI): domain Eukaryota; kingdom Metazoa; phylum Chordata; class Aves; order Passeriformes; family Fringillidae; genus Euphonia; species Euphonia xanthogaster. The sequence goes on along the minus strand of JAYDZK010000001.1, from coordinate 17,785,214 downwards.
ATATTAACACATAAAATAAAATCTAACTAAATGTATGGACACACATATATGTACACATAAGCAGTTACAAACTTGTAGTTATGAGCAGCAAAGACTATCAAAGAAACGAAACAGAGGTAAGAAAATCCCAGCTATTTTGCCCAAGTACTATGTGCCATCTCAAATATTAGAAGATTAGAAGATGCTTCCATACACAAAAATTGGATTTAAGTCTGTTCTCATGAGGTACATCAAATTAGATTATGTTTTCATATATTGACTGAAAAGAAAAAATGCAAGGTCATAAAACAAACAATCCAAAATAATCCAAAAATATGTTTGTAGTTAGTCTGACTTCTTCCAAAAAGGCTTTTATGAAAACAAATCAGCAGCAGAATTACATCAAATCCTTCATCCATTTTTCAAGCTTCTGACTTTTTCCACTGCTTTTTAATGTCAATTTGAAGAAAATTGATACCATTTAAAAAGGAATCCTATTTAAAAATATATATATACATTCACAGGGTAAGTTGAATTCCTGACTTACAGAGAATATATGAAAGACGGCACAGTTCCTACCCAAACCAAGCATGCCTCACACCTGGAGATTACTGACATTCCCAGTGAAAGACAGCAGTGCATGGGACAGGACTCTGAGAAGACAAAGGGGTTAAGCTGAGGGGTAGATCTCTCCATCTGCTGATGACTCAGAAGGGGCAGGGAGAGGGTGGAAAGTGATGATTTGGGTTACCAGGTCCAGCTTACAGCTGGCACATGTCTCTGTGCCATGTTAGTACACTGTCTCCAAAAGATTTAAGCTCCAACTTGTCCCCTCTGGCTGCCCCAGAGCGTCCCTCTTCCAATTCTCAGGAACTTTGCTCTATTACACAGCCAAAAATTATTCATTGCCTGTTTAGACCCATTTGTTCCTGTGCCAGCATTGTCCTTTGGCTTAAGTGTCTCTCCTCCCACCCTGGGTGTTTACCCTCATAATGTATTTATAGGTAGCAATCTGATCCCATCTCAGATTTCATTTTGCTAGGCTAAAGAATCCAAGCTTTTCCCAGTTTGCTCTCTTAAGACAGGCACTCTATTCCCCCTGTTCTACTCACAGTCCTCCTCCCGACCTGTTGTCTCATGGCACGAAGATACACCCCCTTGATGACTGAGGTTCCCCTCCTTCAGGTGCCACTCTTACAAGAGGTAGGAATGAAGGTCCTCATGCCAGGGAGTGGTGGGGGTCCTTGCTGGTTGGGACAAGGGTGCAGAACAGGGAGCTGTGTCCAGCAGGCTCAGGTGCTGTTACCTGTCCCAGCCCTGCTGCTCACTGACCCACTCATGTGTATCTGTGGGTCAGCCTGCAGCAGCACTTCAGGGGATGCACATTATGGGATGTGCCTGGCACATCCATCATGGGATAAAATGACCCCCACTACGTCAGGCCTGGAGCAATGAGATGTATGCTCCTTGGGAATAACTAAATTAAAAGGATGCATTAATAGGGCTACTGTTCACATTTGCTGACAACATATTTCCTCTGTACAATTTATAAATCTTACATGAAGAATTATTTTTTAGATTCTCATCTGGCATACGTTGATGAACCCTCATCAGCTACAATGAAGCCTATCACTGCACCAGCCAATCAGTGGACTATTTATTAATTAAGTTGTAGAACATGCTTTTGAAGGGGACATTTTTTCCCCTCTACATAATCCATCCAACCATATTTCTTCCTTCACTTTCCAATGGAAAAAAATATACTCCTCAGGTTGTTGCCAAAACCTTCCTAATTCACTGTATTGAAATAAATCTAACTTTCTGGAATTTATAGGCAGGGATGCTAAGCTGAGTCTGATTAATCTAAGATTTGAAGGGCTGCAGCCCAGCTATAACTTTCAGTAAAGAGCTGTAATTACGGGTTAAGTATGGCAAATCCAGACTGCTCAACACTGCTGTATTGATTCTTTTAAACCATTAAATATGGAAGTCCAAATTCATGGACAAAGGCAACAACTTTGAAATTCCAGCAATTTAGGAGGATTATGTTTCTGAATGTGGTGTGGATGGGAAAACACTTGTCTAACTAATGGCTTCTTTCTGCTGGACAAACTCAAGACCAGGATGCACAACCTCTTATTTTATTTAAGAGGAATAATGGGTTTTTTTGAACTTCCTTCAGTGTTTTTAGTCATATTCTGACAAAGGTAGAGAATTGTGAGGGGAAGATAGTGTAAAAAAACTCTCACCACAGCCATGAACCCAGTGATGTTCCCAGCTGCCATTCTGCTCAACATTATGATTGCACTGTCAAAAAATCAAGGACTCAAGGACTCAAAAAATCACTTCAATAATTCTCCTTTCTGTGCTTCTCCAGGAGCAGGGAACCTCTCCCTCCTACCATGGAAGCTAAGTAACAGATAGTGGAGGGACTATGATGGGCTGCTGTTTAGCTGGGATCCCAATCACATTTGAGATGGAATATAAAAGCATGTTGTTGGTGAGACCTAGAAGTGTTTTTCCTCAAGCAAAATTAAAGCTCCCTCAGGATGTTTTCATCTGCTTTGGCTACTTCCTTCTGTCCTGTCTCATGCTGGCAGGACCATGGCTTGCATCAGCTGTACATGACCTCCCATCCTGAGAAGGGAGATGTCGCAGTTTTGAGTTTCCTACCTTAAGGTATAAGGGGAGGCATGTTGGGGAAAGTAGGGTTGTTTTCAGTGCCCATCTGAGCAAAAATGTGACAAAAATGCAGCAGGGAACTGGATCAAAGGAGCTGATTTTAGCTTTTTTTTTTTTTTTTTTTTTTTTCCTCCTTTAATTCAGTGACAGTTTTGATATTTGTTTGAAAAGATTCTCTAAGATCAGGGTTGTTGTGTCTTTGTGCCTGTAATTGTATTAAAAGTGCCATGCAGCCTTTTCTATAAGCTAGAATACTGATATTATGTGTCATCTGTGCAAAACACTTATGAGATCTGGTCCATAATTACAGCTTTCTAACATCACAGGAGAACATTTCTCAGACCTACTAATTGTGTTGCCCTTTATGGTCCATCTTATTGATTAAACATCTGTTAGTGTTTTGTTGAAATGAGAATTCACTTGCAATGCAATGCGTCTGGTATATTAAATTCTGTTTAAGTCAGCCCTAACTACAAGTTTGAGATACATGTATTGTTTCTCCTTAAGTGTATCTTAGCATTTTTTGCCTCTGTTTTTTGTTTGTACTGTTTGCTGGAGAGCAGGAAAGTGTTCTAATGTTTTCTTTACAGCAAAGTCAAATTATATTCCCTTAATTCTTTTGCCATGCTTGAACCATTTCAGGTGCACAAATGCTTCGGAACATTGTAAAATCATAACTTAATACAGACCACTACCTTTTTTTCCTATGCCACAATCCAATTACACAGTAAATTTTATCTTTTGCGGCAATGCCAGGGAACTTGATGTATGAGATGAATAAGGGAAAGGAAAAAAAAACCAACACATGCACACACACACATGTACACACGCACAAATACTTTTTGATTTGTCATTCTTAATTGTGAAGAATTTTCTTTTCAAGGAGCAAAATAAAAGGATTTTTGAACAAGATCCCTCTGCTCCTACTCTTCATAATACAAATTAAAATGCAAAAAAAAAAAAAAAAAGATGTTAGTATGCTGGTAACCTCTGGGAAATTAAAAGAGCAGCTCTTGCAAAGGGATTGCAGAGAAGCAATTCAGAGTCCTTCTCTCTTTCCATTCCATGTGCTTCCTAAAATACTAGGACTTCTTTACAAAAGAAATCCAAAATCTGACACAAATTTAGAGGAGAGAGTCTGCTTCACTGGTGTCCAACGTAATTTCAAATTGACTTATCCTTTCTTTATCTCATTTGCTGACTGATAAAATCTTGACAGTATTAAAAAATAATCCAAGTCCTATTGCATGAGTTGTTTTCCTTCTGCATGTTTTACATATATTGATTGGAGAAATGAAAAAATGCTAATATCCATGTGTTGTCACATCAAGCAAACGTGGACCACTTATTTTCCCAAATCACATTATGTCTGGAAGATTTTGCAAAGATCTGTGAGCTGAGCTTGTATTCAGTTCCAAGATGAAATGAACTGACCCAACAAAGAAAGAAAATTAAATTACCTCTACCCATATTTTATCTCTTTGACATTTACTTTCAGTACCCTTCCTTCCATCATCTCCTTCAGTCTGACAGTTACAGTATCAACACTGAAATGCTGCCTAGCAAGAAAAACACCCCCTTCATTTGTCTTTGAGCCAGGTGAAGTCAAAGGGCATCTTTCCACTGAATTAAGGAGGTTTGGCCAGGTCCTTTGCCATTTATGTATGAGAATGGAAACCCTACTGCAGCGTTTTAGAGTCTGACTTGGAGGGTAAGAACAGTCTCTTCAGCTTCAGACAGAAACCCCACTTGGATCAAAGAACAAAAATGATCAGGGTCTTGAAGCTTTATCTAAACCCAGGCTCAAGAAAACGGCTGTGAAGATGTGTGCTACTGTTACTGACTGCCAAAAAGCAAAACGAACAAGCCAAGGGAAGACAATGCGAATAACAACAACAAAAAGTCACTCTTGGATTCCCATAACCAACACAATTTTAAAAGAAATTATAGAAAAATTAAGTTACCAGAGCCTGAGACTGTCTGAAAACCAAAGTCTTAGACATGATACTGTTCAGAGTATTTTCTATTCCCAAAAAATAGAGAAAACGAATTCTTCTAATTACACCTATGCCTTTATACCTTTGCAAGGATCTAAACATACTTGTTCCTGCCATAACTTGATTACACAAAAACGTATAGGAGCAGCAAATCCGCTCTACAAGTGTTATTTTGACTTAATGGAGAGTAGATAGCACATTAATATCAATACTGGAAGCTTCATCTTTCTTCTGCTGCAAAGCATTAATCTCATAGTCACTAAATCAATGATTAAACATCAGTGATTTCAAAACTGCAGGGTCAGAGACATGTAGAGCCATTTCTACAGGTTATTAAAATTGAATCAGACACCAAAATATCTTTAAAATAATGTTCTGCAAATGCCTCAAGCCCACTCTATGAGGATCATCTCCTCAAGACAAGAAAGAAATTCTGTCTCAACTGAACTGATGACCATACTTCTCTCAGTGAGAATTTCATCCTAGGCTATTGATCACCACCTTCATTGCTTGAGAGTGTCGCCTTGGTGTTTCTCAGAGGTTTTTCTTGCCATTCAGATTTGTGAAGGCTCCCACTTCTGCCTTGTTTTGCTTTCAAACAGTACAACCCCCCGAGGCAAAAAAAATATGGTCTTTTAATTATCTGTTACACTGGGTGCCTTGTATTGCATGCAGTGAAGGCTGAGTGTAGAGGGACTTCTCAGGGGCACATACTGGCTCCATGCTCAGGAAACAGTCAGGGGCAGCTCCCTGTAGCTTCTGCTATGTTATTGTTCTCTGCTTTGTGCAATAATGCATCTAGACACTGATCTGGGCAATTATACTCTGTAGAAATCCAAGGGAATGTTTCCAAATAGTTGGGAAAAAGAACCCAACCACATATATATGCATATATACCTACATACATACATATACACACACATAATACACACTCACACACATGCATACTCATGCCATCACATGATCAGCAGCAGGCAGAAAAGCATGGAGATATATAAGTGTAAAATCTTTTGAATCAATTTGTTTTTTTTATAAAAACACTAACTTATTATTCTAGTAAACAGGGTTTTTTTTTCTGTTTGAATCTGTGTTCTTAATTACAGATTGTGTAAGAATTAGGAAGAACCTGTTTTTAATATTGAGTCAGTTCTGAGTCCAAAGATGTGGAATAGCAAGAAGGATGATTGAGCATTTTGTATGTGCTGTGGAGTGCTCCAGCACACAGGTACACTCAGAAACTATATTTATTTCTAGTAGCCAGCTGATTTATTTTTGCTTTGATTCACCCTGCTGAAAAGTTTGTCAGATTTTCCCTGGCGACTCATCTGGTATACAAAATGTCCAGGGGATGGCTTATGGCTTAAATGCAACCCCACTGAAAAATTTACAACTGCTCTTATGATTAAGTAAACAGCTTTAGCTTTAAATATGACTGTCCCCAACTTCAGAAGGCATTTAAAATTTGCTTCAGTGTAAGGAACTGAGAGACATCCTCACTCCAGCTTTAGGACAAAAAAAAAAAAAACTTGCAATTTTGCATCATCTACTGGAAGGGTTCCTTTGTCAAGCCTTTTGGAAAACTACCCTTACCTTCTTCAGGAAATATCCTATCAAGACATGGTATGAGAGACAGGGAAAAATAGATAAACCAGGGGTTTCATTAAAGCTTTTTGCTGGTCTTGGGTGTAGGAAGCAGAAGAAATTGCATAGGTGGCCATGATAGTGCTGTGCCTCACTCTCTTAGCTTCCTGTGGGCTGTGAAAACACAGGTGTGATTTCTTCTGTTGTTAGAAGGAATATCCTCCACATTGTGAGTTATGTCCTGCATTGCTGTCTGCTGGCCCCTGAGTACAAGAAAGTGTCAGCATGGGACACTTCCTGGTGGCTTGGGTGGCAGCTTTCATGCCCCTTCCTGTGTCTCAGCTGCCCAGAGGAAAGGCTGGGCATCTGCTGGGATTTGATTTCCTTCCCTCACAGTTCTGCAGAGCTCCTCCCAGACCTGCCCCAATGTGTGCTGTTGTGAGTTTCAGCTAAACACAGCCAGTGGGTGCTTGGCCAGTTTCGTTTGGGCAAAGCCAATTATCTCTTGCAACTCTGGGGAAGGATCTGCACAAGGAAGGGCTGAATCTCCTTTCACGGTGAAAGATCTGACACACCGCAGAAATCTTAAAATTTTGCTACAAAAAGTTGCATGCTTGTTTCATGGCTGTAGAGACAGATTTAACAGGCTGAAGACTACAGCTCTAGACTGGAAATGTAATTCAGGCGGCAAAAATGCATTTTGTAATCCTTTTGTTTGAGAATTCTTTTCTTCTGCTTGTTTTGGGTAGCACGTGCTGGATACATGATGCACAATACTTAGGTTAAGTCGTGCACAAATTTGTAGAAATTGGATACATTATCTGAAAGAGCAGTCACAAAAGAGAATTATCACAGCACAAGTGAGCATTTGTTCAAACAGGCAGCTCCTGCAGAAGCTGTATTCAAGACTTCCCTCCACTTCTGAAACACATGTCAGTGCATTGGGTAGTGCACAGCCCTCACCTTTGTACCAGTACAGGTCTCAGAGTAAAACCCTGACTTTGCTGTCTTAGGCTGAAGCCATGTATCGTTGCCTCAGCAAGCAGTTGAGTCTAATTTCACTTTACATCAAGCAGACCAAAAATTCCATTTGAAAGGCGACAGGCCAGTGCATTAAGCAATTGCACCAGTGCTGGGGTTAAAGTGGATAAATTATATAAGACTAAAGCCTGACACTAAAAAGCACCAGCTGGATCAAGGACGTTTCTATCCATTCTGGCTCATTAGACTTAGGACAACAAGGTCAGCTATGTTAAATTTAATCACAGGCCTTCCTAGAGGGTATGGTAAATGTATTGGCTAATTTTTCATACCATATCCGAGATAATCTGTCACCCGCCGCTTGAGAGGTAGCTTGCTTGTGTTTAAAGTATCCACTCTACTTATGGCCAGTTAAGACAAATCTTTATTGTTTTTCAACCAGGATGAGCCAAATTAATCACAAGCATTTACCTCCTTCCTCCCCTATTGAAAACAAAGGGGTTGTAGTTCATGTATGTTAGCACTCAGCTTGGCATCATCTTTTTAATGGAAAAATAAACTGAACTGTCTATTCTAAATCGAATCAAGAAAAATAAATAAGCAAACAAGATTTTTCTTTGCTGTAGGTACAGAGACTGTGCCTGGAATGAAGAAGGATAATGAATTTGAAACTCTTTTGAGAAAACAGTGTCTTTTTTTACTCTGCTTTTAAGATCCCTAACACAGTGGGGGTCTGTTCTATTACTATAACTTCCATGCACTACAGTAATAAAAATAATAATGCTGTGAAAGTTATTTAATGTTAAGTCTTGAGTGAACTGCATCTCTCCTCCAGAAGGTCCAGTGGCCCTAACAGAATAGTGTCATACATGAAGAGAAGAATGGCATGAGCAATTTCTGTGCTACTGATGCAGATCTTGGGATGCATTTTATAATAATTAGGTATAAAAGCTAATGTGATAAAATGAAGGTAGCAACTTTCCTCCCTCCTGCTGCCAAACATTGGCAGGATTGCATTTGCAGATTTTCCAGTTTTTGGAACCACTGTTTTCCCATTTCTGCTTGTTTGGAAGCAGCCTTGTGAGACAGTGCGCTGGTCCTAATCACCAAAGGCCGTATAAAAGAGGCCTTACCATAGGAAGCACCCACTGCAACCATTGCTGCACATGGTGCCTTGATAACTGGATCAGAGATTTAAAGTGAGCCAACTCATTATCCTGGGAAGTGCTAAGATGATATTACTGATATTACTTATGATTAATTTAACTGTAAATTCCTGACTAGAATCTGGAGGCAAACATCAGTCCATTATCTTACTAATTTAAATGGCTGTGTCTGAATCTGCTTCCTTAGAAGAAGCGTCCCCAAGTTCCAACAAACTCAAGAGAAAAGGAGTAGAATAAGCATACATAAACCTATAACTTGTATATGCTTGTGAAAGGGTCAGCTCCCTTGGTGCTGTGAAGCAGGTCTAAGCTAGGCTGTAGGAAATGCCTCTAAGTTGCTTTTTCCCTTTGGAAGTGCTGGAAAAAACTCTCTAGGTACTTCTGCACTGGCAGACAATTCCAGATGACACCATGCTGCTGGAACTTCAGAAGGCAATACTTTTAATGCTAAGTTATGGTTTAGCACCAAATTACATGGAGGTGGCTTTATCTTCAGATGTTTCTCAGTGGTGTAGTTGGGCATCACCTCATCAGAGATGGACCAGCTATTGAAAGGTTGAGTTTAGTTATCAGGAATAGTGTCTAAGATTCTGTTTATAATTATTACCCTGAAATTAACCATACATCCTAAATACTCCAGCATAATATCCAGCTCTTAGGTAGCTCCTTATAAGTAACAATTTTTCAGTAGCAGTGAGTGAGACTTGAAGCCTGGCTATGCATTGCTCTGCAATTTGCTGAATTATATTAACCAGGATAACAGAGTATTACAATGCCCAACATTGCAATTTTGTAGAACTTGACGTTTACTTCAAGCCTCTATTTCCCTGCTGGTGCATAAAGGAAAACAACTTGCTTTAAGCTTGGGTGATTATGCCTTTTTATTTATATCACTTTTTCCTGTACAAGTTCCTACACCATAAAGAAAATGTGAGATAACTTGACCACAAGGAATAAGGAGGCATTTAGAATATACACTCCTTGATTTCCATCATCAATAAATGCAGACACTGGAAGCTGCTTTCTGTTTTCAGTAGAGGATGGGAGAAGAAATAACATATCCAATTAAAGAACAGGGCGCTCTTTAGACAGCCAGGGCCAGGAAACCTTTTGATGAAAATCTCTGGTGATTTACCAAAGCCACAGCAACAATGCTGATTTATATTGACTGATGAATACCAGACATGAGTTAGAATTTTTTACCCAGACCATCTGTTACAAGGTTTTTATACTAAAAGTTTCCTGGGGTTCTTTAATGGCCAATAGTCAATGTGTTCACGGATTTTATGCCTGCTCCAAAGAACAACACACTGCATGTTTTGTAGAATATGGATATTCCTAATCTCATGCTGAGGTGTTGATTCATTACAGATTTGGCAGGGTATTGATGCATTTCACTGAATAGCCAACAAGTATTCTTTAAGAACTTTAACATCCACTGTCCAGATTCTTATTTTGTTATAAAATCTCTGATCCATTTATGAGTTCTGCAGATGAAGACACACTGATTTTAATTTATGAACAAAAAGCCATGCACAATCAACTCAGTTTTGAACACTAAAAAGTGGATTAAAACTTTTTTCCTTAGACCTATTGAAAGGGTGTTGAATGCGTACCATAATTTTATACTACTGAAGGCATTTTAGTATTCAGGATAGTTTCCATGTCAAGTTCTATGACAGATTTGAGCTGATGCACAAGAAGAGTTTGAAGTACACTTAATTTCATATAAAGTGTCATAATGGCTCTGGGGTATTGCATCTTCTACACAGCACAACCATAATATCCTGTTTAAGGCTCTTAAAAGTAGCTATGATGAAGTGGACAGATAATGTGTCTTTCTCTCCAGAATGTCTGTTTTAATTTGCAAATCTGAGGAACTAATAGATTTCTATAGCATTACTAGCGGGTAATTAGCACGTATACCCCTTGTTTATTTTGGACTGAGGGCACTAAGTTCATAGCTATGCAAGTATTTGTTACTTTACAAATTCTAATGGTCCAGAGTAGCCATCAGTGAGTTGGAAATGGAGAGTAAGCCTCGTAAATGCTCTGTCACCTGGTTCAATTCGGTCCATAACGAAACATCCCTGCAATCTGAAGGCTTGTTCATGGCTCACACAAAATGGATCGATGGTGTCAGTTCACTGCTTGGTAGGAATGTGTCCAGATCCATTGTCACTAGCATTATGGTTCATCTGATGAGAGAATTTCACTCCAGCCTGAAGAGAATCTGTGTGTCTGCAGATGTGGCACCCCCTTCATCCTCAGTCACTGGCAGCCACTGCACAGATATCTTATGGACCTTTTCATTTTCTCTCAAAATCAAACATGTACAATAGATATCTTTAATGGAACAGAGCCAAATCTAGTCTAACAAGTCTTTTTAAAAAGACTTGGATGGGAGGCACCAGATAATATAATGGGAAGAATGCACTTTCTCCCCTTTACTTCCCAGTTGTGGGACCTGACATGGAGGCTGAGACAAGCAGTTTATGTGCCTTCCATCACTCTGTGCAACCCTCTGAAAATGCATGAATAATTTTCATGAAAGCTTGAGAGAAAATAATTAAGAAGAGAACTGCATCCAGAAGAAAAACTCAGTACAAGGTTGTGTTCAAAGACTTCAGGGCACTGGGACAAGCTTCATTACGAGAGGATAGTCATGGCCAATCCAATTATCTGGTCACTGACATAATATCTGAATTGTCAACATTAGGTAAACTCAATGACTATCTCAAAAGGGAAGGTTGTGACCCAGCAAACACAAAGGTGGTCCATTTTCTCACACACAGCAAGACATTTGAGGCATATCAGCGAAGTGATAAGTCAGTACAACTCCTATTAATGTTCTGTCTACTTTAGAATAACGTTCCACAGCTTTGTGTTTAGGACATGCAGATCCTCTGGCCTGTAAAGGAAAGACTCATGTCCTTTGTATCTTACTAATGAATTCTCACTGAGTTTAATGGGGCAGAGCCTCACTGGTGTTAAATCAACACAGCAAGATTGTTCTTTACTAAAGAAAGTGCTTTGACATGTAGGACAACGAGGATCAGTTGGGAGGAGGGAGAAGAAGACAGATAGGGTAACCTCAAGAGCATAGGAAAAATACCCCAAAAAAACTAATAAATATAATCTTTTCATAATAATGACTGGTGCATGTTCCTCTGCCTAATGTTTTCTTAACTTTGCCTTTCAAGGAGACAGAAAGGGAAATAGAAAGCACTACCGTATCCATCTCTGTATGTAAAGAGCATTTTTCTGGAAGGCCATTAGGACGGCCCATGGCAGTGTGAACATCCTGTGTTAATTTAAAAGCTCAGTTGGTGATCTCAAGGCAAACTTAAGGCCACTCCAAATAAAGTGTGAGCATGTGTATTTGTACAGTGAGAATAGTCAGGGGTTTGTGTCAACAGCACTTTGCTTGATAGATGCTACACAACCTAAGCATTGTGACCAGTCCTTATTATGCCTTAAATTTTTTTCTTTCTGTTTTCTTAGGAGAATTTTTCCTTTATGGAATATTATTTTTGAGTTCTAATTTTCAAAGACTCTCACTGTGAGGAGTTTGTCTCTGATAACACAATTGTGGGGGGCTTTTGGCTTTTATTTAACATTCCAGATGGATTTCTGGGGCATCACTTAAAGGGTAGAATCCCCCCAGAAAAAACAAATAATCCATTTTTTTCCCTTTAACATTTGTTATGTGCTTCTTTGCTTCCAACCAAGCAGACACATTTAGCAACCATCACTGGCTACCTCTGTCAGCAACTCCTCCACTCCCCCACTTCCAAACACAGAAAGTACAAAAAACAGACTTAACTTCAGAGGTGGCAGTGGAGGGGGAGAACAACACAAGGAGTGAGGAACGGTCATGACTGTTATTGCCAAAACACAAGAATTCAAACCAGTGCTCAATGAAAATAAACAGACAGTTGAAAAATAAGGTGAAAAGTGAATCAAAGTTCTGCTGCCGCAGGGAAAATAATCTCACCATTTCCTTCATCATCCCATCCTCTCCTCAGGACAGCACTGAGGCAGGCATGTTTGTCCTTACAGAGAACACCTAAACATGGGCTTAGAGATCAGCAGGCCTGCAACTTCACTAAAGGCATTCCTTTGAACTGTGGCCTATACGTAAATGTCTTTAAAATTTTTTTACTGTTTTGTCCTTTTTTCACTAGCCATTTTAGGAGACAATGCCCTCTTTGACACTTAATCCCTCCTATTTGTTGCTTATCCTGGTTACCTGTGGAAAACTCACCTGTGTGCCTGGCTGCCATCCCCTGACCACATGCCTCAGCTGTCTGACCTGCTAATGTAATTCCACTGTCTGACTGTGACTTTCCCTTACTGTGCACCAAGGGTCACCCAGCTGCATTTGCTGAAGGGTGAGGGGCTGTAAAAACAATAGAAAGCCACAGAAACCAAGTGCCAATACAAGCTCCAGCCTCTCTTTACCACTTGCACCCTTCCTAATCACTTGCACCACCACCTCATTAAATGCACAGAATTAACACTGTTTCTGCAAGCTCTGCTCTGAATCACTTTGCAGAGATGCAAGTGGCAAAGTAAGCTATAGAGCTGTGAAAACACAATAATCATGAAGCCTTGGTCTATTCCTGTTACCTGCTGCACATTACTCCTCTTTGGCAGAACCACTCTGATCTGCAGCTGGGTGGGCAAGATGCTGGCTGGAAAAGCAGCAGGTATGACTGGCAGGCAGGTGGGCACCCCTCTGCACCTGGTGGTGCTGCCCCCTCGCCAAACTGCTGCAGGAGCAGAAACCTGTGCTCCAAGGATGGCAGAATGCCCTTCATTACCTGGAGCTGCAGTAAGACTTAAAGATGAGTGGGTTAGTGGGCAGCAGACCCCCAACAGATGCTTCAAGAGCATTGCAATTATTTGCAGAGTGGTAACAGGGTTTGGGTAGGATCACTGGTGTTTTGCTTCTCTGGTGTCTTTGGACATGCAGCCGCACCCTGCTTACGTGTGACACAACTCTGGCAAGTCTGATCAGAGGTTTCCTTTGTGTGACACGGCCAGCAGAAGGGTGCAGTAGGACAAGGTACCATTCTTCCACATTTTCCCTGCTATGTGTTGTTTTCCACCTTGAAATTCTGAGGTAAAGCAGATGGGGCCCATTTTTTTTGTGGTTTTTGGACACCCAGTGATGTTTGATAAAGGTCAGGAAACATGGATCTCTCTTAACTTATGCATATAGGCAGATCAGCTCAGTTCTAAATGCTTACACAGTCAGAACAACACACCCATGTTCAGTGAGCTGTACCCAGTGGGCCCAGAATCCCACCAGTGGTGTAGGAAGGGAGGAGAGACTTGTAGTTCTCTTTAGGAATGTCCAGAAAAAAATAGAATATTTAGGCTGTGGCATTAGAAGGGCCACTGTGCTTACAAATCCTGTGCCAAAGTGGTGCAGCAGGGCAGCCACTGCAAGATGGGAATACTGTGGGAATACTGCTCCTCTTGCTTTGGAGAGCCATGTTCTGGAAGCTTTGCTTCCTGGAAGTCTGCAGCATCCCTTAAGAAGAGCCTTCTGCTACTTTGCCATCACACTATGTGCAAAAATGTGGTTTATTTTTAGATAAGTTGAATTACAGCTTATATTGGCTTTAACAAAATCAGATACACGCTTAAAACATCCTTGTGTGGGTGTTTGACCTGAAAACAATGAAATAATAAAACAACTCAAACCAAAAAAAACCTACCTGCATCATCAAGTTGTACAAAAATGGAGCCAGCAGGTAAAGAACATTGCTCATGGGGGATGATCACAAAACCTGCCAGCATCAAGCACTGCATTGTGCTGACACCCCTGCATCAAACTTGCTCTCAGTGGATGCAGCCGAAGAACTGCAATTGCTTGGATGTCCTTAAACTTTGGCTTGCACTACCAAGAGAAAGTAAAATGTTCGTTGAGTGTAGGGTATATTTGGGTCCGAAAATCCTGCCTTGTAGGACAGCCTCCAACTGAAGAAAAACCATAAATACTCTAACTCCATTTTACCTCAGAGCCTAAACACCTTCAAGGATCTACTCGATATTTGTGGCATTTAGCAGAGAAGTGGTGTAAACAAATACTCAAATGAAGATGAGGCAATTTTAAATGAAATATGTCAATAATCACCACCCCCTGAAAAAGTAATTGGATGTGCAACCCATTTTATAGAACTTTACCCAAAATTATTTGAAAATTTCACACACCCATCCAAGGACAGCTGGCCAGAAACTGTGGTCATGACCTTCACATCCTGTCTTCAGGGCCAAGCATACAGAGTTTGAAAAACCAGGATACAGGCAGTGATCATAGTTGGCATAAAATATCAGGTGAGCTTGTCTTTGGAGGCTTTCTTAATTTTTTAATCAGGTTGGTTTTATCTCCCTGTTTTCCCCTTAAAGCCCTTGCTTTGTTGCTTTCTGAGCTGGAAATCCATAAAGTTTTCTCATCAACACTATATTTCAGAAAGTAAGTACATTTTCAGAAAGTCTTTCTTCTTTCATGACATAAAGCCTTTAAGTTTTTCCCTGGGAACCATATTTGTAGCAGATACCTTGGCAACAGACACTGTCTTGGTCTGATCCTTATAAGGCTTTAATCAGAATGATTTTTGAAAACATGGATTAAGCTCCATCTATGCTATAAAGAAACCATTTTTCATTAAGCCATTTTCGACCAAACTGCATTCATGCAGGACACTAAATCATGCAAACAGAATATAAATCACTTAGCAATTCTATAAATCATGTTGGTCACTGATAAAAGAAAAAAGAAAAAGTAAAAGAAAAAGATTAAAGTATTCATTTAAAAATGAACTAAAGAAAAAAAATTACACTTCCTGCATTTCCACTGCCCAGTGCAGCCACATTTAGCTGGGCTGAAACCTATGCAAGGCAGAAGATTTTCAAAACTGAGGTAAACATTTCTAGCAGTGGTCAGGAATTTTTGGACTAAAATTTTCTTCTCCCTTCACATACAATGAAAAAAACCCAGCCATCTGTCAAAACTGAAGCTGATTGATAGCAATGGTTTGATCTTAACAAGTCTCTCAGCTTAAAAAAAACTGCAAAAGGACCATTGAATGATGAAGGATGGCTGTTTTGACATTTTTAAAAGTGAAAAGTTTTATTTTCTAATTGAAGGAAACAAGCAAAAAACCCACACTCTTTTGTACTAAAAAGGGGCAACTGCTTTGAAAGGTCACAATCTAAATAAACTCTTTGAACATTATTAAAGTAAAATATTTAGCTTGGCCCCATCCTGATTTTATTTTGGAAATTTTCATCCAAGTTTAAAAAGGACCTTTCATCCCTGGTTGGACATAAGAAAAATACTGGAATTCTTGAGAACCCTGACAGGGTGAGGAAGCTCATCCCCATCCAGGTTCACTATTTCTCTCGTGTGCCAGTTTCACTGGAAGCGTGCTCAAGGCCATCTGTTTCTTGACTCCTAAGAGGGCTGAAAAGTAGGAAGGAAGTTATTGCAGGCTTTAATTCTCAGGAACCCAGAGACACACAGGTAGAGATCCCAACCAGAGGAGGTCATATCCTCAGCTTGGGTCAACCAGAGTAGGACATGGCTTGCGTAGGGGTCAGGCCTTATCTAGACCCTTGGAATACTGGCACAAGCATCTCTTTGATAACGAATCAGGCCCTGTGTCTAAATGCAAATTTGAACTCTAATGACTGCAGTGCTACCTATGCTTGCCACTGCTTTGCTAAGCTGTTGGAGTTTTTTTCCCATTAATGTACCTCTTGAGTACATTTTAAAGAAAAACTAACAAGTCAGCCACTGCTTTACCACGGGACCCATTAGCAGCAGGCATTTAAAAGTGCAGACCATTTATTTTACCTGTATCAACCAGCCCTGCTTGTATCAATCACCAGAACATCACAGACATCAGCAGGACTGCGCGGATTTATAGGACCTGAGGATCTGCCTTTTTACCTTTACTGGGGTATTTGCAGTAATTCAGTCCTGATTCTGAGTGGTTACTTGCAGCTAGACCCCCTTGTAGAGCCCCAGTAAAATAAAATTAGGTGAAGCAATTTCTGAGGCAATTTAAGGCCATTAACATGACAAAAAGTGATTAACATTGTTTGTGTGACTTACTGCCCTGGATGAGCACAGTTTGGTTGAAAATGACTTAGTCAAAAATGCTTTTACATACAGCTGGGTGAGGACATAATCCATGCTTTCAAAACCACTGATTTTAGCCAAATATGGAGACATTACCAAAATAATGGCCTAAGGTATTCTGAGGAAGAAACATGTCTCACTTCGGGTCTAGCCCTGAAACCACCCACAGGCTATGACAGAGTGTCAGAGCATTCCTAAGGAACATGCTCCATTTCTGCAATGAAGAAATTCTTGCAAGAGGCTGTTTGCAATGTAGAAATAGACTCACATCCAACAATTTCTAGAATCACTGCAACTTATCAGTGTTCTCCCTTCTCTGCCCCAGTGGTCTGCCCTCCTCAGCCTTTCCAACACGAGGAGATTTACTTTGAAGCATATCTACATTAATGTCTCCCTACCAAAGAGAGAGAAAATGCCTCAAATGGCAGAGGCAATATTTGCAATGCTTCCTAATCCAAATACTGTTTTCTGACAGCGTCTCTGCCACTGTTTCTTAGATAGGTTCAAGAGAGGTGTGCCGAAGAAACCTTGGAAAAGCTGCTTCTAATAGCTTAGGTTGTGTACCTAAATTAAAAACAATCTCATTCAGCAATTCTCTGGCTGAGATTTGTTTGCTCCCACTGCCAGACGCAACTTAGTGGCACCTGCTCACCTTCTGGTTTGGAACTGAGCTGGCAACACCTGTTCTGATTTAATTTGATGGAGGTAAATCACTGCAAGTCCCCCAGCATCAAGGATCCATTATCAGTAACTACATTATCTGCCCCATACTGAACATTTGCTCGGAACACACTTACATGAAGATAAGCAAAATAATAGGAAGCATTTCAGGAAGCAGTTGCCAATCTAAATTTTTCCCTCTCTAGGAACACCTAGCTGTGTGAGTAGGAGGGAGGAAAAGTGATTTTACCATCAGGCTTCTGAAAGTTGTGAATGAATGCAGATAATAAAACTGAATTAATGGAGGAGGATGTACAGATCTACACAAGAGGATATCTGCAGGAGGTAGAGAACTTATTTTGGACTGCAAGAATATCCTTAACAGTTGCAGTTGTAAGAGAGAGCTGGTGTGGTGTACAAAAGGGGATATACAGCCAGAGCTGCATAAGTGGGAACAGGAATTGGTTTCTTTGGGTTGTGGGCAACGTGGGGCACACAGCCATGCAGCTCACTGTTTTTGCATCAGTGAGTTGCAGGACCATTGTTATCCCCTGCCCACTGCTGGGATTCTTGTTGGGATTTGAGGAATTCATAAAACATAATGAGGGAAATAAACACACTTTTGGCAGAGTAGAAAAATAGATCCAAAAGGTCTGCTGAAAGGAAATGCAGATTGCATGTGAGGAGCACAGCCATAGCTTTAGAAGTAATTTCCTTTTTGAGTTTCCCAAAGTCTGTAACAATGCACTGACAACATATTAGCAAGCAGAGTGGGGATTGCCTTCTCCTAACCAAGCATCTTCCAAGCAGTAATGACTCAGTGCACTGCTGCTTTTCTCTCTTCCTCACATCTCCCAGACCCAGGAATGTTCAAGTCCCTTTCAGAGCCAAGTACATTGCAGTTCCCACCTTAACCTGTTCACTGGCAAACCCTGCCTCATGTTCTGCTTCAAACCCCATTCCAAGACCAAACAACTGACCTTGAAAGTACAAAGCAGAGGTGACTATCAGAGATATGTCTCTCTGGGAAGCTCAGAACAGCATCCACGGGCCTGCTGCACTGCTGGCCTTTAGCATAATCCCTAGGCATTAATTTCACTCCTGTTTCTACAGCAGCCTCAAAGCCTTCATCTGCATTTGGACATAATAGGAGACAGGGATATTTTCCTCGCTGTTTACTACTTCCCATTTGACTTGACTACCACCCTCTTTTTAATTTTTTTTTTCCTTCTCATCAGCTCAATTTTACAAAGCTCAACAGTGAAATTGCAGCTAAACATGGTTGGCATAAGGGGACAACTACCTTGGAGGCATTAAGAGAGAGAAAAAGCCTGCATCAGCTTTTGCACAGGCACAGCAGCTGACATATGGCATAATGCAACAAGCAACCAGACCCAGAGATATCTGGCGGTGACCTGCACATCTGCTGGCCTAGGAACTGAGGCCTTGGGGCACAGTTCAAACCAAGCCAGTGTGAATGAGAAAAAGCAACCTCCCCATTCTTTGCTATGGTACATCCATCTGTTGCACAGTTTAATATTGGGAATGGGGTTATAACTATTACAAGACCCTGTGTTATAAAGAAGAACTCCAAAATTACATTATGGGATTATTTTCTAATGCTGGATTAAATTTAGTTTTTGTTCAAATGAAAAAAAAATCTGTTTTATATTTTATTTTATTACAATTTTCTCCTAATTAGTAATCTGAAGGTTCTTTCTGGGGTTCCACAAAAGTCACACCCAAACACTTTGTTCTATGTTTCTAGCAAAAAATATTGCTTAAACAAAACCTAACCCTGAGAAATACCAGACTGAAACAGTGGGTTTTGGAAGTAGAGTGGGGAATGGGGAGTAGAAAGGCAAATTTTAGTTGTAAAAGAATAGGGATTAGGATTTAGCAGTGCCCTGAAGGTGTAGAGTTAAAGAGAGGGAAAACATCAAGGTAATGCATCTGACGAGCATGGATAAGGATTATGAATAAGGTACATGTTTTTCGCCACGCTGAAGTGACTGGCAACAGTATCTAGAAAGGCAGGCATTAGGGAGGGAGGGAGGCAGAAGTGGGAAAGTAATTTGAAACTGCCACCGATGTCTGAGATGCTCCAATACTTGGATAAAATGAAGTGGATGCGGGTGAAGGGCTGTTGAGATTCCAGTGGAGAGCAAGAGTTAAGGCCACAGAAGAGGAGGAATGGAGAGGAGGACAGGCATACTGTGGGAAGTGGCTGTAGGAGGACAAAGATTTCAGTAGAAAAATGTATCTGTCAGTACTCAAAGTGGTAAAAAAGCTCAAGGATGAAATAACCCAAACATGTTGACCTCAGAGCACAAATACATAAAGGGAGCTTCTTGGTGCCTGGCTCGTATCTCCAAGAGATATTATTCAGTCACAAATTTCTTATCACAAAAGAGTTGATAGTGCAACATATATTTTCCAGTTATCACATATGATTGAATGACAAGTAACACCTCCCTCCCATGCTGAAAGAAGCTGCAACCAGTAGTCAGGGTGTTACTCCATCCCCCTCTGAAATTGTAATTCTCTTTCTCACACAGTTCAGAGCTGACTGGCTTGTGGTTTCTCCACAGTGGCTTTGGGTTTGTTTTTTTTCCTTTCCTTATTTATTTGGAAATAAAGGCCACTGACTTTGGCAGCATGCCTTGAACATGTTCCTCTTTTCTCTAGAGGTTTTGCACTATTTCCCTGAGCCACAAACCCAGTTCATACTGGGAAGCACATAATAACTCAAAGAAGGATAATACAGCAGCTGAGAACTCCCTTGTGACAGGACAACAATGATGCAAGTGGAGGAAGGCACTGGGAATTTCACAGGGTAAGTCCTAGAAGCAGAGTGAAGTAAGGGGAATTGCTACTTCCTAAAGCATGAAATAACTTGAAAGATGCCAAAATTTCTAACATTGGGAACAATGGGTTCCCGGAGGTGAATGATTCATAGCTGAAAGAAAGAATTCAGGAAGAAGAGAATAATTTCCTTTGGGAGGTATTTACAGTGAAATTGGCCCAACTTCATAAAATCCAGGAAGCCAGGGTTTTTTCCTGCAACAAATATCTGTCGCACCAAATTGGTCAGAGCTAAGATCAAGTAAGGAGTTAATGTGCCAGGAGAAATATCCTGTGCTGAGAAGTCAGCTTACTTTTAGGCCTCAAAGAATCGCAAAAAAAACCCAAACAAACAAACAAAAAAAATACCTTAGTGGTGATTAGCTAATACATTGGTTTTTTTGGACTAGTTCAGAAAGACCTGAGTCAGTTTTCAGGCAATTTCTGGCTGCTAGCCCTGCTATTTATAAGTGAAGAGAAAGAAAAGAGACCAGAGAGTCTGCCATCTAATGAAAAGAGAAAAGAAAATCCAGAGGACTAACAAGTAAAATCCACTGACCACCATGTAAATCCCAACTCTGAAATGTGAAAGTTCACAGTCACTCCAGAAGATCATGCAGAAAATCCTCAGAGTCATCCAAGGAAGAAGGGTGTGCTAATCTTGCATACACATGTGCACGAATTTGCAAGGTAATACAGGTTTTACACATACACACTTCTGCTTCTTTGGATCAAAACTGGGTATAAATGGTAGCAAACACTTAATCCTTCAATGCAGAAGGGTGCCCATGTGCAGTGTTGAGCTATAGCACTCTTCAGTGCAGTGATGGTCAGACAGGGATATCATGAGCATCACCTACTGCTCAGGGCCTTAGGGAAGAGCCCTTAACTCAGGAGTACAGAGGCTCTGCCTTTGCCAATAACACCAAACCCTTGTAGAGGTCAGAGTGTTTCCCTGTCCTTCTCAGAGATGTATGAAGGTGAGAAACCATAGTACCAATTTAGAGACGTGTAATTACACACAAATGTTGCCACAGGAAATCATTGGTGTATCTGGATAATAGGCCAGTTCAGTTCGCTAGGTCATGTGTTTTACCTATCCATCAGGCTTTCCTCCATGAGTTTGTAAAGACAAGCTGGTGCAGAATCCCCAACACCACCCCAGTGTTCTCAGTGATGACAAGATGGGGTACACATTTCCATTTGATTACAGTCTGTTTCAGTGATGCTGGGACCTTGGCTAAAAGAATAGCATGCTTGATACCTTCTCCAAAACAATTGAGAGAGTCTGGAAAAGCTGTAATGGAAGTGTCTCGTCGAAGGCTCTGAATTCCCATATTATAAATACATAATTTCATAGTAATCACATACATTACATAATAGAAATGTCTTCTACATCAGGTAAAGAAAGTTATTCCCATTATCAACTGCTGAAATCTGATTTGATTTTTTACAACACAATGCTCTTCAGGGCAAGCAAAACCATTTTGGCTTTCTAGAGAATACAATTATAGGCTTCAAGCAAAAGAGCTTATAGAAGGATTCAACAGTCTGTCTGTAAATTATACTCTGAGGTTTGCATTTCTCTCTGTATTTGATGGGGTAAAGGGATTGCACAAAATAGGCCTCAAAGAAAACACTCCAGTAAAAAAAAACCAATCCAGGAAAAGTTGTGTTTGATTTGGAGAGCAGGTATGTGCAGACTTGAAAAGGGGCAGGCAAATAAACTGGGGAGATGTAGGGAGCTGTGAGAAAGTGAGGGAATGAGCTAATTTGGTGGGCTCCAGCCAGTATGGCACAATGCACTCTGGAAATGACAGTGCATGTGTCTGTTTCCTGATGACTGTATTTGATTCTGCAGCTGATAGAAAAGAAACAGATGCAGTTACCAAGAGGCTGGGCCACTGCACAGGATGATACAATTTACAATATTAATATATCTATATAGAGGAGTCTGTTCATTCAGCATAATCATCCTTTTCTTGATTACTTCTGTCTCTATCCAGGTTTTTCTAATAATTTTTGCTTCTTTTAATTGAACTCACTCTTCTCTGACCCAGGCTCACCTGCTATATTTGAAGAAGGAACACCCCTAAATCTTTTTTACACTTATATCATAAAGTCTAACAGGCATCTTTATTGGAAATCTAAGACATCATTAAGGTATTTTTTCTCATATTGCCATTTATAATGGGGAACACAAAATGTGTATTGCATTATTTAGTTTTGAGCTGGCTTCTCTGCAGCAAGCAGGAGGGGACAGGGAAGCAAGCAAAACAAGCAAAGCAAGCAAAGCAATAAACAGAAGCTCTTTTTTTTTTTTTTTTCCATAGCTGGATGGTCTTCAGATACCTGCTTCATGTTTTCTAGTGATGTGTTCCTTCCAGCCCTCTAGTGATGTGTTCCTTCCAGCCCTCTGATAGTCTAGAAACAATATCCACATCAACCAAATGATCTATTTATTCTCTAACCATAAATTATCAGATGAGACCCTCAGATGTGTCTCAACCTTTACACTTCACATCCAGTCTTTATCAATGCTTTTCTAAAGGGCAGGCATATTTGATTTAATAGTCTTTTTACTTTTCCCTTCATTTTTCTGTCTTTTGTGACTTAAACAATCAATCTTCTCTCTTTTTCTCACATCTTTTTACTTGAGAACTTCTATCTTTATTCTTGCTCTTAACTGCATCTCTTTTGTCTCTAACAACCTGTCAGCAAATCACATTTTCTGTGTTGACACAGCTCTTTCCCTTCTGATGGCAGACCAAAGGCATTAGTGTAACTTAGCTCTGCCCTGAAGTCAGAGGAAGGTGGTTTTGCCTGCAGGGCAGTGACTGGGAGACAGATAAACTGCTCAGAGGAACTGTGACTGCTGCTTTTTCACTGGTTCCTCAGGATGCCTCCCTGAATCCCTGGTCCTCAGAATGACCCCTGCATTTGGGAGTGGAGCAGCTGGTTCAGATGATGCTGCAGGATGGCCACTGAGGATGAGGTGAAGATGGAGGTGAAGATGTCTTCAGCATGGCAGTAACACCTCCCTCTCTGGTACTTGCTTGGACAAACACAAATTTAATTTCTCTCAGAAATGCCCCTGTGAGTAGGGACTATCCATCACTGCTGATCATGAGAAGTGAAATCCCAGAGCTACTCCCCAATTTAAAGCCCATCATGATACAACTGGTAGAGGCCATCCTTGCAGCTTGTTGGAAATGAGACTGTGCTCACCTGTGACCCCACCTTCCATTCCTCTCTGGCCTTACACAGAAAATGGCACATAGAGAAATTCCTTGGGGCTCTGAAATGCTGAATGGCTCTTCCTGCACTGGTCACCTTCACTCTGTGTCATGGTGAGCCACTGCAGCACCGAGTGATGGAGAGCTTTTTCTTTCATAAGAATGCATTGGAGACATTTCTCAGATGAAAAGTTGAGAAATACGAATTCACCCCCTCCCTCTTTTGTCTGTGCTTTTGTCCCCCCAACAAAAAGTGTCATTTCTGCAGCCTCTGCAGTCAGAAGGGATTTTATTGTGGAGCTCATCAGTCACAGTATGGCTTATAAACACAAAATGCTAGCACAGATCTGTCAAGTCTCTTCCTTGCTGCATGACACTTACCTCTCTGCTCCCTTCCTGCTAGTCCCCTGCCTTTTCTGCACTCCCTTGTCTCCAGGCCAACAAGTCACTCACTGCCAGTGCTGTGCCAAAACACTTCTCCAAGTGCAGCTTCCCTCTGTGGCAGCTTTACCCAGTGCCATCCTGTCTGTCCTGCTGTCCCCTTGGGAGGGGCATTAACAGTGGGTCACACACACCAGCACACACCACTGGAGGCAGTGAGAAGGAGAAAATCATCCCAGAGGACTCCCAAGGCTGCCCCCCATGCTCTGGGTAGCAAAAGATGTGTCAGGCTCCCTGTGGCTTAAATCTACATAGAGTATTTCAGTACTCACAAGGAGTCCCACAGCAAGGAGTGGTGTTTTAATAAAGCTGCCTCCTGCTCCTGGGCACCAGTCTATAGGGCAAGAAAAGAGGGATGTGTTACCCTATGTGGGCAAGTCTGCCCCACACATGCCATGCCACAGAGTCATCAGACATCATAGGAAAGCCTGCTGAGTAACAGGTCTTCAAGAACACTCAGAGTTTGCGCTTCAGAGCTCTCCAGGGGAGAGTGTTTCAACAAAAACCCCCACACAGCTTCATAATACATTACAGAACTTTATTTGGATGCTGGTTGTTTCCATGAGTGGGTGCAATCTGGGTGAGAATGTGGAAATCCCTTTCCTCCAGCAGCCGCTGCTCTGCTGGGACATGTCCCAAACCACAGAGTGGGATGCAGTGCTATGAAGAGGGAGAATGCCCACCGCTTTCTCAGCTTGCTGTGGGCACAAAGTCTTTACCTGTCTGCCCACACCTCGAGTCAAGCAGCACTGGGAAGCCTCTCCCCATATTGCACAGATGGTGTTGTAGGAGGCACTGGGAGAACACAACCTGAAGCTCCCACAGTTAACCTCTTTCCAGTATTTTCTCTTCTTCTCTTCCCCAGAAAAACTGACACCTGATTTATGCAGAACTAGGAAAGCACAGAAATCAAAATGCATAAGCACAGACAGGTTTTTCTCAGAGGATACCCATGATTCTTTGGAAAACTGAATTTATGTCAAAACCCCCA
Source organism: Euphonia xanthogaster (assembly GCA_034509185.1). NCBI lineage: Eukaryota > Metazoa > Chordata > Aves > Passeriformes > Fringillidae > Euphonia > Euphonia xanthogaster. The sequence goes on along the minus strand of JAYDZK010000001.1, from coordinate 17,760,498 downwards.
CTTGCTCTCACTGTCCACAGATCAAATTTCACATAGTTTCATCTCCAAACTTTTTGAAATTCTTTTTTGGTGTGTGCAAGACTGTCTTTCTAACATCCTGTTGTACAGCAAGCACTTATTTTAAATACATCATCACAGCCACTCCAAGCCAATGTGGGATCCTCTGTCACATCTGGAAATGTGGAAAGGGCCACCAGTGATTCCCTGTGACCCACTCCTGTGCTTTGCATTTTACACAGGAAAGGTTTGTGCCAAGGAGAGGGGATGTCAGGTACCATAGTAATGGTTACACAGCAGGTTAATCAGGAAATCCTGCTCCTGCTGATGAGGATATACTCAACATGGAGAGGTCATTCACTTCTGAAGGAAACAAAGAAAGCTGGCTGAGCAAACACAGTGTATCTTGGGAAACTTCCCAGAAGTTTCCATGTTGTTCCCTTCATCTCAGACTCTTAGCAAATCTAACTTAAATATGTTAAATACCTTAAAGGCTAGAACTAAGCTACATCCCAAAAAAATATTTCTACCACAGTCTCCTTAAGATATCTCTAACAATAAATTTCATGCGGAAAAAACTAAGTTCCACTTTTCTGTCCTACTCCTATTCAGTTCAGGATCCTCTGCTTCCCAGGGGAAGCAAACAACTTCTCTTCCTCCAAGAATATCTGAACTGAAAAAGCTCTCCTGTTTCACCACAGACCTCAGGTAAGGATCCCAACCTCACCAACTTCAAAAGCTTCTGCTTATGACTTCAGGAATAAGAAACTGGTATTCATGTTAGGTCGAACAGACCTATTGTCTTCTGTAAAAATAAAGAAATGTAGCTACCCTTTGGTAATGGCATGACTCTGCAAATAAATTAATGTAACTAAATCTGTCTGGATTCCCAAACCATGCATAAGATGATGCAAAAATGGAATGCAAATTTGCAAAGATCAGAGAAAGCACATTTATCTTATTCTTATTTGGACCTCCATGTATACATCAGTAGATGACCTCACACATCATACACTGTGTTTTGGTTCATTTATAATAACAACAAAAAAATGTGTTGAAATATTTTCTCAACTGTTAAGTGGGATTTCTTTCTTTAGTGCAAATAATTAAGTATTGAAGGTGTAGTGATGTATTTGATACAGAGAGAAAAAAACAATTGAAGAATTTTAAATAAGAAAAATAAACCCTATATAAACTCACTACTGTACACTTATAAAATGTTTGAAATTTAAGGTTGATATTTTAGCCCTATCCCCAAAAAGTCTTCTAGTTAATAGCTATACATATTTATGTAATTTAAATTAGTTACTTTCATTCTCTCATATTGTTTTACGAATATAAGATAAACTGAGGAACTAGAGAGATTAAAACATTATGAAAATAAGATTCAGAAACACAGAATTGTTAAGGTTGGATCTGGTGATCGTCTCTGCCAAGGCAGGGTCACCTAGAACAGTGACACAGGAAGCTTTCCAAGTGGGCTTGGAATGTCTCCAGAGAGGAAGACTCCACAACCTGCCTGAGCAGCCTGTTCCAGTGTTCAGCCACCCTCAATGTAAGGGAGCTCCTCCTCATGTTGAGGTGAAACTTTGTGTTTTAATTCATGGCCATTGCTCCTTGTCCTGTCACTGGGCACCACTGACATTAGTCTGTCACCACCTTTTTGACAAATGCCTTTGAGATGTTTATATGCACTGATGACATCCCCTCTCAGCCTTCCCTTCTCTGGACTAAACAGGCCCAGCTCCCACAGTCTCTCCTCGTAAGAGAGGTGCTCCAGACCCCAAATCATCTTTGAAGCCTCCATGGCACCCTCTCTAGTAGCTCCTTGTCTTTCTTTTATTTAGACTTGGAGTTTGTTCCTTAATCCATATAAAGTACTAAGGTGCATAATGTTTTGTCAGATTATAGTGCACTGTATTTCTTCCTATTTCAGTAACAACAAAATGATTGGATTAAAAAAGATAATTTTCTCTACAACTTCTCTGTAACTGTGTAGCCTAATCACATTTTTTTTTTGGTATGTAATATAAAGGGGATTTAGACTTTACAGAAACATAATGAGAGACAAAAAAGCTGAATTTGGTATCTGTGGGTACCTATTACAGCCATCAATTCAACCCATCACTAAAACGTGCCTATTTTAGCACTGGCTGAAGCCCTACAGGGCTTAACCACATGCTAAACTTATGCATTTTGCTGCACTAAAACTTGGACTAAGTAGTAATCACTGTATTTTACTTTGGTTTGTTGCTGTTAATATTGATAAATGTACTTGTCATTGCCTCCAGTCCCAGTGTGCTGCACTGTGGCCTTAAATATTACTCTAAAACTGGAAATCCCACTGAAGTGCTTTAGTACATTCTTCTTAAATGGAGATACATAAATATCCTAATTCTTCCTAGCTTCTTCATTGAGATTGCTCATTTGATTTTTTAGCTGCAGTTTTCCAACTTCTTCTAAAAACCCTCCACAGCAAATGCATCCTTGGGATGCTGTGGAGGTATCAAAGCAGGCTGTGACATTACAACCAGGCTGGAGCACAATAATGGACACCAAAGGAAAGGTGGGAACACAACATCAGAGCCAAATGGTAGACAAAGCAGCTGTGAGGAGAGAAATGGTCTGGGAAATGGTTGTATAAAGTACTCACAGAACCAGTAAAACAAACTGAGCTTCCCAAGCCACTGAGTTCAAGAGGCTTTGGCAAGTAAAATGCATAAAATCAGTCCCAAAGGCAGGTCATCAGGTGTAACAAGATGAAAGCTCTTCAGAGATGTTTTATTTCCTAAGATCTTTCTCTCATCCCTATATCCATACATCAGATTTTTTGTGAGAAGTATATTTTCACAATAGGGTAGTTTCAGGCCTTTCTCTGTCCTAGCATTTTGCAAGATGCCAGGTCAAGTGTGTGCACCCTCTGCTCTCCCCCTCCTTTTTCTCCCACTCCCTGTTTAAGCTGGGGCTGCATCTGCTTCCAAAGGAAGGAGGCATATTTCAAATCTCCAGGAAACAGGAGATTATCACAGCTCTGGTTTTCTCCAAAATTCAGATAATTGATTAATGAACTTTTCCTCTCTGCTCATTTGCAGCAGCAGGAGGAGATGGAGGTAATTATGACACTCGCAACTGAAGGTTCAGTACAGTGTGGTTACAACAAGCCAAAGGCTAGGAAAAGGCAGGCACATTACATGACATTTTTAAGAGTCTGCCAAGCCACAGGAATGAAAGGGGTATCAGCAACAAGTCCCCACAGGCTGTGCTGTTTGAGGTCTTCTACCTTCACACGCTGCAGCACAGAAACCACAGTAATGGATTCCCCAGCTGATTCCTGCCTCTGCATCCAAGCCTCCCTGTGAGCTCAGGTTCAGAGAGAGCTGCTTATCCCTGTGTGTCTGATCAAGTCCTCAGCACACACTCAGTGTTTTTGTCCCCCACCTCACAACAAAGGTTGGAAGCAGACTGAGTGCTTCCAAATGCACCGTTTGCAATGTCTGGGTCACAGTAACTTCCTTTGCATAAAAGCAGAGTTTTCTTGGGGGAAAGGACTTCAGAGGATAATTCAGTGAGAATTGGAGCCACATGTTCTTCCCACTGATCCTAAGTCACTGTTTCATATGCATGTGCCTTCCTTCCTTCCTTCCTTCCTTCCTTCCTTCCTTCCTTCCTTCCTTCCTTCCTTCCTTCCTTCCTTCCTTC
>JAYDZK010000001.1:17738257-17756612 GCA_034509185.1 Euphonia xanthogaster | reverse complement strand
CCTTCCTTCCTTCCTTCCTTCCTTCCTTCCTTCCTTCCTTCCGCCACTTCCTTCCGCCACTTCCTTCCGCCACTTCCGCCACTTCCTTCCTTCCGCCACTTCCTTCCTTCCGCCACTTCCGCCACTTCCGCCACTTCCGCCACTTCCACCACTTCCTTCCTTCCGCCACTTCCTTCCTTCCACTTCCGCCACTTCTGCCACTTCCGCCACTTCCGCCACTTCCGCCACTTCCGCCACTTCTGCCACTTCCTTCTGCCACTTCCTTCCTTCCTTCCCTCCCACAGAGTTGCAAACAAGCACCTCATTCTCTTCTGATAGCCACAGAAATCCACTGACATGACAAAAACTGTGGTTCAGCTCTGTTTGCTCAAAGGGTACTTGAGCCCAAGTGGGGAACTCAGAGGCACAGCTCTCCGACATCCAGGAAAAACATCCACTGCCCTTTATTTCCAGGGGGTGCTATAATTTCAGCTTGTGTGCTCTGAAATCCCTGGCACTAAGGGGATTAAATCAAGCTTCAACTTGTGGGTGCACTTGATTCATTCAGTAATCAATCACCCTAAAACATTCCAAGCAAAAAGGACGGTGTAATTTGTAACTAAGACCAGAAGAAAGGGAAACAAAATCAATACCAGAATATAACCTAGTATGGAAAAGGGTTTCTAGCACAGGATTACGAATGGGATAAATACAAACATTTAGAAAACAATTACACAGAATGTTAAATGATTCTGGGATGATCAATGTCAAAAGAACTGCTGTACATGAAGACAAAAGCCAAATATGAGCTGCAAGAAATAAACAGCAAAGAATGGGAATGTTTGTGTTTTGCTTTAAAACTATGTTTCCAAAAGTTTATAACATCTATAAAACCATCTAGAATGTCTATAAACCCACTGAAATGTACATAAACCCACTACATATTTGCTCAATGTATTTCAATAGCTTTAAAATTCTTCCTTGCAGCTTTAGAATCATGAGGCTTTCCAAAGGAAGTGGTTGCCAAACCTGATGTGAGACAAAGAAACCCATTGTTCAGTGGGATACTTTCTTTCCTATCAGGTGAGTTAATCTTTGTAACTTTGTCTATACAGAACAGCTGAAAATTTGTGATTTTTAAATTTCTTTTGGTATGTGTTATTTTTCTAATTTCAGTTAATGATCTAGAAGCACAGTCAACTTAGCAGAATGCCTTCAAAAATTCCTACACTTCAGTGCTATACTACTGAGCAAAGTTTAACTAGATGATGTTTTAAGGGAGCCAGTTAACACTCAACCCCCCCAAAAAAACAACTAATACATCTCTTTATTTCACCCCTCTGAGAAAACTCTACATTGCAAGTCTGCAGTCAATACCCTTGTGCACATCAAGGATTCCTGGCCAGAAAAGACTTTTGAAGACATGCCGGCCTGATTTTGAAGCATTATTTGCCTGTTCTTGGGAAAGAAGCCACCCTTGTTCTACTCCTTATCAATAGGTAGGGAACAAACGAGCAAAGATGAATTAGAGTGCAGCTTCAAATAAGTGACTGTGAACAATGACACTTCAGGTGAGTGTCTTGAAGTGAGACTGGGGATGGGTTTGAGGCCTATTAGGGGAGATACAGTCTGAGCTTCTCTGGACAAAAAACACGACAGAAGAGATGAAGAAAAGGGAAGGTGTTTCAAAGGAAAATGCTGTCTTTTGTTAAAGGAAAAAAAAAAGCAGCCAACACATTGCACAAAATCAGAAAATTTTGCAGTGTGCAATTTTTAGTAATAACACACCATTTACTGCCATGAGTTGGTACTGGACTTCTTTTATGTTTTGTTAAATCAACATATTTTGTCCCCAACCAGCTAGAATGGAATTTTTTGATACAAGTTTTATGTCTGGCATCTGTGTAATTCTGCTCTGACCTAATGTGTCTGTACAGGGATTGCACTAAAATGGTATTAGATGGCAGAAAATTAAGTTTCCAAGAAGCAGAAATAGAAAAAAAAAATTCAATTTGGTGGAAAGTGAATTGGAGAAATAAATGTAAGAAATGGTGTGAAGGCATAAATTTACCAAGATGACACAACCTAAATTAGCTTGACCTGAAGTAGTGTATGACCTTGGAATTTAGCCTCCCATAAGCTTGCAGAGGGTCTGTCTCTGTCTTCCCCTGCTTCTGTCCTCTCCTACTCTGCAGCCTAGCAGCATCAGCTGTGTTCCAAGCCAGAGGTTGTCCATATGCTGGTACTTCAATCCCATCTCTCCAAAAATGCTGTCTCTTCTCCACAATGACCTTCAACTCCTTTTCTGTAAGCACTTCTGTGCTGTACAGATATTTGCCAGTTGGCAAATTGCTGCTGTTGGGCTACAAAACTCAAAGGTCTGAAAGGAATTAACCAGGGCAGGAAAGAAGCAAGAAATGGAAGAAGTGCATTTAAACAGCAAGGTGCATAGAAGAGTTGAGAAAAATAAGATGGGTTTTTGCCAGATCTCATACAGGAAAGCAAGAATGTCAATAAATTTAAAGGCAGGACAGATTCAATAATAGCACTGAAAGGACAGATTTTAAAATTCTGCTTCAGGACACATTCTGCAGAAAACAATCCTTTGGTCACAAAAATAGCTGAAAGATCTGAAAAACACTTTCAAACTCTGGCAATGTGATGAATTGCTGATATATGGTCTCCAGCTCTAAAATGGTCCACTCCAAATTTGGAGTCCCTTAAATGCTAGAGAAGGGAATATGAAAATTTAAGCCCAGCTTTCTTTCTTCACCTTTAGAACAAAAATCCCATGAAATCATTATTTGACTTCAAAGAATAACCCCTTTATCAGCAACCACAAGACATATGCAACTAGCCCAACTGTTTAGCCAGCACTTTGTGAAGCCAGCCATCCAGGATTAATTGTAAATAGAAAGAAATGGGCACTGCCAGAAGGCACATTGTCCCACCTCAGTAAAAATGCACCTGCAGGAAGAAGCTCATCCCATGCTGCCTAATGCCCAAGGCCCAGGTGGTTAACTTAGATAAGACATGTTTAGACATTCCATTTCTTCACCCTCCAAAAGCTGTTCCATCTTTTCTTGGGATTTGGCCTTGTTTCTCTGCAGGTCTAAATTTTGTCTTTTCAATGAATGAAAAAGCAGTGAAGTTCACTTTGGTTTTGTTGGAAAGATTCACAGAGCTTGAAGCAGACACAAAGCAGGCAGCAGAATCAATGCCTGGCCAGAGAGATCAGAGCAATGCTTTTACCCCAGCTCTTGGTACAGAGCTGGAGGAGAGCAGAGGCAAAACAAAAAAACACAGTTATCTTACTGAGAGGAGCTGAGATGAAGCAGTGGAGAACTGGGAAAACTAGGGCACTGACCTTTTCTGGGTCCTGCTCCAATGGAAAAATGGGAGACAGGCACAGCCCACTGCCTTAGCTGCTGGACATCTCAGCATCATGAGAAATCTGCTTTGGCATCCTCCTCTTCTCTTTCCCCTCCTCTAACCTCATGATTTACTTTCTGGCAGTATCATGAGAATTGTTGCTATCCCTTTACCTAGCTTAGGTTATCTGTATTTGAATTTTGCATGTTATTTACTGATGACCTTCACTTCAGAAGAGATCTGCTTTTTGTAGCCTTGCTGTGTAAAGACTGACAGCAACCTTCATCAGAGGATAATTTCCAAATGAGGAAAGTATCCACGTGGGACTGTCAGAAGCACTGAACTGATTTGTGCCTGTACCACAGGTCAGATTTAAACCCATTTTTCTTGGAGACAAACTAGACTGATTTATCCTCATGGGCCTTACCCTCCACTCTTTACAAGCCTCAAAACCCAGAAAGAAATGATGTATGTGCAGTTAGTACACCCATATCATGTGAGGGCAATTGATTCAATTACATTATAGCTACTGGAAACAAAACAGCCATATGGTGAGCTTTCTTCCCCAAAGTAATGGATGTTTCACAGCCACAGCTCTGAACCCAGTTAGTTCCCTGCATGGATGCTGCCCCCTAAGCAGGCTTCCCTAGGGAAAGTTTTCCGAGCCATGGGAAAAATCCAAGTTCAGGCTGGTTAAAATAAGTATCTAAATCTCGATACACTTCTCTGATGCTTTATTTGAACTACCCAGAACTCCTGAGTGTGCAAAAAAGGCATTGATAATTTTATAAGAAAAGGATTTGGGTGTGTATATGTGTGTAGGCACATATGTACTCGCTTTTCATTATCTCTTAATTCTGGAAGAGCAAGAAATAGATTGAGATGAAAAGCAGTAACTGTACTCTGTTTTGCTTCATGTGCTATGCACAGTGTTGGCTCTGAAGACATAAAAAATTCAATCATGAGCCAAATCTGGCCTTAAATCGATCAAGCTCTGCCGGCTTCAATGGAGCAATTGCAGAGACGTACTCCAGCTGCTGCTCTGAGCCCACCCATTTTCACACCCTCCCTGCTTTCCAGCAGGCTGTCTAGGCTGCCAGCCCGAGATGGGAAATGCAAAGGTTCAGAGATATCTACAAAATTTGCATATGAAGTAGCATAGGGAAATTCAGCATAGCTTTCGAAAAAAAAAGAAAAAAGGGAACAAAACAAATGAGCTTCCCCTTTCCCTTATAAAGGGAAGACTTAGTCGGAGAAATTTTGTTCTGAGCGTTTCAGCATCAAGCCAGGACTGGCTTACCGGGCTCAGATTTTCTACATATGAGCAAAACTCCCTGTGGTTCAGAAAAGCCCCACTATTAAAGGTAGCTCTGGGAATAGGTATGAGTTGTTACTAATGAATCAAAAATGTGACAGCAGCTTTGGGATTTTTGTGGTTTTCCTGCTCTTTGGTTCTGACCATGAAAAGCCTACTAAGCAGAGCAGTTAACCTCAAAACAGGCAATATTTACTTGTACTTCCCAATATTTAAGACAGGAAATGCCTTAAATGTTGCAAATACTGAGGTTATAAAACTGTAAATGTTTGCCTGTCAGAGGCACCTGACAAATTTTTACAACCCTCAGCTGCACGCAGGCAGGCAGAGTCACTCCTGCACTCGGATTTTCCCCATCCTCTCCTTTCCCCCCATTTTACAGAGCAGTGTCGCTGGGCACTGGGGGTCCCAGAGCAGCCCTGCCCCAGGGCTGCAGCCACCGCCCTCTGCAAAGGCACCTCGCCCACCCCACACCATCCAGCAGGCCCACGGGGGGAAGCCGAGCCCTGGCAGCGATCAGAGCTGGGGACAAAAAGCCTCCACATGGGAAACATGAGATAAAAGGTAATGCCTCACCACGTGTTGGATGGAAAGGAGGCCTTCCTCCACCTTCTCAAGGCTGTGGTGGCATTGAGGAGACGTTTGGCTGGTTTTACATGGCAACACATTGTTCACATGCCCCAAATATGACCGTATGCAGGGTGAGGGGCTGGCACAGATTGCCCAGAAAACCTGTGTATGCCCCATTCCTGGAAGTGTTCAAGGGGAAGGCCCCCTGGAGGGGGCTCTGAGCAGCCTGGTCTAGTGGGAGGCATTCCTGCCCATGGCAGGGGTGTTATAACTAGATGATCCATAAGGTTCCTCCCAACCCCAAGCATCCTGTGACCTATGACATGCTCCTAGAGATCTTATTCTCATGTAGTTTACCCAGTAACGGTGTTCAACTGCATGTGAGGAGAGAACCCCAAGTCCTGCTCAAGGGATGAAAAGACATCACTGGATCTCCAGATTTACCACCGTACAAAGGAGAGGAGAATCATATGTTAGGAATTTGTTTGTATGATTTTGTCCTGGAGCCTCTCTGTAACACATCCTTCTGTTAGGGGAAAAATTCCACTCAGGCATTTAAATCAGCACAGTCATCCCTAACTCAAACAAATCTGATAACCTCGGACATAGTTCCTGCCAAGAGCCACTGTAACAGTGAACAAGGAAGTTTCTAGACTTTTCTTTTAAAAGTGAGGTGTTAGTAGTGTAGTCACACTCTCCTCTGTGTCTAGTGTTGCACTGGGAAGAGAGGCTGGGAGGTCAAGACAGAGTCTGTCACCCTCTCTCCCTCTGGGTCTCATGCAATCATTCCAGGAGCTGCCAGCTGCTGGAATGCCTCCTGATGCCCCACTGCTGCAGTGGGATCTGTACTGGCTGGGCATCCAGCCCATTTATCTTGCTGTCTTTCAACTTTGATCCATCCAAGTGGACAAACAATGAATTTACTACAGTTTCCTTGAATCCAAAATATTCCTACTTTTTCTGTTACTTCTGTCAGAGGGGTAGTTTTTTAACAATGTTCCACCTGAAGCATAAATTTACGTGTTTTTAAATACATATATCCACCAAAGTGTCCCTCAAAAGTTTAGATTTCTTTCTTTTCCCAAGATCTGCAAGGGTATCAAAACTAAAATTCATAGTATTGCCAAATTATATGTCAGTTGATAATATTTTTGGAGTTTGGGAAAAAAAAATAAACACAATCCTCCAAAGAAGTAAAAATAACCTGGTTATAGGGAAATGGGTCACTCTATTCTGACCCATTATCAGTTGGATTACTCCATTGCTCAAAACCATGTTAATCTTGATTTATATACACATCACCTTTTACTATAGTTGAGGATTTTTAAAAAATGGATATCCTCTTTTTCAAGACTTTACAAAATATACAAAATATTGTAAATAACTGCATACATGTAAGACATTGTTTAAGCTTTAAAAAAAAAATCAAAGTAGTTCCAAAACCCACTGTCATTGGAAATCAGACTGTAAACATTTTTAATGAGTTGAGATTAATTTAAATATTCATTCTGAATTTGTGAGTTTTGTCTCCTTTCCACAGGCTCTTGTGACCTAACATAGCAGGAGCTGCCATCCTTGGGTATCCTCTGTCTTACATGTGACCTTCCTTAAGATTCACTCCCATGTCTCCAGAAAGTTAAAAAGGAAACAGCTTCAGGAAATGCCACGTGTAGCACTACTGTGTGTTGGAAAGGTGTAGCAGTCTCTAAAAACTATCCTGTGTGCTCAGCTCACCACAGTCCCACTGGTGAACTTTCATTAAACACTATGATCCTTAAGTCTGCGAGGCAGCAGGACAGTTTCCTTAGCAGCCAAGGAATTTTCTACCCAAACAAACCAGGATCCATATATTGCAGTATCTTTCTTTTTATACCAGTTAATGTTAAATACTTCAGAGAAAGTGTAAACAATGATCTTGATTTAGCAAAATAACATCTGCTTTGCTTTAAATGTTTAAGACCTCTGGCTTCTGCCTTCATTAAAAGAATATCACAACTTGAACAGCACTTCAGACATACCTTACATACGTAAAATACATATATACATAAAAACATACATGTACTCCAGGTTACTGGAATGCATTTTTATCTTGCATGCAAAAACTTCAGGAGGACTGAATTCTGTGCCTAAAGCTCAGAATTTGAGTGCTTCCTTGGCCAGGGATAAATAAGAGCACATAATTGAATGCACTGGTCAATCAGGTTATGTTGATACGACTAAATAAAAGCCAGCCAAGAACAGATCTCAGGCCCCAGGGGCAGAAAGCTGCCCTTTCTGTGATAGATTTGTCTTGGAAACAAATATTTGGAATAGTTCAAAGGGGAGCCAGGGGATGAGCTGGCTAACAAAGCAGCGGGGACAACAAGAGTGCAGGCTCTCCCTCCCTGAGCACTTCTCCTTAGAGGTACAGACATACCCTCAGGATCCTATGCCCCAGTTCTGATACCAATTTTCTGTTCAGGTAGCTCCACAGATTTCACTTCTGTTATTCCTGCCTACACCGGTGCACACCCCTCAAAGGCCTTAATAATTTTCTTACTTATGTAATGTTAAATCCCAGGGAAAGATTTTTTTTTCAGGTCAGGGTTCTAATGCCATGAGGCAAATAAGTTTGTATATCCTGGGAATGTAAAGGCTTTGCATTACTGATGACGTGCCTATTTCTGTTAATCCAGGTCTTTCATCAGTACCTGGGACTGCTCTGTTCCACCTTATTTATGTTCTGGAAATGTCTGTTGTTATGTGCTTTGATTTGTTGTCAGATGACAAAACCAGACTTTAACAAAATTTTCTTTGAGAACAAAAGTGAATCAGAGCTGTAATTGGACCTTCATAAAAATATCATCTTTAGTATCTTATGGTTCTCTCATCGATTTGATCAACTAGTTTACCTCAAAGGGCAATTACCAGCTGAAATGTCACAGACTTTGTGTACCATTTTGAATATCTTAAAACAAAGATTTTTTTTTTATGGCATAGTGTGGATGCTGATGTAAAAAAAGCCTATAAATTGCTGGAATTTTAAACAAATATCAGTATTTTTGGAATCAAATTCCAGACCTCCAACTGTTTTACTTGACAGGTTTGTCTTTGAAATTTCTGTATTTGATTTAAAATGTTTGACTTCTGTAATGAGTAGATAAAACAACAAGACTAGTGTACAGAAAGAAGTACTGGTGGAAGTTAATATCTAAGTACTATGTCTTTTTTTCTCCCCACACAGTTCTATTTTATAAGTTAAAGTATCTTTAGTCAGTCATAGTTTGATTCTTTTTCATAAGATAGTATGAGTGCTTTATATGATGCAGCTACACCAAGTTCCTTTTACTTAATATTTCATAAAGAGTTCAGATCTCAAAGGCAAGAGAAAAAAATAGAAACATGATGGCAAGTAATTCAAGCTACAGTTTGAAACAGAAGTTTTCATTTTTGTTTGTAGATATAAATGAGAAAGTGGTCCCCTTCCCCGAGTTCAGGAACCTGCAGATCCTTATCATAGCAGTATGCTAATCAGCATTTTAAATCAATATTTTTACTGCTTTTGCTGAATGAGAAAAAAATAAGGCTGAGTTACAGAATGAAGCATACTTTACAATTTATCATTTAAGCATGCAATTGTCTATGGGAAAAGGACTGGAACATGTCAGAGAAAGAAGACTTAATTATATATTACATTTCAGAGGTCCTTTCAGCCCATAGCTCAACAGTTTCTAGTTACTCAGTCAGTCACTTATTTTTAGATCTAAATTTCTCTCCATTACACATGAAACAGTTATCTAATTTATAAGGTACTCCATCAAAACTTCCAGTTCTTAACCATGAGGTAACAAAAAGCATAAAATCTGTTAAATAAAGGACCTCCCAGGCAGTTTTGAGGTCCATATTTTCTAGTATTCTGACTCCTTTATTCTACTCCCTCTCTTTTCTTTGCAGTTTTACTGTAATTTTATATATAGGACAGAGCCTGACAATAGCTTGTGTTTAATAGAATCATGTAATGTCTTGGGTTGAAAAGGATCTTAGAGATCACTTACTTCCAGCCCCCTTCCATGGGTAGGGATGTCTCCTACCTGACCAGGCTGCTCAAAGCCCCACCCATCCTGGCCTTGAACACTTCCAGGGTTGGGGCATTCACAGCTTCTCTGTGCTGTGGCCTGTTCCAGAGCCTCAGCACCCTTACAGTAAAGAATTTTCTCCTAACATCTTATGTAAATCTTGCCTTTTAGTTTAAAACCACTGCCCTTTGTTTTATCATTTTATGACATTGTAAAAAGTCCCTCTCCAGCTGTCCTGTAGGTCCCTTCAGGTACTGGAAGGCTTCTCAAGGTCTCCCCAGTCTTCTCTTCTCCAGGTAGAACAAATCCAACTCCCTCAGCCTGTCTTGGCAGGAGGGGTGCTCCACCCTTCTGGAGAATTTAAAGTTATAGAGACAAAGAAAAACAAATAAACAAACAAAAAACCAACACAACCCTGGGAGAGGACAGAAGCACCTCGCACTGGTGGCTCCAGCAGAGGCCTCCTTGGCCAGAGCAGCTCAGGTGCACAGCGAGTCCTTCAAGAAAGGCAGCAGCTGCCTTGGATACCTCAGTGCACTTTGGGAAAGTGCCAAACCACTGTGCATGGCCCTGTACATGCAGAGTTTGGCCAGGGACAGGTTGGAAAGCAGAGCTGCTGCTTGTGTTCAGCATCACTGCCATCCTGGGAAGCTGCCAAACCCACTGGTTCCCTCTGCCCCAGGCACCGCTCCCGCTTGCTGCTGCTTTCTCGGGGCACCAGCTGGCTCCTAGAGGGGTCTCACAAAGGGCCCTTGTCCCTTTCAGGCCACCACAGCCACTTATCAGTTAGAGCAGAAGATTGCAGATATGGGGCCATGGTGCAGTCTTTTCTCTGGATGAAAAATTAGCTTGAGACTTTACTTTCCTGTGTATTGCATTCACCACCACCATGTTCCCTGATGGAAAACTGCTGTATAAACTGTGCCTCCCTTTCCCCTTGCTTATGGACCCCCTGGAGAAACTCAAAGCCCTTGGGCTTGAGCCGATTCTCTGACAATCTCACCTTTGCTTTACATGGACTGGGAACTATACACTAGATGGTGTGATCAAGACCTGAAAATTACTGCCTTAAATCTAATGCTGTGTCCAGCATACATGTAGAATATTTAATGCCTTTAACAAAAATTCAAAGGGAAATTCTTCTCTGCAAAGCTAAGGAATGTGTGTCCTATTTGGCAATTGCAATACCTTTCTCTAGCAGATCAGCTTTCATCCTTTAAAGCTCTTTAAAATAACACAGGAATACCAATTATAATACTGTAAATAGTATTGCTCAGCTGTCTTTTCAGCAGAGGAAATAAAAGAGCCCATCTTGTAAAAATGGCTCCTTATCACTGTATTTCCTTTGTGACTTTTCACACATTATACTTATCTTTAAACAGGAAAAAAGGTATTCAGTCTTGTAAAATCAATTATGATTTTAAGCAATGCAGTAATCTTCTACTTCCTTTCACGTCCTTTAAAAATATCCAAGCTTTCCTAACTTGCTTCTGCTAGCAAACCCCAATCCAAATCTTCATGCCACATGAGAGTAACTTAGCTGGCTGTTAACTGGATTTATGAAAGAGCATTTTATGAAGAAATTCTCCACCTCATACAACAAAATAACTTTCAGGCTAGTCAGTAGCACTCATAGATCCAATGTAGGCAATATCTTATGTATTCATTCCCTTGGCAAAAAGAAAAGTCCCTGCAAATGTCAGGTTTTTTCATCAGAATTTAAAAAAATCATAAAGAGGAAAAAATATTACTTATACTTGGTAGAAACAAACAAACAAACAAATTACTGCTTTTCCCAGGTTATTTATACAACCTCTTTCTTCCTGTAAATACTTCTCAGTTAATTTAAAGGGTGAGCATACTTCTGGCATCGTTGTCAGTTCCTCTTAGTCAGCCTTGTTAAGAGGAAACTCAGTGTCAGGAGGTGCGCTTCATATCAGCTGACATGCTTTCTCTCTGAGTTTACATCCTTCACTAAACAGTAGAAATGAGCTCAGTGATCTTCCATGCCTTTCCTAGCTTTTATTATAAGGAAGGGTGGAATACTTTTGTAGCATCCTCCTCCCACCCTACTTTTAAGCTAGTAAGGTTGAACACATATCTGAGGAATGTGTGCAGACCCTGACTGCAGAAGCAGGGAGGGAGGATGGGAGTCCTGGGCTACACCTGGTGGAAAGAAGGTGGCAAAGCAGCGTGCAGCCAGTTCCAGTCCTTCAGTCCTTCTGGTAGACTGTTTTGAAAAGGAGGAGGATGTCATCCAACAGCAGCAGGCAATCACACCTCGTGACAAGAAGGGGCCTCACCATGCCACGGCTATGCCATGCACTGCTTCTTCAGGGCTGTTTGCCAGAGGGCAACCCAGCATGGAGTAAATGCACTGTCCCTACTCCTAGCTGCCCAAATACACTGGCACACATGCCTCCTTCCTTCCAAAGGACTTGGTGTGGGTGGAGGTGCACACAGCAAGTTGCTCTTTCTCCCCATATCAGAAGGGCACTAATTCTCTAGGTAACTGAACAGGATTCCTGCAAATATTAGTGGTCTTGCTGTGTTTTACTTATGCACCACTCAAATTCCATTTAAATCTGCTGCTTGTTACTTTAGGCACAGAATCAGGCAGATAAGTCCATCAAGCAGATGCTACTGACATTTTCCATTTTGAGAGCTGGATGATAATAACAAGCAGAGGCGCCTATGCTGCTGTGAGTAAACATTTTAAAAGCAGCTTCACAAATGCCACCATCTTTCAGCACCTAATAAACAGTTTAGGAGGATGTTGTTGAAGCTGCCAAAAGGGGTTTTAAAACTGGAGTGTCTCACAGGAGTCAAGCACACAGCTTGCGCTTGAAATGCCTGTCTCACCTTGCAGATGGATAAGAGAGGCAGACAGACACACAGGGCTTGGCACAAGGATACTGGGGATGCAGGGACAAAAAGAGATGGTACATGACCAACACAAGGCATGCCTGGAAGAACTGCCAGTTCCAGGTGTTGCAAAATGGGTTTTTTGGCAGACTTGCCTGATCAAGCCAGGAAAGGCAGAGGCCCAACAGTCTGAAGCCTGCTTTCCCTCTCTCCTCCCCTTACATCAGCAACCCTCTACTCTGCTGACTGGCCTATGGAAATCCTTTTCAGGTACCACTTCAGTAGGCAAACAGTGTCCTGGCAATTTCTTGGAAGCACAGGCAACATGATGCTCTCTAATCAAGGGCAGAAACCTCCACCAGGTAGCAGGGCACTGGCAGGTTCCTCTGCCCATTTGAGAAATATCTTGGTTCCAAACTACCCAGTTTCAGTGCAAGGGAGAGGTCATGATGTCTATGAGCACAGAGAAGGAAGGCCACTTAGTCATGAGACTCCACCTGGAGGGCTGCATCCAGCTCTGGGATCCCAGCAAAGGAAGGACATTGACATCCTGGAGTGAATCCAGTGGAGGGCCATGGTAATGATTAGAGGGATAGAGCACCTCTCCTATGAAGAAAGGCTGAGAAAATTGGGATTGCTCGGCCTGGAAAAGAGAAAGTTTCAGAGTGACCTTTAGGCCTCTGAGCACGTGAAAGGAGTTTCTATAAGAAAGATGGGGAGAGACTTTTGGGAAGAGCATCTAGTGATAGGTCCAGTGGTAATGGATTCAAATTGGAAGAGAGTAGGTTTACATTAGAAATCAGGAAGAAATTATTTACTGTGAGGGTGGTGAGGCACTGGAACATGTTGCCCAGAGAAGCTGTGGATGCCCCATCCCTGGAAGTGTTCAAGGCCAGTTTGGATGGGTCTCTGAGCAACCTGGTCTAGTGGAGGATGTCCCTGGCCATGGCAGATGAGTGGGAACTCAATGATTTTTAAGGTCACTTTCAACCCAAGCCTACTATGTATCTAGGAGTACTCCCTTGGTTTAGCACTTGTGCATCAATAGAGACCTGTTATCATGAAAAGAACGGCGTCTTTCTAAGATGAGGTTATCATTATTTTTATTATGTGTAGGCTAGAAGGAATTAATTAGTTCCAAGTGCTTTGAGACAAAAAACTACCATGTGTTTCCAAAGGAAACTTCGGAAAATAAACTTTACAAAACAACAGGCGAGGTTAATATGAGTTTGGAGTTTGAAGCTGAATATAACATTTGATACTCTGGTATTTGGATTGAGGCCAAACTTTGATTATCCCATCGATCAGTTCATTAAAACTAGTAACTTGAAACCTGGTGTTATGTGCTATGCAGAACATCAGAAGATACTGTCTAAGCCAAGAGCATAAAAGGTTATTGCATCTCGAATCCTCATTCCAGGTTTGTGCTGTGGTGGTGCCATTTATAAAGGCAGCAGGAGTGCCACATTTCAACAGAGCCAGAGTTACACATGACTGTGAATGTTGTTGACTCATTCAGGGTCCTTGGAGATTAACATTTTGGAAACTACAGACAAGTAGAAGATATAGTATATGTTATATGGAACAAGGCTGTGCTTGCAAGATTTCAAACTCAATTATGCAGACACAAGAGGTTTAGATAAACTTTTCAGATTGTATCAAATGAACTTTTGGTTGCTTATCTGAACTGACCCTCTGAAGGCATTTGGGATTATTCTTAATGTCGTTGTTATTGCTGGAAATAACAGCAAGTTAAGAATTTATTTTTAACTTTTGCATTTCTTGAAGATTGTTTGCCTGACTTTACAAGGGGAGAGACAGATTCCAAACTCTGCCCATTTTCATTGGTATTTCATTACATCTAGACAGCTGCAGTGAACAGTGTCTCTCCAATGCAAAGAAATCACAATTTGAGAGCTACATTAGAACCTTTGTGAATTGAACTATGAAAATTTCTTTCTTGCTTTTTCGAAAGAATTTATTAAGAAAAAGCCTCTTCAAACAAGATTTCAGTTTCAGGGACCCAATAACCTTGGTTCATGGCTTTGCCAGGTTTTATTCGTTACAGGTCAGAAACCCAATATAACTCTGCTATACAGGAAGAGCATCTGGTCAGTGCTGGAAAGCATTTGCATTCTCTGCCTTTTAACCTGGATCCATAGCTGCAAGCCCACTCATCATTTATTTAACTGTACCTAGAGGTGGGGCTTTTTGTGAGTGAAGATGAACAGTGGTCTTTGGATTTCATCTCTCCCAGTCACTTCCGCTTCTCTGCACTTTAAGCCCTGCAGGAGTGGGAGGTCAAGCAGGGCTGAGACACTGGTGACACCAGCCCCTCTCAGGCCTCAGGAAGGGCCTTTGACGTGAGCTGCAGGCTCAGGCCATCCAGAAGTGGGAGTGCCAAAGAGGAGAACTTGGGCAATAGGAAGTGGGCAGGGGCAGAGAGATGTGATGTAGAAAGAAGTGACAAAGCTACTGAGAAAGAAAGGCAGGCAGGTGAGTCTTCCTAGAAAGTTAAGGCTTGGTGACAGCAATGGGGATGCATCAACACTGGGCCACCTTTCTGTTCAACAGATGCTTTCTGGTCAGGCTGCCAGGAGAAGGACCAGGTGTGCACAGCTGTCAAGCACACATTCTCTTTTTCTGATTTTAGAAATGCATGATTTCAGGACCAGCTCTGTGCTGCACTCAGGCACAGGACCTCAACATGGTGCTGCCCTGCAGTTTGCATAGAGCTTTTTATTCTGGATAGAAACTTTCTTTCTGGAGAGTTTGGGCCAGCCTTTACAGCTACTTCCTAGCTGGTAAATAAAAACCCCAATATCAGAAACTTAATCCTGAAACTGTTCATAGTATTGACAGAAACAGAGACTTAGAGCCTTGGACCTTCCAGGATCTTCCTCAGGATCACCCTTTGACAAGATTGACTACAGCCCTTTCTAACTGTGGTGGCCGGGCTCTTTGCTTTCCTGCCAAATGGCAAAACCCCAACTTCTCAGTTGTTCTGGTTTTCCAAAAGTGAGGAGGAAATTCTGTCTGCCACTGAGATTTCAAAATTAAAAAAAAAAAAAAAATCATCTCATTACCAAAGTAAGTTATCAAAAAAGTTACAGGATATGAAAAAGCAAATGACTGAATCCTACAGGTACTCTAAACTGCTCTAAACTACAGACAGAGCATATGGACAGAGCATATGGCTGAATTTACCACATCAGTGCTAATACCCATTGTAAAACAATACAAGAGCTCTCCAATACTGGATTTCAACTAAGTAACCAAATTTCCCAAGGGTGACTGTGCAATACACATACTAATATACATATATATGGTGTTATCTGACCATCAGCAAGATGGCCATTCATTTGGCTGTCTCAGCAATAACAAACTACTCTGGGTTAGTTACTGTACTTGAAATACTATGTGGAAATGCAAATACGCTTAGCCTTGGAAAGCTCTTGATTACCAAAACCCTCCTATTCAACCGTAAAAGCAATCTTTGGGCCTCCAGAAGCCAAAGCACAGATAAATCTACTTTAACACTGTGGGGAAAAAATACTTACACTTCAGCGCATAAAAATTCAGAAATGCTTGTTCTCTCAGCACTCTGCCATGTGCTAATGCCACCATGTTCATAGTGTTCACAGTTCACAGATCTAAGTGTCAGCAACTAAACATAAGGCTTGCACGTGACGCTGCATTATTTACAGTAATCAGTGCTGCATAGAAAAATCATGGCCCATAGCTACAATTACACCCGTCACTCTCGTTTGAATAAAACTGACATCTTGTCACTACTACCCGTCAGACTTCAAAAAAAGGTAAAACTTGTTTTTCTTAAGAGGAAGGGGGGAAAAAATAACCTCACGGTGGTTAAACAAGTTCTCACATGTTGGCTGGTGGTTTGCATGTGCCTGCACAGCTCCTTCCAGATGCTCCCCTTTCACAAGAGGCAGCTTCCCAGCACAGCATGGCAGGGTTGGGCTTGCAGAGCTCCAGACAGCACTGGAGACTGTGGGCAGGAGGCTGCTGGCGAAAGGGATCTCTACAGGCAGCTGTCAGCCCGTTGCTCTAATACCAATACAGGAAAGGTTTGGGCTTGGTTAATACCAGTATGCTTAAGAAGGTAAATCCCCTCCCTGACTTGTGACTGCAATGAGAAATTCCCATCAGTAGCTCAAGCTGAGAATCATTCATTTGTGATCAGCCATTGCCCAGACAGCTGAAATAAATCAGAATATCTATTTCCCAGAAATCTGAAGTAACTCTATTGGTTTTGATGGCTAAATACACACAATAGAATTAATTTCAATTAATATTTTTGATGTTCTCTCGAGAAATCCTGATATTGGCGAAGGCTCAGAAGTGGAAAGATATCAAGATTGAATTTTCTTTTAGAGAGAGAAGTGAGTGCTGACACAAACTGAAAGGGTGCAGCCCTTTATAAAGAAATGGTGCCAGACTTTTTTCAGTTGTGCCTCGTGACAGTACAAGGAGCAATGGCCATAAACTAAAAGAGGAAAAGTTTCACTTCAGCATGAGGAGGAACTTTTTGACATTGAGGGTGGCAGAACACTCAGGGGGATCATGGAGTCTCCCTCTTTGGAGACGTTGAAACTTACCTGAATTCATTCCTGTGTCACCTGTTGCAGGTGACCTTGCCTTGGCAGGGGACTTTGACTCAATGAGCTGCAGAGGTCCCTTACAAAACTAACAATTCTGTGATTCTGATGAATGGCTCTCAACCCCACAGCTCAGACAGATCCTTAGGATATCCTGAGATACTTTGCAGTGAGAAACTTTTTTCTCATTTGGTCAGACTCTGGCACCTGCAAGGCCCCTGTCATCACAACACAGTGGAAAATCCAGGATAACCATATAGATCATCGCCCTTCCACTTTCTCCTTTCTTTGAAATTAAGAGACAAAATACCTTGTAGAGACTGCTCCATTCTCTCTCTCACTGTTCCTGGGTCATGCACAGAACATACCTCACTAAAACTGAGGGCCTGGACATCACCAGGGAAGCAAATGGCTGGAGATCACCACATGAACACAGTCCTGCTGCTCCTTAATCCTCTCGCCCCATTAACCCTTTATCTTCTCCCATGTTTCATATGGCATGTCCTCCTTGGGCTCTTCATGTAACTTTGCCGGTGCTAATGAGAAGCAGCCTTGGACTAGGTCAGCTCTTCACAGTTACATTTACAGTTACTGGCTCCAGCACCACACAGAGACTTTGTGTGTGACACAGGATGTGGATCTTTCCTTCCAGAAGGGAACATCAGGCAGATGGTGGAATGCAATGTTTTCAACCTCTGTAGAGCTGCAATGAAAATTTTGTTTCCATCTCTTTGGGAAATCTTATAACCAAAGGCATTTTTTCTGAAAGAAATCTCTTTTACAGACTTTTCCAAATCCTGAATGAAGGCATATCTCTCAATGAGCAGCTTTATCTTTGGAGAAATCCATCCAAAGCCCAGAAGAACCAGCTGGAGCTTTGCATGAGGGCTCCATTGTGTGGGATGCACACAACAACTGACACCAAATCTGTGATTTCAGGAAAGAAACTTTAGGAAGATGCAAAGCATTCAGCTTATTCTCAGACAGAAACCCGGAACTGCCAATAGCCTTGCAGGCTCCAGAACCTCCTCCTTGTGGGCTAGCTCACTCTGGGGTGGTGCCTCAGCTGACCAGCCATCGGAACTGCCTCAGCCGCAGCCTCCTCAGGTTTGTGTGCCATACAGTGCAGTTGCAGCTGCTGCTCCAAGCAATTTCAAACCGTGCATAGCCTTTAATAGCTAATCCAGACCTGAAACAGCATGGAAATCTGTAAGTACCTGCTGACTTGAGAGACCTGCCAAAAGGAGGACTATCGGATTTATGATGACCCCAGTGCAGGGAAGAACGATGCGCATCTGACTCCATGATATCAGTAGGCTAATTAAATACTTTATTATACTATACTATATTAAAGAGATACATATAATATTATACTCATTTCTAACTTCTTCTAACTAACTGAAGAACTCATGACTGTCAGCCGACAGTCCCAACGCGCACACGTGGATCCAACTGGCCACTTCAGGTAAACAATCTCCAGAATACATTCTATTTGTGCACTAACACAGGAGCAGCAAATGTGATATAAATTGTTTTGATCATTCTTTTCTCTGCTTCTCTCCATTCAGAGGGCATAGATC
>JAYDZK010000001.1:17707484-17738157 GCA_034509185.1 Euphonia xanthogaster | reverse complement strand
TTTCTCTGCTTCTCTCCATTCAGAGGGCATGTGAATACCATAGAGGACTGCCAGGAAGTACCTTGATAAATGACAATAGCGGGTACTGAGGCAGTTACCCTTTTTAACTGTTTTCAATTAAGGCAGATGTAACTGACAGTGAAACCTTAATACAAGAATTTGAAGCACTTTGCCTGAAAGTGAACAAGGTGTGGTTGTGAGCAAGGTGTGGTTGAAAACAAGCAGGTGTCAGAAGAGAGAAAAAAGAGCTCAAAACTGTCTTGAGGTGGAGCACAGGGTTTCCAGCATGACCTGCACCCTCACTGGGCACTGCTCACTGCGTGTGGGGCTCACGTGCCCCAAACCATCCTGTTGTGTCACACACTTTGAGAGAGCAGAAGTGAAGGGGGGCTGCCTTGGGAAGGAATCCTGCCCAAAGCTTCTCCTAGCACACATCTGGCTGATGCTGATACTGGCCAGCAGGCAAGGTCAAGCTTAGGGCACAGGGCCACCTTGGCCTTGATGGCACCTGCTCTGAGCAGCACTGTGGGCTGCTTGTATCTCTATGCAAGGAGCTGAGTCAGGAGACGACAGATTTCATTCTCCTCGAATCTGGTCACTGGCTATTTTTGTAGCTGACATGGCCTAAATGGGCAGATGACTCCAAACACACAAAGTTGTGGTTTAGAATTTGAAAAAACTTTCAGGCTTTTCCTGTTCAGAAGGGCAGTGTAATCCAGTTTGAGGCCAGTGAATGATGTGACAGGGGATTTCATACTACTGGCAAGAAGCAAGCAGGGAAAAATATGCAAAATCAAAGGCAGATTCCACAATAAGCAGAAGATGAATTTGCAGACAACTGTAGAAAAAATCAACAGCCAAACCTATGTCCAGTATTCAGAAAGAAAATAAGATTAGGATATAATCCAAAACAAGTGAAAATGTTCTGTCTGGTGGCAAAGCAAACTCTTTTGGACCAAACAAGGCAGAGATGTACTTGTTTTGGTGTAAGAATTTACCTCTCGTTGTTAAGAGAAAGCATTAGAAGAAGAACCTGGCACAAAAATAGAGATTATCATATCCATTTTATTTATATATCATATTCTTGACATAGTAACAGTTGCCAATGCACTAAATTTAATAGCTATTAATTTTTAGCAGTAAAAAAAATATGATTAAACAAGGAAACACTCATTATCAGCCACCCAAGTGTTTGGTAGAAAACAAATGTCAAGCAGTGCAGAATACTGAGTCAGATTCATATCTGCATTTAATAGTGCTGTGGAGCCATATTGATGAAGGCAGTTTGTCACCTCTTTTTCTTCCATGAGAAGCAGACAGAAAACCTGCCTACACTGTTGAAACCAATGTCAGAATTACAGGGGACATGCAGATGAATAGAGACAGGCAGAACAAAACCAGTTAATGTGAGAGTCAGTACTCTGACCACACCAAATGAGGCAGTATTTCTTGATAGTTGAAAACAAATAGATATGAACTGCAAAAACATTACCAGATATTAGAGGAGGTTGCCCCACTCTATCAAACATAAAAAACATCTTCTTCTCCCCCAAGTTGGATTTGTTTTCTTTGTTCGCTTAAAATATCTTGGACCATATCTTAAACCACAGCAAAATTAGATAGCTGAGCCCTACAACAGGATCATGGACTCAAATTCAGCAGGTATGAATTTGAGCAGTTCAGATGCTCATATCCAGAACTAATCCACTTATCTCTACCTGGCCACAGGGATGGTGATACTCCAGAGGACTCAATAAACTACAGGCACTTCAGGGATTATTTGAGCACTGCTATTTATATGTATTTGAAGCAGAGTTTAAAGATACACTCAGGCTGATGAACTTTTCTTATTTCTGACTGTACCTTTAAAAAGCCCTCACTTTGAACAGACTGAACCTGTTTATTGTATTACACGCAAATTCATATTGCACTGACACAATTGGTTATAAACCAGGCAATGAAAGAAACCAGCCTCCTTCAGGCTATTTATCTCTGAACCACAGCTGAACTGGACACTGACCTTAAAACCTGCATGCTAGTCCAGCAGGGAATTGGTGATGCAAGCCTTGACCCTAGTCCCCATCTCAGCACCTTTCTCCTAGGCTGAAGAGGAGCCTATTGCACCCCCCTCCTCACAGCAGCCCCGAGCTGTTCCTGCTCCTGCCAACACAGCTGGTGTTTCGGCAGCTGCAGTTGGATTCTGGGTGGAGAGTACAGAGAAAAGATAGCAAGGAATAATCTCAGTGATTATGTGAGATGGAGAAGGCATTCCCTTAAATAACCTCCTCTGCTTGCTGAAGTTATCAGAGCATGCCTTTCTAATGCTGGCTAATGCCAGGTTAAGTTCAGTAGGTTTCAGCTACATAGTTTGTTCGAGATTTGTCCTTAATTGAAAAGCAAGCCTGGGGAATGCAGCTACATGTAGCATCTACTAGGAAAACACATCCATCTCAAAAGACACTTTTCAAAGAGGCACATACGATCTTGTTAAAAGCAGGAACCCAAATGGCCATTTGCTCCATCATACACCAGTAGCAGGTATGGCAGGAGAGGGAACAGCTGCTTAGTTGCTTCTGTGATCTATTTTGTCTGGATGTTTGCATGCTTGGGAGTGTGGACTGGCCCTTTTGCAGGTCTCAGATGAATCACTCTGCTAATGGACTAGCAAGTGCATGGATAACATTATCAGTGATGCAGACCATGGTTCCTATATTGCCTTAATATGCCTCCAAACCAATCTGGTAAATTACTTCCATTACAGGATTTAGATAGTATCCCATTATAGATCAAGCTGTTGGTTTAAGTGTCATTTCTTTGAAAGACATATTTGGTGTCAAGGTCTGCTTGGAGGTTTCAGAAGAAACTGAACAGAGCCCCAGACTTCCTAACCCATCCCATAAAATGCTCTTACTAACTAGCAATCCAAGGGCCAAACCACAAAAGCCAGAAGATTGACAAGAATAAAGTCATTAACAGAACAGTGCCAGATAAATGTTTTTTCAGCAAAGTCTGCCCCTGGAGTCCTGTAGACTTGCAAGTCTCTTGGTCATCTATTGCAAATTGTTTCTAGCCTGTGTTGGCTAACTCCAAAATTACAGACACTATCACTATTAGACTCAGTCAAGAAAAATAATTCCATTTATAGCCTGCTGTTAAAAAAACTGGCTTCTTAGTACCTTTCTAGCAGGTTAACTCCTTCAGATGATTCAGTGAACCCAGAGAGCCTATCCTAGCTGTCAAAGTACAGCCAGTCTCTGCTGCATTTATTATTGCATATTTCTCTTCCTTGCTCTGAAAGTAGATCTAAATAACATAATTTTCCACTTGTACATGAAAAAAAAAAATCTTGCTGCATATCCAAGCTATGAAAATGATTCTATTTGTATTAGAAAGCATAAAAGTTCTTCCTCTTTTTTAAACAAAATTAAGACGTTTGTGTCTAGTCTATGCTTTTTTTCCATGAGTTTCTATTAAACAGTTTTTCTTTGTAGTAAATAAAAAGAGGCATTTCATTGTGGCAAAGTCCGGGCATATTAAAATTAAAGTGACATGGCATATTAGAGGGTCTTGCCAATATTAATGATCTTTACATGATAATTTATTCCATATTTAGTGTTTAATGTTTGAAAAATTTAATACAGCTAAAGCATATTGTGCTGTTTTATTCAAACGATAAACTGTGTGATCATTAAAAATATATGGAAATGTAAACATGGTGTCAGGGTTCAGTGTTTCAGAAAGGAGCTGTTAATCCTCACAAACAGTTTCACTATAATAAGAAGCCAAATCAATTAATGATTTTGTTTCCTTAAGTATTTACTTGGTATTATGCTTCCATTTAGAGTAATTAATTTGGTTATACTTCAAATTTATATATATTTACATTTCTAAATTGTTATAATGGAATGTGTTGTTCTCATTTTGATTTGATAAGAGAAAAAAAGATTCTCAAAATCTGTTTAATTGCTAAGCTGGGAGCTCAGATCCATCTCCATTCCACTTGAGGATTGAAAGCACAAAGCTTCTGGCTCTACAGCAGCTTTGTCAGCCTTGGCAATTTGCATTATGTTACCCATGATAGTATGCACAGGATCCATTGCCACGAATGCAATTTAAGAAAGCACTTTAAGTTCTTTTTACTCCTTTTCAGGGTTTTCAGGCAGCTGGAATGCCTTTTTTCCCTTTGCTATAGAGATTACTTATTATTTGTATTTAACCAAATAAATAGACATACTGAAAAGTAATAAACAAGTTAAGTTTCCAAGAAAAACTTCTCAGGGTTTTTCATGCAAAGACGGAAAGAAAGAGGGATTTTGCTGGAACATGGAAGGTGAACTGCTTTGGAGACAAGAATCTCTGTTGAGCAGAGGAACAGGCAAAGCCACAGCAGTTCACAGCCACCTGCCTGTTCCTATCAGTGTGGCACTACCCTGGACCAACTCCTAAGTGTGAGCTGGCTACTGAGGATCCATGCTCTATGCACTTCATGAGAGCACTCCTGTAACACTGTGATGTTCCAGCTGCGGGTCTTGCAGGAAGACGGAGACATTTGAGGGTGATCTCTGCACTGATTAGTATGCAGGACTGGACACTATTCAGCATTAGGCAAACATGGCTCCATCTTTATTGAGGTCAAGATTTTATCCACAGAGAACATTTAGAAGAAGCCAGATACAAGGATTAACCAATACCCACTCATCTCCCCAGTCATCAAACACTAATGTGGATGCAGAAACCTCTAACTATTTCATCAGGCTATTTGAGGATTTGATGTTGTGGAGTTTGCTCTCTACAAATCTGATTTCTGTTTCCTTACTGACTGGGTTCTGGCAACTCAGGCTGACCAGCAGAAGAAGCAAAATGTTCCAAATATCTCTGCTGTTCAGACAGTGAGTAATCCCAGAAAACAGACAATGCTTATCTGTTGCCTTGGGGCAGAAGAATACTGATAATGGTAGGCTCAGGTGTTTGCTCCAAGGCATAAGGAGAGCAAGGCATTAACTTGCAGCTTAGCCAGGGCCTGCAAAGTCAGCTAAACTCTCACCATCACTGTGGAAGGTCTCTGTTTGCAAATAAGTCATGCTCCTTAACATAACAGATTTTATCACCAGGAAGACAGGGAAATCTGTATGTCTTTCTAAGAAATCACACAGATTCTACTTTGATCCAAAAGTAAAACTCAGATTTGGGATGGCTAAGTGAAAGTTTAAAACTGAAAACTAATCAAAACTAACTTTAAACTCCATACTGGGTCACCTACAAAACCTATGAAAAGGTCTCAGTCTGTCTTCTGCAAGTCAGGCTCAATGATCTAGCTTACTCTTCTAACTTTAAAGTCTCTGAGACTGGGGTTGTGTTGACCCATTTTGTTGTCAATTGTTTGTCCTCAACACTATGCAAATTCAGCATGAAAATTTCTTTCTGACAGTCATTTAATTTATCCCAGCCATTACCCCTGCCTGCGTGACTGACATTTATTGCCTGGTGTCTGGTGAGAAGTGCTGGGGCTGGGAGCCAGGAGACCTGGTGTCTGTAGCTGATGTTACTATCTTCAGTAAGTTGCTTCATCTCTTCTATTGCATTCACTTAATCACAGTCATCATCTTCAATTGAGCTGATTGAAGGGACTCTATTATTGCAGCTGTTACACCCAATACAACAAGGCTTGAATTATTTTCAGAGAACACAGTAATACAAGACTTTGAATTATTAGGTAGAATATCTAACCTAAAGTATTTGGCAGCTAAAGTCACAGAGCTGAATGTCACACCACCCAGGTCTTTTCTCCACCCAGTCAGCCATGTATGTAAGCAAAACTTTTGCTGCCTATACAGAAAAAAAATGTTCCACACCCACCATGCTGCAGAAATTGAGTGGAATGTGTGGTTCATTTTGCAGCTTCTTTGATCATTATAATTTTTTCATGAGTCTTATCCAAAGTCTGATGCTGATGCCTGGTGGCTTGTAACTTCTCTTGACTTCCTTTCTAAGTAGCAAAGTGTTCTCCTTATTCTCCTAACTCAGTTATGTTCTCCTGTTGGAACTATTGGAGAGCACATAGCAAAGTTGACAGAGGAAGACTCAAATCCTGTTATTTACACAAATTTACATTATATAAATACCCTAGACCATCCCTTTTCCTCTTGATACCTCCAAATAGTGCCTAGTATTACCTCTGATATTACTGAGAAAAATCAGGATGAATATTTAATAAGGACAAAGAAACTAATTTGGAAAATGTGAGGAGCATCCAACGCAATTCCTTCCATGTAGAATCAAACTTTAGCCAGAGGTCTATATTACAAGTGTGACATGGTTAAATAGATGTTTTATGTCCTTCAGCCATTAACACTAAAAGTTACAGAAGGAACTATAGGACATCTTATGAGAATGCCTGTAGCAAAGGCATCAGATAGTTTTCTAGCACTTTTTTTACGGATCAAAGGTAGGAGCATCCTAACATTTGAAACTGAAATCATGTGGGCATTCACACACCTCTTGGGACTAGTGCATTTATTTCACAGGGGCTACAGAGAAATCAAATACTCCAAGTCCTCTAAATCCTTGTGCTAATCCATTTCCATCTCTAGTGTAACAAAATGTCCAGGCTTCCCCAAATGCTCTAAATATTACAAGGACCATTTATTATTTACTGAGCTCTAACCATGCCCTTGACACTTGGTGATTCATGAAGACCTCTCTACTTAGAGGAGTCTCTGAGGCAGGAGCTGAGACCTGATGGAAAATCATGGGCAGGAGAGGGTCAGAGAGCTCCTCTCTGCTGCTGGTCCTGCACCACCCTTAGCCTGGGTGTTGAATCCATTATTGAGCAAGTTGTCTCTATAGTGTGTCCCCCTGGTGTGAAGTTCCACAACCCTAGCAGGTACTGTGGGGAGAAACCAGGCTCTCCCCCTTCCCTGGCAGCATGAGGCTGTCACCTCCCCTAGCATTTCATGAATCCCAAAGCAAATACAGGATACAGTCCCTGATTTTCTCCACAGTCTGCAAAAGTACCATGCATTTTTGGAGAACTTTTTGGAGTATTGCAGAGATAGGTGTGTAAAGGTAGGTGTGCAGAGGTAGGTAGGTGCTTCACTGGAGATGGAGCTTTGAGTGTCAGCTCCTATCCTGCATCCTAATGATAAATTTTAAGGTGATTTTCACTCTGTTGTAATTCTGTAGCAAGCATAACTTAATTATTTTGCCAATTATAATATCAGGGAATATAACAACCATTATGTGAATGGGTGTTGAATCAGCGCATTTTCCACTCCACAGTAAGCAACAGGAAAGAGAGAGGAAAATGTATTAACTGAGAAAAATCTAATAAACATAATTCTACCTACAGATATGTTCTATTTGATCTCATGAAAGGATTTTATGCTTCTGTTCACATGGCAATATCAGATATCATCTCACTGAAGGAAGCAGAGACTCCAGTGTGCAAGTCCAACATCAGGAAAATAATGTTTTTATTTTAATCTCTTCATGTAAACAAAATGTCTTTCTTGATAAATCTTAAATGCTTGGAGGAAAGAATACTAAGGTTTTAACACATATTAGGTAAACATAAATGGAAAATGCTGCCATTGACTTCAGTCTGAACTATCCAGACAGATCTGTGAGCTTCTCTAGGACACACCAAATCTATTTGTATAGACCTTCCCCCACTGGCATTAGAGTTCAGATGTGGAGTTACCAGCTATTGCCACACAGAGAGTGAGGATTTCTCTTCGTGATTTCAATTAAAACTCACCTGTTGTGGAAAACCCGAGGGTTGACAAATTGCCTCCCAAAATCTAATGTTTAAGTCCCAGGAAGTATGAATAATGAGTTGGTCAGAAGCTGTGCCGGAAAATGAGAAGGGGTAAAAAAAACCCCATACCAGCTTTTATTTTCCTCTCTACCCTTCTGCCTGGGCGGGACGGGAGGCAGAAAAGTGGAGGGCTATGACCTTTAGAAAATAAACGAATTGAAAAACCCCAACAAAATTCAAAAGAACTAGTGCTTTAGTTCAAGAGGCAAATGTTTGCACCAAATCTGCAGTTACACACTACTTCACAATGTTCTTTCATTATAATCAGTTGTTACAGCTACCTGTGATATTGATTATGTTAATAATCAGGTAACATTTTGAAGAGGAAATGCTATCTTTTCTAACAGTGATTAGTACATTGATTGTGATCAGCTATACAACTTCAGAGACATTACAGTGGTATTTGATTGTTTAACACACATTTTAAATGTCGGCAACTATTTAGGACACCAGTGAGCCTGAGTTGAAAATTGCACAAAATTTTCTAAATAAAAAAATTATCAACATTCATTTACTAATCACATAGAAGTTCCTTAATTCTTTTTACTGGAAGTGAAGCCCACAGCACACATGCATGTTTAAATCTTTCTATGAATAACATCCACATTTATGGTGACATCCTCTAACACCTGAATACGTATTGAAGGTGAATATTCATTATTAATATTATTCTTTGACAGAGGAAAAGATACCCTAAGAGCCATGTATTACAGAGTTCATATCTAGACACTACTGAAGTAAAGGGGAAGGGTCCTTTTATTCAGGGATTTAATGCAAATCCCAAATTGGGAACTTTGAAATTCTGATTTTTTCATTATCTTAGTTTTTGTTCACATTTTCACTTCAGAGATCCAAAATAAGAGGTGACTAGAGTGTTCTTCAGAAACTTTTACTGCAGCTGGAAATATCCACTTGTGCAAGGTAACATAGATACAGAAGGCTATAAAACATGATTTTTTTAGGAACTGCACCTGGATTGTACATGTGTTTTTCTCATGAAAAATGGCTGACACAGGAAGATTTTGAGATACATCAGAATCAGGAATTTACTTATATTTAGCACTGATAAACCAGTAGAACCTTATTTTTAGTGTTTACAAAAGTCAAGAAAAAGATCTGCTGTCAAATTGCAAACACCGCCTATTCCACATACTTGCAGCTAGCTCTGTTGGGGCAGGTAAAACCAGTTTTATCTTTTTTATACACAGACACATCAGGCATCCCTAAAAAGATGAGGAAATCGTGATAAAAGAGCTATCTCTATTTTCAAAAGAATAAGTTCATAGTTCTGTAACCCAGGGTGTCTTCTCATTATGGAATAAAAAATGGCTATGCTAAATGGAATAAAAAACGGCTATGCTAAATGAGTCTCACCTTTTTACAGAACACACTATTATGCTTCTCTTGCAATTGCTCCTTCTTCTTGGCCACATTTAATACAGTGACAACTGTTTCATAGCCCAGATTCACAATGCAAAGTTTTAACAATTACTGTGTGGGTCTCAACAGACAAATTTCAGGAAACTGGAAAATCTCTTTCTCTTTTAAGCCTGGTTACATCTTGTGCCCTGAAGAGCACAAGGCCTCAGAATACACATGATGTTTCAAGGGAGACACACACCAGCAGCAATGAAGGAGAGAAAGTTGGACAGGCACAGACAGAGAAGCCTGTTCTGGTAAAGCAGAACCACAATCCACACAATTTCTGGAAATCATCAAATAACTGCCCTGAACTGGGAGCAGTTCCTCCTTTTTGGTGGCGTCTCCCTCTTGAGCCTCAGTAGCACTTTAAATGATGAATGGGGTGGAAGAGTCTCTGGGACATAGGAAATGACGAGGAGGTGACGCTGACATGGATCTCTGGCCTTTTGAAAATCACTAGGCTGACCCTGGCCACCAAATGAGGACAAGGGATGATAATTGGATAAAATTTTATGCTTTTAACAACTTGCCCCCATGCATAGCATGTAAATCTGTCCTCTCTCACATTCTCCCTAAAAATGGCAGTTCTTTGTAGAGCTGAAAATGAAAACATGGGGAGTGTATAGTTTATCTCAAAAACCTGTCCTAGCTATGCAGCAAGAGACAGAGTGAGCCATCTGGTAGGATTTCAACTGTTGCAAAACAAAAATACACCAGGAATACATTTCATAAATTAGTAAAATAGTGATCCTTGTCCCCAAACATAATAAAATAAGTGGCATAAGGACTTGAAAGTGTATTTGTGGAAAAACTCAACACTAAATTCATCCTGAGGTCTTGGGCATTTTTTGAAAGTTCCCAGTAGCCATGCATTGAAAAACACTCAACTTGTAATTTCAAGAAAAACTTCCCCACTCCAAACAGCCCAAGCTGGTGCAGAAGATGGCAAAGAGAATACTGTTCAAAACGTATTTCAGGAAGCAATACTTTTGTTGTTATGCACTGCTATGAAGCAACAAGAGTCCTCTCTGCTTGTGCAGCATTTTGTGATGACTCAAATATTATTGCTTTTTAAGCTGGTCTCAACAGCCTTTGCCAGGAGATATTAATCAGTCCTTAGCTGTTCCACCGTATGCTGGTAGAAAACATAACCATGACAAGATGAAAACAAACCAGCTCCACTGGCAGCTTGCACTCCTGTATGCTGCAAGGACAGGTAACAGTCATCTCTTGCATCCACACATTTTCTTTGTTCTGGATTAGATGTTTCTTACAATCTTTGCACACACTAAAAACATGTGATGAAGTTCAGAGCTAATATATGAGAACCAGTTGATGTTTTCTACCACCTGTTCTCTTCCTTTTGACAGAATCAACACCACTATAAATATTTGAGATCTTTACATAAGAAAAGTACCCCCAAAAAGCAATATTAAGCCCCTGTTAGACACAGTGGTAGACTGAGATTTTCCTAAGCTTTCTCCCATGAATCTGCTTGGTGCTTGTTTTGGGTTGTAAATGTGGCTGGGGACATGTATTCTATTTCTGTCTGTTAGAGGTAGGGCAGTTATCTTCTGTTAATTGGGCCACCTGCTATACCAGGTGGGGCAGTTTTCTTTATCTCTTCCATAACCAATCCTCCCTCTGGGAAGATATCTTCTGTTAATGGGCCATTGAATCTCCCTGAATGACTGGTAAAATGATATCATCCCACTGTGAGATGCTCCACCCAGGGGGAGGAGCCAAGCATCCTCCCTGGATAGAATCTGAGATTTGGAATATCAGAAGCAGCCTTTCACCACTGCATTCCCAGAGGAGCAGCTTTTTTTTCCACTGGATTCCCAGAGGAAGACCAGGCCCATCTACATCACGACTGGACCTTCAGAGGAAAACTAGACCCTTCTACAGGCTCACTGCTTCTACAGAACCATATCTGCCACTCCAGGAGGACTGCAGCCACCATTGCAATTGGACTGCTACCAACACCCTGACCAACGGGGTGTCAGGTTGTATCCTGACTCTGTAAGTGTTGTTTTGTATTACTGTATTTTAATTTTATTTTTATTTTCTTGCCTAATAAAGAACTGTTATTCCTACTCCCATATCTTTGCCTGAGAGCCCCTTAATTTCATAATTATAATAATTTGGAGGGGAGGGGTTTGCATTCTCCATTTCAAGGGAGGCTCCTGCCTTCCTTAGCAGACACCTGTCTTTTCAAACCAAGACAGTGCTTTAGTGTTGAAAAGCCGTCCAAGGGCTCCTTTTGTTTTCTTCTCCCAGTCACCACATCATCCTTGTTATGCCAAATACTCAATAGGCAGCAATAGCATGGAAACTGCTTTCCTCAGAGAGATGCAGAAAATCTGCTCTGCTAAAAGAAGACTAAAATGTAACATGACTTCATGGTGGAGTAGGACAACTCAGTCCCTCTCGGAGGCGCCCCAGTCCCATGTCAGGGTGGCTGGCTCCAGTGTCTGCTATGGATGGTGAGCCCAGACATGGCCCATGCCAAGCCTGGTGTCAGCACCCTGGCCTAGTCTCAGGGGGCCTTGAGCTCCATCTCAGCACTGTGTGATCATGGAGGAGCTCCAGATGGCAACTCTGAAACAGCCACCGGGCAGAAACACCACTGCCCACTCCGTACAAAGGGCACCATGCTGTTCCTGTAAGAACAATAAAGAAATTATGCCTCAAGACTACAGAAGTGTCACAGCCCAGTGGCCTGCACTGGAGGGCTGGACAAATCACCACTGCCGATCCTCTTGGATGCTGCAAGGTCTTCCCTGCTGTATCACCCCTACTGCTGGCAAGGTGCTGGCATGCATTGGCTGCTTTCTCCTCTCAGAAGGTCCCATCAGCTCGGCCACAGCAGTAGTATTTGTTTAAATTACACCAGATCCAGGTAAACTGTCTAGTTTAGTTACACACAGACATCAGTAAGGTGACTGTAAATGGGAGAGGTAGCTGCTGGGTGCTGGGGATTTAAAGCATAGAAAAAAAGAACATGTGGAAAGCCACCATCACTCACTTGAGATTTCCTTATCTCTTCTCTCTGCTTTTTTGTAAACCACAAAAAAGCACATCCTGCAGGAAACAAAGATAGAGGGAAGTTTGGAGAACATTTGTACTGTGTGACTACAGTACCAACCATCCAGGAGACTGCACAAACTATGTGCTCAAATAGCACAATTGTTTTTTTTTCTGAACACATGTCAAAGTCAGCTGTTGCATGCTGACAACATTTCTAGCAGTAAGCTTTCTGATATAAAGACAGCACACTAAAGTCACTGGTCATGCAACCTTCTTCTGCTGGGGGCTAAAGCCATACTGCAGAGTGGGAAAACATAGCAGAGGCAGAAAAACTGCATGATGATTTACTGAAAAAATTAAAGAGGCGTGAGAAACTCATGAGTGTGGTAACAAACTTACTCCATATGACTCAAACAGTGTTAATATTTGGGATTATATCTCATAAAATTTATGCAAATCATATCAATGATTTTCTTCCCAGGCTACTTCTTAATAAACAAAGATTTCCAAAAGCATTTTCTGCTAGGCTAAGCTCCACTTCCATCTAAACCACTAGCACTCCAGTAGCTGTGATGTGAGCCAAATCCCACCCACCAACAAATCAAAGCTTTATTTACTAAATGCAGGGGGCTAACACTCATATCTTTGCAGCCACTTGAAATCATAGCTGCTGTGACTATGATTGAATGCACTCAGAACTTTCCAAGCTATACAGAGCCTCAAGAAAGAGACAGCTCAACAAAAATTATTTCTTCATATGAAAGACTTTTCATCAAACCCCGGTTACAAATGCTTGGGTCAGGGTGTCTGTTTGACACTAGTGCATTGGGGAACCAAAAATAAAGAAATCAGAGAAATCAAACACCAGAGAGGGAAGAAAAAAAAAAGCTAACAATATACTCTGGACGTGCTTTGCATTCCTTTTTCAAATCAGAAACATTTGTTGTTCCTGCAGCAGCAGGCTCATCGGCTTGGACTGCAAGCCTTCTTTGCAATGGTGAGACAGGACTATCAGAGTTAAGGAGGAGAGATAACACATGAAAATGGAATTCATCAAGTAAACAACAAAACCATAAGAGGACTAAACTTATTTCAGTCCAGAGGACCCTACTAACAAGGTTCATCTTATCTCTATAGTCCGAATAAAAGCACAAATACAACTTATTCTTTTTCAGTAGACACTGAAATAATTCAAAATAAATGGTGGTTTTGTTGGAGATAGAGCTATTGTGGATCATAATTACATAGAAAGAAAAGGGATATGTCTACCATGAAAGCTTTCTATGCTGAGCTAAATGCAATGGTGAAGGTAATTACTTTGTTCCTCAGTCTTTTCCACAAAGACAAAAATCTTACCCAGCTGGAATTTGATTCTGCAATTTTTAATGTCTTTTAAGACAACTCATTTCCTCCTGCTACCTGCCATCAGAATTTTTAAACAAATTACTTAGGGGAACATAGTCACTAAAAAAATACCCTTTTGTTTTTCTTTCTTTTCTTTTTCCATCTTTCCTTTTCACTACTAATATCACAAGTAACACTAAATATAGAATCATAGAACAGTCTGGGTTGAAAGGAACTTTAAAATTCATCTAGTGCAGCATCCTTGCAATATACAAGGAGTTTTTCAAATTGATTAGGGTACTCAGAGCTCCCTCCAACCTGACCTTGAATGTTTTCAGGGATGGGACATCTGCCACCTCTCTGGGCAACCTGTTCCGGTGTTTCACCACCCTCATAAGAAAAAATAAATTCTTCATATCTGGTTGAAATCTTTTAGTTTAAAACCATTACCCCTTACCTTATAGCAACAGGAAGTGCACTAAAAAGTTTAAGTGTGGAAAGACTACAGTGAAGTTTCCCTGGATCTTTCCCTTCTCCAGTCTGAACTACCCCAATTCTTTCACACTTTTCTCATACGAGAGGTGCTCCACCCTGCTGATCATTTTTGTGTACCTTGTCTGGACCTGCTCCAACTGGTCTTTCTTGCACTGAGCTCTAAATGGAAAAGTAATGATGGGGAGAACTGAAAAATCATATTTGGTGAGAAAGGGAGGACTCTGGGGTGTGCTTCTTCATATGCTTACTTTTGACAAAATCCTGTACAATTAATTTGCAGATGTTTCTTTTTGTCTTTTTGTCTTTTTTTTTTTTTTGTAGTGAGCATTTTATTGTGATTGTAGTTGAATACAAAAATAACAACAGTAACAGTCCTTCCCATTGCTCCCTATCCTGAAATCATTTAATTACTTCTTCTGTTCAACGTAGGAAGCTCTGGTGCATCAAGGAAAATAAATTTTTCTTTAGTCTTTTGGTTACCAAGGGTAACATTGAATGGCTCACATGGGAGCAGCTGAGGTCAGGGACCCAAGGCATCTTTAGAGAGGCATCTGGCACAGACACTGCCCACCAGCTCTTCACTCACAGTAAGCTACCTAGGACATAATTAAAGGCATTTCCCAACACCCACTACTTCAACACTACAGACCAAAGCCTTGGAAAACTTTACTCCAAGACAAAACATACCCAATAATCTTCTGATGTTTTGTTGATGTGCTTTATTTCTCATTTGGAAAATTAAAATGTGACTTGGTACACAATCCTGGAAAGGACCTTCCTAGGCATAAACTATAGGACAACAAAGACAAAAGAGCTTTGCAGCTGGATCTCACTATTTAAGCCAGGCATCCCCAAGGAAGCAAGACCCAAATGATCACAAGGAAAGATGTATATGTGTATCTATGCATGCCTGTGGACTTACAAAATTATGTGCATGTATTCCTTTTTCCTTCCCTTTCCATCCTCCCTGTAACCTTTGAGACTTAATTTCTAACACATTTTTTGGAGGACTGAAGTTCATGGTGATACTGATCCTGAAAATCTTAGATATTCTGATCCCCTAAAATGAAATGAAAAAAGGGTTTGGGTAATGAGAAACGATCTTATAGAACCTCTACTGAGGGAAAGGTGGTAGTGGGATGTCAGTGAATATTAAGTACAGAATCATCAGGGCTTGAGGAGAGCTTCAAGCCCATCTAGCCCAACTGTCAACTCAGCCATTATCACCCCTAAACCATATCCCCAGGTTCCACATCCAGACACCTCTTGAACACCTCCAGAGACAGTGACTCCATCACCTCCATGGGAAACTATTTTTAATGCCTAACCACAACTCCAGTGAAAAAATATTTTCTAATATCTAATCTAAACCTCTCCTGGTGCAATTTAAGGCCATTTCTCCTTGTCCTTTTGCTTAATACATGGCAGAAGAATCCAACCCCCACCTTGCTGCACTCTCCTTTCAGCCAGTTGTAGAGTGATAAGGTCATCCCCCCTGAGCCTCTTCTTCTCAAGACTAAACAATCCCAGCTCCCCCAGCTGCTCCTCATAGGACCTGTGCTCCAGACCCTTCACCAGCTGTGTTTTACTTCTCTGGACATGCTTCAGAATCGCAATGTCCTTTTTGGAGTGGCCCAAAATTGAGCACAGTACTTGAGGTACAGCCTCAGCAGTGCTGAGTACAGCAGGATAATCCCTTCTGCAGTCCTGCTGGCCACACTATTGTAGACACAGGCCAAGATGCCATTGGCCAGCTGGGCACACACTGGCACGTATCCATCCAGCTGTCAACCAGCATCCCCAAGGCCCTTTCTGCTGAGCAGCTCTCTAGCCACTTTTCCCCCAGCTTGTAGAGCTCATGGGGTTGCTGCAGCCCAGGTCCAGGACCTGGTATTTCTCCACCTTGAACCTCATGCAGATGCCCACAGCCTATTGATCCGTTGCATCAAGATTACTCTGTAATGCCTTCCTATCCTCAAGCAGATCAATACCTCATCTAACCTGGCGTCACCTGTGAAGTCAGTGAGGATGTACTCTCCCCTCATCCAAATCTCAGTAAAGATGTTAAACAGTTCTGGTCCCAATACTAGCCCTGGGGAATACCCCCAGTGTCCAGTTGCCAACTGGATTTAGTTCCATTCAACACCAGAGGCCCAGCCACCCAGCTAGTTTTACATTCAGCAAAGACTGCACCTGTCCAAGCCAGGAGCAGCCAGTTTCTCCACTGAATCTACACAGGATATCCTTCTTGAGGTAAAAATTCGAAGAAAAACAAGCCCCACTCTTGTTGCAGCTGCCTTTTTTTCCTTCTAATTTCTTGTAGTCCTGATGAATGGCCTCTCTTTTGGTGAGTGTGCATCCACCAATGAGTAATATTGACCTGAGGAGAATTAAGTACTTGAGCAGTGTCACTAGCACAACCTAGGATGCAGGTGAGTAGACTGAGAAGTTCCCATGAGCATGTTACCTGTTCAACAGCTGGCTAAAACCTATCAGTTTCCACGTTACTGATGCAGGAATGGTTTGGTTTGTGCTGCTGCAGAGGATTTTGAAACAACAATTTTGTCATGAGCCACAAATGGCAACAGAAGATGGATTGACTTTTAAAAGTGTGTTTGAAACAGGAGCGCAGGTTTTGTTTGGATACAGAACTAACGTACCCACCTGACCACTCTACCGGAGCACCACTGGAGCTCGTTTCCATAGAGGGATGGCAATAACTGCACACCTCAGGCAAGCCTGGCTCTGCTGCCCAGATGGATTCACTCTTTTGTCCCTGTGCACAGCATGTGGAGCAGAAAACGTGGCTCATATGCTTGGTCCTGATTCTCCCCTTCCCTCTGTAGGCTGTACTCTACAGCTAAACAAGCAGAGGAATTAAGTCAGCAACTAATGGCTGTCAGCCTGGGAGAAAAGGGGAATTGGAAAGCAATTCACGCTTGAGGATACAGACATAAATTACTCAAATTACTCCAGGTAAGCCACACACAGCATGTCAGCAGCTCCACAGGATCTGCCTTCATGCATCTTCTACCCTGCCACAGCCTGTGGCAGAGGTTCATTTATCCCTTTGTCCCTGCAACTTTCTGAAGCACAAATACCTTCAAGGACTGTCTCACTGGAACGATGCCACTTAAACAACATCTTTAGCCCTAGAAGAAACCTTACCATGGTCTCCATCTCTCCTTAAAGCTGGATCTATTATGAGCTTTCATACAGTACCTACTTTCCTTTTACTCACATAATACAGGCTTTTACTGTCAGGAACTAATGCATTAGCAGGGAATAGGAGTAATTCAGCTCTATGTGTTTCTCTATTTACATCCATTTCTTTGCAGAGAATACAATATTCCCATTTGAAAGCAAAAAGGTAAAGGGTTTTCAGGGAATGAGTTTTTCAAGTATTTCATTTTG
This sequence comes from Euphonia xanthogaster, assembly GCA_034509185.1. Classification (NCBI taxonomy): domain Eukaryota; kingdom Metazoa; phylum Chordata; class Aves; order Passeriformes; family Fringillidae; genus Euphonia; species Euphonia xanthogaster. Next base: position 17,720,636 of record JAYDZK010000001.1, on the reverse strand, counting down.
CCATTACAGCAGAAGCCTCCTGCGATTCTAAGGACATATGTGCAATATCCTGACTAACCTGTTTCAAATGTTGCTTTATTGAGCTACAGCATGATCATGACAACAAGGGCTTCTGGCCCACTTCACAGACAGATAAATAAAGACAAAAAGACAGACGGTAGAACTTAGAGTTCAGGTTTAGACTTCAATGCTTGCAGACAACAGTGAAATGTGCTTTTCTGAAATAAAAAGTGGTTCTTAATTACAAAAAGTGGCTCTTAATTACAGGTGTGCTGTCCAAGATCCACATATTTGTGACTGTTGTGTATTATGTTAAAATTAAACAATACAGCTTCAGGGGAATCATCTGCTGAATATTTTTTCTGCTTAAAGAACACCCATAGGGAAAGAAGCATTGAAGGTTTTGCTCTTTTCATATCAGAGCCACTGGAAACTCAGTGTTTAACATATATTTTATAGTTTTAAACCACTGCTTCATATTTGTCATTTGTAAAACAAATTAGTCCAGTTTATACTGCTGCAGGTGATCTAATAGTGTATTCTAGAAAACACATTTAAGCAGCTAATATGCAGTTACACTGGGAGTCACTGGGACTTGGCCAAACTTCTTCCAGTTTTTCTTTCCTTTTTTGGTTGTTTTGTTGTTGTTTTTTGTGTGTTTGTGGGTTTGGGTTTTGTTTGTTTGCTTTGGTGGGTTTTGTATGTTTGTTTAATTATTTAGTTGTTTGTTTGTTTTATTGTTTTTTTTTGTCGTTGTTTAAGAAAAATGCAAGAGGGCTTTGGTTTTTTGTTTTTAGGAGTTTGGATAAGGTATTTTTTTACACAGAGAATCTGTTTTCATCAAACTTTACTCTCTGTCCTGTTAGGAGGCTGCCTTTATTTGCAAGCCTTGAGAATAGTTCTCCAGCTAAGGGACTATACATAGTGAGGCAGCCTCCAGTATGATGAAGTCCTGATGTCAGCTGGATGACACTTTAATAGAAACAGTAACAAACAGCACAGGGAAGTCTCAGCCCAATTCTAGGTCTCTCTTGCCTTTTTCTTGTCATTCTATTTTTTTTTATCCAGACTATGTAACTGGGCTTGGATTTAAATGATGAAGGCCTTTTGGAGGATTTTCACTAAGCTTTCCCTCGCTGCTGGATTAACAGGACACTCAGATACATCATTTTTTTTCTTGTAACACTAGGCATCCTGTCACTTTTAATTCAAGCTGACCTATTCCAAGAGCATTAGTTCAAGAACAGTTTGGTGTGAGTGGACACTTTACATTGTCTTTGACAGACATTTCATTGTAAGTACAATGCAACATTCACCACTACAGAAACAAACAAATCACGATCCTTAGGCACCACGGCTATTTCATGTAACAGAAGGAACTTTCAGAAGGGCAGAAGGGTTTCATGAACTGGAAGTGACACTGTAGAAAGGGCATAAGCAGAGTGAAGAAAGTTTAATGAAAAAGATGGCAGCTCAGGATTAAAGGGCAGGCAAAGGTGAAACTATTTCAATGCAAGCTACTGCTTTCTGTTCATCAGATTTTGACTAGGCAAGCCTGAACTCTTTGCAAATACCTGTTGTTCCTTGGGCAGAAAAAATATATTAACTTCATTTCCCAATAATATTTTCCCACACACGGGGGGAAATACATGGCTTTTTCTTTATTCCTGGAGTAAAAAATATAACTCCTCAGCAATTGCCTCTGGACTGCTGTTTTTTTCTAGCTGCACCCAGGGTTATTGCCAGTGCTCTTTTTACCACTGAGAAAATTGCAATGATTCCAAAGTGTGTGATGCTCCCACAGAAGATATTAAATAACTGATTGGTAAACAATATTAAAGGAATTTAAGCAAACCAGGAAAGGAAATTTATGAGTGGGTACCTCACTAAATAGAAAGTCTTAAAGCAGAAATTCTCCCCTGCTTCATTGTAGGTTTTGTGCAGTCGTTTGTGAATCCTCACTTCCACTCCTCTGCTGGCCGGTTCCTCTCTACTGAACGTCAGAGCCTTTCTTCCCGTGCTGCTACTGAAACGCGCATTCCTACCTCCAGCTCTAACCCTCTCTGCGTGTCTCTCAAGTTTCCTTCCCAAAAGAAACCCTTCTCTTCATAATGTGAAGTATGATAGGAGTGTTGGATGTGTTTCATCCTCTACAGACTATTCTTATCTTTTCTGCTTGCCAGAAAAAAGTTTCACCGGGGAATATTTGACACTACACTACTGAACTGCCAGCTGTTACTGCAGCTCTTTAGTGGGTCCAATGACTGAACCCATTTTTCACTCCCAGCACAATTTCCCAGCCGAGCCACCCGAAGAGAGGTGTGAGGCTGTGCCTGTGACTCCCTGCTGTTCCCTTCTCCCACGGGGAGGGAGAAGACTCCAGTCGCCAGGGATGTCAATCAAGTGTTAAATTCGCAATAGCAAAGCATTCTTTTAAGCCAGACATCTATGTAATAACGCTTACTCCTTGCTCAGAATTGCAGACAAACCTGTCCATAATCAGATAACATGAAGAAGACGGTGACAGATGGCTGGTGACGTGTGTACCTGCTCCCTTCCCCCATCCGTGGCCCACTCGCTGTGGTCTGCAAGTGTCTGTGTGAGGCAGCCTCCGCACACTTCACACTCCCGGGCAGGCTGGGTGTGTGTCAGCAGTGAATGCAGCCTGCTGGATGAAGCACAAAAGCCATTATCAGCAGTTTGGGTGCTCTCCTTGGCCACACGGATCACTCACAGGTGTTGAACAACTTGACGGGTGGCAGTTGCATAACTTTGGAGACAATTTTTGCTAACACTACTGAAAATCTATATTTTAACTTCTTTTCTGGGTTGCTGAATAAAGAAGGTTCTGCCATAGAATTACCTTTGAGAGCATTGCCAGAACTGAACTAAAATTACTGAAATAAATAAAAATCTGCAAACCTTTCCTCACTTTCAAAAACCAGAGAACATACTGATGTTTACAGGCATTCTCAAGGAATCATAACTCTTGATGGTAGACCACACAAGAATAAAGCCTGATGCTTACAAACTGTATCTGTATCTGATTTCTTCAAGTAGCCATGTCAGACCAGCACTGCATCTGAGACCTTCACGTTGTTAATTTGCAATAGATAGAAATACACTATTTAAAACACTTCTGATTAATGCAAGCTCAGATAAATCTGATTTGGCAGATTTATTAGCATCCAATATTATACTGTGACTAAAGAATGATTAGCCAGGACCCTAGACAGGCTGAAGACATATGATCTGATATGGGAGCCTTTTTCTGCATCTACCAATAGATGATTTTAGGTATTTGTGTGCTTGTTAAGTGCTTGTGTAAATTTTTAGACTGATATCCCTGAAATATGAAACTTTATCTCTAAAACTGGGAACAGACAGAGTCTTTTTTTTATAATGATGTACTGTACCTCAAACAAGGCTCATGGGCTTATTGCTAAGAGCAGGACAGAAGAGGGATTTGGTGCTTCTTCACCAAGGAGACTGCTCCAAAATCTGCTGGGATATTTCTTTGCAATATTGAAGGTATGACAATATCTGTGATGTGTTTCACATATTTGGTGTGTTTTGCTGAGAACAGAAATTTTCCTTTTTAAAATATCAAATACAAACTGTTCATGCTGCACACCTGTATTTGCTCTACATTTTAATTCACCCAGAAGAATTATGTATCCTTATCAGAATATTTTAGTGAAAACACTAGGAGAAAAAAAGCATAAAGCAAGTTTTCCAAAGGTAAAGAAGAGAGAACTTGAGAAATTTCTTCCCCCTACACCCCCGCCTTGTTCCTTGCAGAGGGAACCTGTGTAGAAGTTGCTTCAAATTGAGAGAAGGTTTTCAAATTCACATTTGGACAATAGCCTGACCCAGGAAAGTGAAAATTGGCTGATAAACTATTCAGAGTCTACTGAGGAAAGGGAAATTTGACTGTCTGCAGAAATGGAGAGCAAAGGAGAGGCAAGACTAAAAAGTAGCTGACAAAAGACCCCTGGAATGTTCAGTGGGAATCTAAATTTTTTGAGCCATCGTCAACCCTAAGAACCCACGTGTTACACTGCCATAAGTAACATGACTGCTGCTGAGTTCTTGACAGAGCTGTAATAGAAAGTGAAATGTAGCAGGGACAGAGGGCATAATGGTTATTTTCTTTCATTATTTCCTTTCTTAAATTCTTATTAGGAAATTAATAAACACATATGGTTTTCAGAACAAATTCAGGCACTAGGAACTTCTTAGAGTACTTTTTTTTTCTTATTACTAATGGTAATTATGCCTACGAGTGAAGTAACAGCTGAGTGACTCAAGATACCCTGCTGTCTAATTTAATCAAAGGTGTTGTTAATCCTTAACAAGACCTATAGACAAAGCAAAAAGATAATTTACCCTATGACTGGGTGATGAAGAATGCAAATAGTTTATTTCCTAACACCAAATATACACTAAAAGTTTATGAAGAGAGAAAGAGGAAAGAGAGAATCAATAAGGACATTTGAAGGCATGTTGTTGATTTTTTTTTTCCTTAAATTTTGTGCATGTTCTTAAATCATTGCCATAATTTGGAGGACTCATAGATGCTACAAATTATTCAAGACAGACACTTGCACACAGTAGAACAGATAATACACATCAGGATGAGGAAAAACTCCATCTACCAACAACACTAAATCCTAAGAAGCTGGGGTGAGAATTTTATATTTCTGCTGTTCCAGAGCCTGAAACTTGCAGAATAAACTCTTGCAGAACTTGGGAAACAAAAGCAGCTGGAGAGATTTCCTCATCTTTGGTGTATTCTGTCTTCACTGATGTCCAAATTATTGGAAATTTGAGACTAGACAATAATTTCATAAGTTAGACCAAATGTGGAATTTAATAAAGACCTGGTAGATTTCAAGCCCCTCTTGAGCACTGATGCTCCTGAAAAAAAGAATGTAGGAACCCTGGCTTATTGATAAGACAGCTCAGGGTTATGACTTGATTCTTCAATTCATGAAAATATTAAGAGTTAATGCAACAGCTCTGCTGTCAGAACAAGAGTTGCAATCTCTCCTGCCCATAACTTTCTCTTCACCGTTTGATTTCCACAGCTCTCAGCTTAAGGTTAACAAAGAAAATAAAAGGAATGAGACAAACAAAACCAGTCTTCAGCCTGTCTTCTGCAGTAAGCAGCAAACTCAGTATCCTCACATGCCCCAGGAATCTCCTGAGATGTCTCACAACTCTCTTGACTATAGAGCAGCCAAGGAAGCTCTTCACTCTCTGGCAAATGGGCCATCTTCCTGTTGTCATAACTCCTAACACTGGCTGTTTTAGCCTTGGGGGAGAGGTTACATTTGCTATGGGTAGCCTGTAACATAAACTCTCTGCCAGGGTGCTTGATTGCCCAACATCTCAGGCGCCACGTGGCTCTGTTTCCCTCACCAGGGCTCCTTCCCCAGCTCCATGCGTGTCCTTGGGCAGAGGCATGGCACAAAGGGAAAGGCTGTGATCTGCCTACAGTCACGCAACAGATGAGTGACAAACACAAGACCAGAGTAATTTTTTACTCAAGGTATCTTTCTTTCAGAGTCCAGTCCAACCCAGAAAGCCAAAGAATTAACACATCTGGTAAACTTTTACTTAGAAAGCCTATCTGTAGAAATTTCTGTTACATGAACAGCTAATTAAGGCCAAACATTCCTCTGTGTAGGAAGACTTGTTAAGTCATTCAGAGGAGCAGGGTTGGTTTCCACAGGCCTCTTGAGTCATTTTGCTCAAACTACTTTCACAAGTCACAGGTTTTAGTAGCTCCTTTGCAAGATAATTCAGTCTTCCTTTTGAAAACTCTGACCTGACTTTTGGCTTAAATGTATCTCCACTTGAGTTTTACATTCCCATGTCTCTTAATCATGCTTGGGTACACTTTCATTCCTGGATGTTTCTACACTTCAAATATATTTAGTCCATTATAACATCATTTCTCCTTAGTTATTACCTAGCAATACATTGGATAATTAAATCATGACAATATTTTGTCTGAGTTCTTTCATTCGACTCCCAGGATTTGCTGCTTTCTACTGAACTCCCTCCAATTTGTTCCTCTCAAAAGACCCAAATGGATTCAGCAGGCAAACACACTCAATGTACAATATACTACTGATTTATCACATTTTCCTATCTATACCCCTCCTATTTTTACATGCTTCTGAAAACAAAATCCTTTTTTTTGGCATTTGAGTAAAATAACCAGTTGTGTTTAGCAGCCAGTCCAATCCTTTTCACACAACACATTGTTGAGCTCCCAAGAGACATAAAGGAAAGTGCATTTACATGCCCAGTGATAAAACTGAGCTCTTTTGAAAAATCAGTGCCACCACAGCAGTATTTGAAACAAACTGAGACATGCCACCTTCACTTGGAGAACAAATATGGGAGATGATCTTTAAGTACCATGAGTAACCCACCATTAAAGCCTGGAGCACAATGGAAGCTTGGATATACGGCTCTTTCAGCGCTGGGTGAGAATAACCCCGAACGCGATGGCCAGGATGGGCCAGGAGCTTTGGGAGCAGCCGCCCTCCCTTCCCATGCAGTGAGAGCTCCCCCAGCTGGGCCTGCTCCTGCCCGCTGCCCTGGGGAGGAGGGCTGCTCCCAATTCTTCCCGAAGAGGGAAACGAGGGGGTTTCAGCTGGGACATGTCATTCCCTCCTGGCACAAGGTAAAACTTTGATGCCACAGAGGCTAAATGCACTGGGGAAAATGGTTTGTGCTGCTTTTCTGCAGAGAAAAAAAAAATGTGTACTTTGGGAAAAGTGTTCAGCCAACATTTATAAGCAAGCTGTTTAGCATAAGGTGGGGGTTCCTTCCTTCACCTTTAAAGTTCTGCTAGATGAGTGACACTTGGAAAAGACTAAATGAGGAGAAAATCACTTTCATGGCACACTCTCCACTTATGCCTTGCTTGTGGGGACAGACCAAATGTCCCAAGCAAGCCCTCGACCATGGCAGCAAGCACCAGAAGCCACAGGATCGCTGTCTGGAGGGGGACAAGTGATTGGGACCCACCTATTGCCCCAGGGACAGCCTGAGAAGAATCCTTCCTCAGCCCTGGCCCGAGACAGGACAACAGTGCTGTGAAACTCTCAAGAGTGTCACCAAACAAATAAAAGGCACAGGGTTTATTCTCTCAAGCACCTTCAGGACACGTCTGCCTGGGCTGGGTGCCTGCTGCTGCAGCAGCTGCATTTCAGTGTGCAAAACAAAGCTTTCCGTGAGTGCTTGCTGTGGCTCGAGTCTGCCTGTCCTTTATCATGGTCTTTTTGAAACACTGGTATTTTCCAAAGGAAAAGAAAACACCCTGTGCTATCTGGAATTTTCCATGGTTACATTCTGCCCAGAGGTGACTTGTCCCTCCAAGGAAACTTTTAGCATTATGGCTTGGTTTTTTTTTTGTTTTTCCCTGTTGTTTGTATCTACAGAGGCAGGCAGATAAATGAAGAGACAAATAAATGAAAGAATAACCTGAGATTTTTATCAGCGCAAGGATGACTCAATGATCAGGACAAGTGCTCTGGAAAGTTTTAGACTTTTGTTAGTGGAAGATTGCTGAAATTCCAGAATAACCAGGGGGTCATCCTTCATTCTTTCTCACAGACAAAAATGTAATTTAAGAGAGGGGTGTGACTGGAAATACCTGAAGGAATGCCATGTTTAATTTTGAGATCCCATTGAACTGTGCTTTCATAAAGAGCTAAACATTCAAGTAACCAACCGTTAGAGGATGTTTTTTGTCAACATTTAGAAAAGTGCAAAAATATTATTAGTTTCAAAAATTGAATCCCACTGTTAATGTTTAAATATACCATTTAGCTGTAACCACTGTTGTGTGGGTTGCCACTTTCCTGAACTTTTGAAACCCTAAGGAGCATGCACCTTTTTTGGAAGTGTGCTAATTCCTTCTAGAAGCAGGTTTAAACCCACTTTCCTTACTACTCTGTAATTTAAATATTGAGCATCAAGTATATTTCAATGTTATTGTAAAATTGCACACAAGCTGAGATAGTATAACTTCCAAACAATATGATTACTCACACTGAACCTACATGCACACACAATCTGAAGAAGAGCTGGGGGCCTGGTTTGTCGGGAGGAGCAAGACCATCCCGTCATAAATGTATTTTTATTGTGAGGTGATTTTTCTGTGAACAATTTAATTACTTGCTTGAGCAATAAAATTCCCACAACAGTAAAACCTGTCCAACTTACCCATTTCTCTCTTGATTAACCTGATGAAACTCAAGGCACCTGTTTCAAACTAACCTATTTTTATAGAGTGATTATCAGAGAACTTGACACTTTGCCACAATTTTGGCATCATATTGCCAAGATATAAGACAATCCCCTCCCAAAATGCCTTTCATTCTGTGTGACTTATACATTTGCCTGGAGCTATTATCAGGAAGAATGCACAACATCTTGTCAAAAGGCAGAATAATTTTATTTTTTTTTTTTAAGAAACATGATCTCATGGGGGGAAAAAGAGAAGGAAAGTACACTGATCATCTCTGTGCAGGGTCTAAGAGGCTAAATGCTTTTGTTATTGATCTACTTGGGTTAGGAAATTAGGAGACACACATAAGCCTTTTCATGTCTGTGCTTTGCTGATCTGTACAGTGTTTCTTCTGGAACGCAGATAAAAAGATAAGTTCAAGGGTCTATCCTAAATTAATCTTTTATTTTTAATACTGCATATTCCCATGATTTGTAATACCCAAGGTGCCAATGGTCTGTAAGCATCTTCCAAAGCATTGCATTACACCCTAATGAGGAAAAAGTTACTGAAAACCAGGAAAGAGCTGTTGTTTTGTCTTTGTTTCTTGGAAAATAGTACATGCCTTGTGGCATGGGATTTAGAGCATCAACCCATGTGCTCTGGTGGTTCAATTCACTCACCTGTTGAGACCAAATTCATAGTTTAGGGAATTTCAAATAAAATTAACCTCCCGCTTCTCTGGTATGCCATCTGGGGATCACTTTTCTCCTCTGCAGTGGGGGAGAACTCATTATGTGAGTTACCCTTCAGGGCTTGCTCTGTGCTGCCTATGAAGTAGCACTGGAGTGACAGGGAGACATTTGCACAAGCCCTTCAGTGGTGCTGTCCCAGCAGCAAATTTGCTGCAAGTGGGAGGCTTGCTGAATTACAATGGAGTAACAGTTTATGCCATTATATTAAGAATTCAAAGTAAAGTCTTTAATATAAAAAATCCTTATTTATACTCCAGCTGTTTATTATCTCTGAGCCTGGTAGCAGCAGGTACTATTTATCAGAAATTCTGAAAAAATTCTTGCCAAAGGAGAACATAACAAGATAACCAGGCCAGAAATGAGACACTCTGCACTTCACTCCCCACAGATGGATATCCTAACACAACCTGTTGAGTCCCTACTTCTGGTATGCAGAGGTTGGATCTGACTTTTCTCAAAGCAAATTCAGCTTTCTTGACAGACTAGTGACAGGTGGGTAGATGAAATTCCTCTGTTTATCCATGAAGAGGTGTACCATGGACAACCCCCCACACAGTTACATACATCATCCCTGACTGAAGGAAGTGCCTACTGGGCAGCAAGGATAACTCTGTCTTCAGCACTCAGCTCTTCACCCACCTCTAAGCGCTGGGTAAAACTTCACTGCAGCCAGTTCTGTAGTGTGAAAGGGAGAACTTGGTAACCCCATTAATGTTGATACAGCCTAACCTCTAAACTGTTTCAAACAAAATAAGGTTTACCACCAAAATCATATTTTCACAATGTCTATCCTTGGACATTTTCAGGTATAGAAATGCTATCACAAACCATAATTATTTTTAAGAACAGGTTTGGCCCTCAGTCACAAACCCTCTTTAAGCAAAGCTGACACTCTGATGCAGTAACCAGCTGGTATCACTGGAAACAAAACTAACCCAGTATCCAAGATGGAAAAATGTTCTGTTGTCCACCACAAGTATGCTGAAGCACCAGTCCCTTATGTCAAACACAATTAACACTGTATGAGAGGGAGTCATTGAATGATTTCAGCTCTCTGGAGGAAACACTATTGACAAGTTTTTCCTTCAGACGTTCCACCTTCCCAAAAGACACCTCACATTATACTATGTATTAAGTCTCACTCCTAAGGGTCAGTGTAGCTCATCAACAGAAGAAACACAGCTTATTGCCAACTTTCTGCATGCATTATTTGCAATTTTGTTCCATGGGCACTTGCCAACTGAAGCAATCTCAATAATAAAGGTGAAAATATATATTCCTAAAAGACTATTATATGGAATGACATAGAATGCAATACCCTATAGCCAGAAAGAAATGATGACTTTAAATGAATGAAAGCAGTGCTGCTTATGTGGTGACAGGAGGATACTGTCTTTTAAAAAAATATATATCTGTAATGAAAGCTAAGCTCCTATTATGCACAAAGCAGCTGCAGAGAAAGTGATAGCATTAAAGACATTAGAACAAAGATTATCTGTTCTCTGTAATTAAATCCTTTTCCCTACTTTATGCCAGATGACTCCTAAGGTCACAGGAGCACAATTCAAGCATCATCATTGAAACTAGCCTGAAGAGGTTGTAGGCACTCACTGGAAAGCCCTCAACCTACAGGGATTTAATTATTCAGTAGTTTCCATCCTGACTTTTCTCTGTATGAGGGGAGAGCTGTAACATCGATCCAAAACATATCTGGGAACAGTTGGGTCTTTGATCATCTTCTGCTTCCTTCACACCTTTTGCCAGTGAGCTGTCATATATTTGAGATGCCAACAAATAAATATCACTTCCTTGCCAGAGTGGGCAGATATTCCTATCCTAGTTCAAATAGCTGCATCATATAGAAGTACAAAATGTTGGTGCTTGGTTTCTGAAGAGGGAATATCCATTTTCCAGGCAGTGAGTGCAGTGAGAGGCTGTTTTCTTCCTGAGTCAAGGGGACAAAGGAGTGTGTCTGCAGATCCACAGCAAACACAGATATTCTTCGATGGCCTTTTATCAGTGTGACAGCAGTTTCTTCATGCTCCCCCAGTCAGCTTCACTTCTCATGTAGCACCACCTCACCTGCTGCTTACCTAATACCTTCCTGTTAGGAGCAGTCACACGGGTTTAAAAACAAAGGTTTTGCACGATCCAGAAGGTGGGTAGGAGGGACTCCTGCTAGTTCAAACTGTGAGCCACATCAATGGTGATTAAAGAAAGAAAAAAAAAAAAAAAAACCAGGAAAAAAAAAAAACACTGGTTCTCCTTTATTTATCAGAGCTGGTGGTCTCAGTCTAGTAACGAGGGAAAAAATCCATTCACATGGTTGCCCTCAGCCTGCTAAGAGGGTCTCAATGCTTGAAAGGCAGGAACACTGAACTTACCTTTCCTCTACCTAGGGTCTTTTTGGGTAAGAGATGGAGGTGAAAAGAAGATAATGATGGAGTCAGACCTGAATTGTATTGCGTCCCTTTACAATCAGACAAATCAAAGGCTCACCCAGGCCACAGTCCTTCTGCTCCAACTATTCTCCTCCTAGACAAAGTAGCCTCCTTCTAGTACAGTTTTTAAGAAAGCAAGCTCCGACATTTATAATCTATTTTACTTTGTAATCACACACATTCTTCAGCTTGCAAAGCAAGCTTGTCCCTTCATAGTACCTAGCACTGAAAGAAGAAAGAAAAAAACGGGAAAATTGACTTTGGCCAAACAACAGTTTGAAGAAAGTCAGATAAGAAATGCCTCTCTTTTTCTCTTACACAGACAACACAGGAGTGTAAATTAATATGCTCTCCTGAAGCCAAGACTGAAGGAAACATTGGAGCCTGTGTAATTCATCAGGGAGCCATAGTAGTGCTAGTGCTGAGAGGGCACAGAAAATGGAAGAACCCCAGCTTTAGCTGAAACCCACTGTCATCTGTGGCCAGAAGTCAGACTAGACTAGAAGCAGGCAAGAATGCACCAGCCTTTGTATTTCACCTGAAGTTCATTTCTGCCCCTTGGTCTCATTATACTTTACTTGGCCTCCTAGCTTGCTCTTTCCACTATCACTCTCCTTGTATTCTGAGGGATGCAGCAAACTCCCCAAGTGATCATCACCTCCACGAGCTTTCAGGGTTGCCCAGACCTTTGTTCTGCTTTCCAATGAGTGCAATTTACTGCATGTCCCAACAGCACTGCACTTCAGTAGGAGATGAACACATGGAAGGGAATCCAGCAGCAACATGTAAGTCTGTGAGGTTACTGAAAGCACCTCACTAGAGGTAACCCTGATGAACTGGAGAAAGTCAGGGCCAGAGTAGATAGTGAAGTTCTGAAGAGCCCAGGCCCCTTACTTCTGTCAGTGACCCACACAACAAACATGAGAAATGCTTTTTCTTAACCTGAATTTTTCTACCCAAGCTTACAAACACTCTGGTCTTTTACAAAACTCGGTTGTATTTACTTTCAGAGTTCTATTAGGCTCCTTTTTGCTGAGCAGTTAAAGGCTATTCTGAGAAACATCCAAATATGTAAATCAACAAGAGGAAAAACAAAACACTGCAAGGACACATAGTGATAACACCAGGTAGTAATGGCTTCAAACTGAAAGAGGATGGGTTTAGATTGGATATTAGGAGACAATTTATTGCTGTGAACTTGGTGGGGCACTGGCACAGCTGACTGAGGTTGGGCATGGTAGCTGTGGATGCCCCATCCCTGGAATTACTCAAGGCAAGGTTAGATAGGGCTCTGACTACCTGGTCTAGTGGAAGGTGTCCCTGCCCAGGGCAGGGGGTTGGAACTAGATGCCAGAATTTTAAGGTCCCTTCCAACCCAAACCATTCCATGAATCTATGAAACAAAGTTTTACATATCAAGTTGTAGGTGTTGTACAAATACAGCTTCCCTGTACTACTGTTCATACTTCACTGAGTAAAAAAGGCAGCTCAGCCCCTCTCTGTTGAATGTCACGGTAACCTCAGGCCAAGTCAACAAAATTTCTTTCAGCTGTTATATAGGTGACTGCTTGCTTACAGTCCCCCCTGCTCACAGGTCTGTTTTGTCTCTGAGAGGGTTTAGATGCAAATACTTTAGATGGATTCTTTCTTTCTTTCTTTCTTTCTTTCTTTCTTTCTTTCTTTCTTTCTTTCTTTCTTTCTTTCT
>JAYDZK010000001.1:17650627-17707384 GCA_034509185.1 Euphonia xanthogaster | reverse complement strand
ACCCTGACCAACAGGGTGTCAGGTTGAGTTCTGACTCTGTCAGTGTTGTTCTAGTATATTGCATTGTTTTATTTTATTCTTTTATTTTTTTCCCCCTTCCCTATTAAAGAACTGTTATTTCCTACTCCCATATTTTTTGCCTGAGAACCCCTTAATTTAAAATTCATAACAATTCGGAGGGGTGGGGAGGGTTTGCATTCTCCATTTCAGGGGAGACTCCTGCCTTCTTTAGCAGGCACCTGTCTTTCCAAACCAAGACAGCTTATAAACTATTTTGAACTTATTTTTAATTGAAAATAGTATTTCCTGACTGCTAAATCAAAATTAACTGCATTCTGTGCTTATTGCTTGTTAAACAGCATTACCATTAAACACTTTTTCCTGGAAACAGAAGCAAAATAGCTGAATCCTAATCAGATAAAATAGAGAATTTTATGCATGGAGAGTGTTCTGGGGAATGACATCAAAGTCCTTGTATAAATTGGAAGAATATTTCCAATATGTAATATTCTGTATTCCAGGAGATGAAATAGAAGGCAGAAGTATCAGCAATCCAGCAGCCATATTGAAGAGTTAGAATAGAGAGGTTAGTTCATAAAAATGGTTGTACCCATCTTTCTGAACCATTTTAGGTAAAATACTTCTTTGAATTTTGACTTTGAGTGGTATAATGTGGCTTCAAAAGCAGGAAGAAAAAATAATGACTGTTCCAACTAGTAGGTACTAAAGCTGTGAACTGTTCATAGTTATTAATAGCTCCTTTGGCTACTGACCACTACAACAGATGCTAAAATTTATAGTAAATTAATATGCCAGGACTTTACATTCATAGTAAATTCATATGTCTTTCTGAGAAAAGCAAATGGTCACTTAATTTATCACACTGTAATAAATTATTTTTCAGTCATGTTTCCAAAGAACAGTCACCTAGTTAATTTTCTGTTTCTGATGTCAGATTAAGTTTCTCATCTTTGTAAATGGAACAGAGCAGTTTGGAAAGAATTCTGAATTTGCAGATGGAAAAGAGATACTCAAAGTGTATTCTCTGTCTGGACTACTGGAAAATAAAAATTACAGACATGTAATTTCTCTTGATCTTATAGCAGTTACATTAAAAATAGAAAGCTGAAAATACATGATATAGAGTCTACACATAAGAATTATTACTTAATTAATATTGAACTTAAGTTGAAAGTCCTATAACTCAAACACTTGAGGTATCAGATGCTTTTTTATTCACTCACTGCTGTTTCTCTTCATTGCTTTAGGAAATGAAATGCATGTGGTCATGGTGTCTGTGTCTCCTGCCACTGGAGGAGACAGTTATCCCCCCTTCTCCTGGTTATTCCCCTCCTAGCTTTTTCATCAGCTTCTTTCATGTATGTCTGTGTGATAAAGGAATCTCGGAGGTAACTGATTTCCTATAAAATTTATGAGAATAGGTGGTCAGGCTGCAGAAAGAAGCTTTGTAGGTGTTCCCTCTGAAAGCTCTGACAAGTGAGAATCTCTTATTAGAGTCAGAGAACACAGATGGATATATGCGTTTGTAAATGCACCAGTAATGAGAAATCAGAATAATGAATCACAAATTTATACAAAGCTGGTTTCCATCATGAGATGAGAGGTGAGCTTGCCATTGTAAAAGGAAGGAAAATCAAGAAAAAACTAACAAGTTTAGAGTGAGCAAAGGAATAATTGCTGTGAATACTGGTGTTAAAGTACACACAAACCACTCTCAGCTATTTTACCCAGAGATAAAATACGAAAAAACCCCAAAATCACATCAAACAAGCAGGCTTATTCTATAATATTAATAATTCAAGATGTTCAAAACAATTAATGTATCTGTTCTACCCAGTGTGCTAAGAAAAATTGGAGACCTAGAGTTGTAAACAGTCAGTGTCCAAAACAAAGAGATAAAATCACTGATCTTGTATTCTTTTTCTTCCAAGAATCTATTGCCATTGACCAGAGGAACTGCAACAATCATCAGATATAACTATTTGATACAGAAAGATGTGTGGGTATGGAGAAAGATCTGCTTTAACAAATGTATATAATTTGATTTATTGCTTGAAACACATTTAGTGACATGAGAATGAATGCTTTCATCTGTTTGGCCTTTACTATTGATCTAGTATCACATTTTACCAGTATCTTGTGAAGTGAGGTCATTTGAAGAATTAAAAGTAGAGAGCTAAAGAATTAAAAGTAAAAGAATTTAAAACAGGAATAGCAAAGCTACCAGCAAAAATGCTTTTAGTGATAAAAATGTGACAGTTACTGCTTTTCCATTTAAATAATGGTTTTATGAAAAAAATGTTTATTAAAACAATCTTTCAGGATGGGGAGGGAAGAAAACAAGGCAATATAAATCTCAACATATAAAATGAATAAAAGAATTAAAACTTAACACATGTTTTCAAAGAATGCCTCAAAACATAACTTTTTACTTAAATAACCTTTAGCCTGAATTATTCAGTAGCCAAGTTAAGAACTAAAAACTGGATTTTTAAATGTCTTTGGAAAGTGGAAAAAGATCTGTTGATGCTCTTGCAATATTATATGGTAACGTGTTTTCCCTTAAATATAAATCAGAGGAAAATGTGCATGTGGGTTTGTTTTTTTTTTTTTAATGTCAAAAATTCACACATACATTTCTTTTATAAATGGAAATGTTTGTGTAGAAGTCCTAAAATATATATATATAATTAATAAAAGAAGGGAATATACCTAAAAAAAATGGCAATTAATGTCAAGTTTGAAACAGGTAAACATAATTAAAAATTAGAAGTTACTTAGTAACATAATCAAAGGTTATATGAAATTAGTAGAGGGAAGAATGTGAATTGTTATGGATAGAAATGGAAATGGTAGCTCAAAAGATTTTTCATTATTATCAAAGTAAGAATTAATCAGGGAAGAAATTAGAACTCTAGAGAATGAGATGGGAGATGGGATGGTGAATGATGGAGAAATTATTGAAGTATTAAATTAATGCTTGCTTAATATCATTACAAAGTCTAATACTAATTGATCAATAGCTGGCACTGGCTTCATGCTTAATTCTGTGCATGTGCAGCTAGGCTTGTTTTTGCTTCCCATCCCAGCACAGTTAGATTTGCAGGTAAGTTAGATTTGAATCTCGTTAATTATTTTTTAAGCTTCAACAACACAGATTTGAGATAGGCCCTTTTACCACTGCAATGATTAATAAATTTGCACCATGTTTGTTTAATGCACAGGGCTCTCTAGAGAGACATCTCCCTAGAGAAAATGTTTTACCCATCAGTGCTGCTGTTAATTTCTGCACACTATAAAGGAAAGCAGATATAGAGGATTGCACTGACAAACATTTCCCTGCTCCCGTTTATTTTTTTGCATACTGTAAACAAACAAACGCTGCTCTTTATATATAAAAATGCTGAAGTCAGAGAGTAAGCACTCCACTGGTTTCAGCTGCCTTTGATAGGACTATTGAAAATATGATCCAGGGAAAGTAACTAAAATAACTGAAATACTTTTTCTTTAAAAAAGTTTAAAAACTCTTCTCAGAAGCAAACCAGTAAATGAAGCAGATACTGAGCTGCTATTTAAAAATATCAAGTTTCTTTGGAATATTTTAACCATACTGTCAGTTCCATAGATAGCAAATAGCTATTGAAATCACATTTCAGCGAATTAGTACTCACATCTGACACTGAAATTATTACGTCTCATGTCTCCTCTAAAGATTTCTCCGCTCATATTCTACATGGACAATTGGAAGGGAAGATAAAATCCTTCTGTACTGTCAGAAATAACAAAACAGATCTAAGTATGCTGGGATTTCATCTTTCACAGACTAGAATTTATATCAGTCAAATATATGTGTAACTAAGGAACTGTTTCTCTGAGTATTTTTCCTTAACTATCTTTAGAAAGATATCCTCATTCATCAGTCAGCCATTTAGTCCTTAAACAGTCCAATCAAATTATAATTAACCTTTCAAACTAAACATGAGACTAATAGAACCTCATTCTCAGGTCTGGCAGTAAAACTCGAGACTAGAAAGAGATTGATCCCTTGCAAGCAAACGCAGGCAGGGCTTCAGCCCTCTGCTGGCTGCCATGGTCTCTCTTGGCAGAGGCCTTCATTGTCCTCAGTAGCTGTGTGAAGATTCCAATTCAGTTTTCCTTCCACTTCAGCAGACCTTGACCCTGGCAGCAGACTCACCTGAGGTTTCAGCAGTGCTCCAATGCCTCTTCCCAGAGTGAGCTAGAGATTGAAAGTCAGCCGCAAGATGAATCTCTCGTGGAGGTTCACAACCTTTAGTGATAGTGCCAGTCTCATTGAAAGAGGGAAAAGATAGAATCCATCAGACATTTTCCAATTTTGATAGTGTTAGTTTTGTTTGTTTGTTGAAGGGTTTGACTTCTTCTTTCCGTTTTTCTTTACACTGTTAAATTGCTTATTATATGAAGAAGCTATTTTTTAAAACTAATAAATGATTGGTTTACATATCAGTATCAGCTGCCTTGTAATGTTTGCAGAGACTAATTTCTTCTACCTCTTAGCTGAAATATTTCTTTACAAGATTTTCCTCATAAATAGTAAAATTCCATGTCCCTGGCGTTTTAAATGTTTCTTTTTGGAGATGCTGAACACAGTTTCACAGTAATGCCAGAAATATTCAGAGGACACACATTCCTCTCTGTATCTATTAGAATAGATACATCTATTCTAATGCCTCCCACTTAGCAACTTCACGCTTCTACATGGCAATCTATGTTATCTAACCAAACTGTTCTCCAAGAAAGCACCACCATCAAACAAAGAAAGAAGTCAACAAACCAAACCTTTCCTCTTATGCTCACAGAGAGAGTCCCAATACTCTGATTATTAAAGAAAGCATCACATGAAACTTAGAATCACACAATCACAGAATATTAAGGGGTTGGAATGAACCTTAAAGATCATCTACTCCCAATCCCCTTGCCATGGGCTGGAACACCTCCCACAAGATCAGGTTTTTCAAAACCTTATCCAACCTGGCCTTGAACAGTGCCAGGGTTGGGGCATTCACAACCTCTCTGGGCAACCTGATCCTGTCTTATCACCTTCACAGTAAAAAATTTTTTCCTAATATTGAACCCTCTTTCAGTTCATACCCATTAATCCTTGCCTTATCAGCTATTCAGTGAATGTATCAAATTCATGTATTCTTAACTCATGGGTTTCAGAAGTTATTGTCCTTTTTGCAGTGCTTTTGTGAATACTGTATAACAAAGTTTTGCTCAGTGTCAAAATCACTGTCATGCTCTATACTTTGAGTGAAATGTGTCTGGTTTAATTTAATACTCTGGTAATAAATATTTAAATATTTGGTCTCTACTCCTCAAACCATTTGCCAACAATCCATCAAGTCATAATTACAAAAATATATTTATCTCTACTTCAACCATATTTATAAGTGAGCAAACTAAGCATTAATAGTGAGGTCTGTGGGTCCATCCATATTTGTTACATAGCATGAATATGTAGCATCCCTAAAGGATATATGCTTGTAACATATCCACAAAACAGGGATACAGAGAAATGAATGTGTTAGATGCAGGACACATAGATATATTACTGTGGCAGACTTGATGAGAAAGAGCCTTCCCAGCAGATGGGAGTTAACAGCCAATGCAGATCCATCTGGCTTGGTAATGAGTTGTTAATTGGAGAATACTTAAAGGAGAGTTAAGGGGGTCTTAACATCATGTGTATAATGACGTGCAGTAAATTGTAGTGAAGACACTGCTACTGGACTGTAAACTACTGTTAACTTCAGTCCAAGGACTGTGACCGATTGCTCATATGCAGTAGTGTATTGTTGTGTTTGCCCAGCACCAGGGCATTTCTGCCTTGTGTCCCAGTATTTTTGTATTATTGACAGTGCCAGATGAGATATTCAGTTGCAAATTAGTTGCAGTACCATCGAATGTCACTTGTACAAATGAATACCTTTCGTATTTTGCATTTATATTAAGTGGCAATGTCAGAAACTACTTTACTCCACACACTGATTTTGAATTTTTTCACTAAAATTATTTTTACTTACTGGATAAGCCTTTTCATCTGATACTGTCCCAAAAGAGGAATCAATCTTATTATCTGTTGTAGAAAACATGATAGACAGATAACATGAAATATGTAAATAAATCCAGTGATACTATGCTAAAACTTATCCTGACTCATTAGGAAAATTATCTTGGTAGAGAAAATTGTTTTTTAATCCATGGAGCAAAGTTGAAAAAGTGGAATTCATTATCAAAATAATCAACATGGTTTTAGATCCCTTTTTTACAAGAAATATATTTAGAAAGTGTTAGTTTATATGAAAAATGAAAAAAAAATTATTATGTTGCAATTAGAAACATATGAAATTAAGTAAGGTTTACTATTTAGCATTTTAAAACTTTCTTTTTAAAAGTAGATTGAGACAGTAGTCAGATGGGAACTGTCTCTGAAATTTGCAACATGTCTGAATAATCTAAAGTAATTGGACTCCATTATAGACATGAAGTGCCTGATGTGTGTCATTAACATTCTCATAGTTGAAGTATATGAACTGACAAAATTATGATGAGCTAGCAAAATTACCAACTCAATATTAATCCAGTGTTTAGACAAATACACTAATAGGATTTGCACATTTAAGGGGCAAATTATCCTCTCAGTATGTTCTCTGTATATCTAGGGTATTAGTATTGATCTGCATTGAACGAAAAATGCAGTCATAATCACAGTTACATTTAAGAGTCAAATCTATATATGACATGAAATTATAAAAATAATAGTAATTTTTTTCCAATAGTTCTCAGAACAAGAAATGAAAATCCATTTTTAATGTACTCTTTCAAAGGACTAAATAATGCCCAAGAAAAATTTGTGGTTGTGGGAAGGGTTGTTTTTTATTTCCCTCTTTCTATCTTCTATCTGCATGGGTCATTTCTGTTCCTTTAATGCCAGAGTTTATTTATATTAATTACAGATCTTAATCTTTATGTAGTATAAATACAGCTGACTTATACTACTGGTACACAAACGTGGTGAAAATAATTCTGTACCAAGAGGTTGCTGTGACAGCAGGCTTGCTCTTCCTCATTCTCTGAGGGCTTTTCCATTTCCCCCAGAGGCTGAACGCCATTCTAAGAGAAAAGGCTGATGAGTTTGACCATACTCAAGGACAAGGGAAATGGCCTCAAACTGAAAGGGAGTAGGTCTAAATTCAATAATAGGAAAAAGTTCTATACTGTGAGGGTGGTGAGGTACTAGAACAGATTTTCCAGAGAAATGGTGGATATTGAATCCCTGGAAGTGTTCAAGGCCAGGTTGGATGGGGCTCTGAGCAACCTGGTCTAGTGGAAGGTGTCCCTGTCCATGGCAGGAGGTTGGAGCTAGATGGTCTTTAAGGTTCCTTCCACCCAGGCCATTCTGTGTTTCTATGATTCTATGTTCTTACAATAGTTATCTTACAGAAAGGTAGCCCTAGGTGAACAGAGCAGAGGTCCTTCAGCCCACAGTGTCAGTACCATAGTCCTGGTGCCCCATACTTGGGACAGGCCAATTCAGGACTGCCTGAGCATGTGACCTCCCATTTTCTCATCCCTGATACTAATTTTGCTCTTGATCCCTGTAACAGTGAAGGGATTTAGTATTTATCTTATGCCTCCTAAAAGAGAGAGAGGTTTGCATTATGTTGTGTTCTCATTCTGTTGGGAGAAGAAAAGAAAAAGGAAAAGGAAAAGAAAAGAAAAGAAAAGGAAAGAAAAGAAAAGAAAAGAAAAGAAAAGAAAATAGAAAAGAAAAGAAAAGAAAAGAAAAGAAAAGAAAAGAAAAGAAAAGAAAAGAAAAGAAAAGAAAAGAAGAAAAGAAAGACCCACCCCACAAACCAAACTTTTTTGATCAGTTAATTTTTAAATAACTATTTGCATTTTAGCATTAATACATTTTATTAGTACTGGCATTTTTTAGGAGGAGTGAGGAGTACATGTTTGCACCAAGGCTGAGAAAAGTAGGTTTCTTTAGTTCTAAGAAGAAATGGCAAAATCATATACTATTTATTTCAACTCCTTAACAGATGCATACAGAGAAGGCAGAGTCAGATTCTTCTCAAAGCATTTCTAGGATGGGAAGTAGCAGTTCCAAGTTGCAAATAAGGCAATTTCAATCAGATGGGAGGCAGTCACACTGAGGGTGTTTTGGAGGTACCTGTGAGCTTGTGGAAATTCTAGTCTCAGAGATATTTCAGCCCAGCTGATCATGGAGGAGGCCATGATCTAGTTTGCCCCTTCTTTGGGCAGGAAGACCTCCAGCAGTCCCTTCACCACCCCAGTTTTCCTATGGCCCTGCTGCCCTGCCTTATTTTACTTCACATTAGAGTAGATTCTTAAGTGGATTCTTGTAGTGGACTTGGGTCAGTATTAAATCTCTCAACAGAACAGAGACTGTACGTGGAGTAAACACCAATGGCATGAGCGTTCTCCTAGAGCTTACTCCATGGCATGCACCTCAAAGTTTGCAAGTTCATTCAAAAGTATAGATACTAAGTTTCTGTGGCCAAAAATCTGACCAATCAAACGAAAAAAATCACTCTAGATGTCATAATCAGAAGGACGTTTCTGGGAAAGCCTGAATCCTCCTATCTTCAGAGTACAACTTCCAAGTTTGTACACAAATCCGAAGCCTTGCCTGGAGTAGGGAAGTGGAGTGGGTAGCTGCTCAGTGTCAGATTGATGAGAATGCTTTGGTGCATTGAGGGCTTTCAACCTGTTTTTTAGGAGGCATTAAATGGTTGAAGGTCGAAATGGTTTAAATATAGTCAAGCTGAAAAGCACCAGAGAAGTATTTTTTTATCAATATAAATCAACAAATTTCTTTATAGATACTAGTTCATTTAACCTTATGTTAATATAGACACTTAAATGTTGTCTTGGTCAGACATGCAGTAAAAGTAATTTTATATTTTCCACAGCCAAACTACCTCCCCATAGTGATGAACTGTTTAGTTTCCTACCTTGCTAAGTTTCTAGTGACATACACTTTCCTCTGCCCCCCTTGCCAGCTCATCCACTACCCTCCAATCCCTGATCTTCACCTTCTGATTGTCTGTGGGATAGATATTTATAGCACACAACACATTTCCACAGTTTCTCTCTATCCACTTGCATTACTGTACTCTGTCTTCATAAGTATCCTACTCTGTCTCCCTGTTTTTCCTCTTTATTTGCCATTGATGTTTCCATTTTCATTTGTGTAATTTAGAGTCCTTTTTACTTTCACCCTCTACATGTGTTTTCATTTTCCTTCTATTGTGATTAAAATTTCATTTTAATGCAAATTTTAAAGCAAAATATTGTTATTTCTGAATGCTACATGCACACTTACATTTGAAAAGACAAAGCCACTTCTCATCCATTACCTTTTGTTCCAGGTTTTCCCACCTTGCTATGATGGTTTCTTTCTTTCTGTGGATTAATCTCTCATTTATTTCTTTAATGCTCTTTTCTTTAACAGCACAACTGTTTTCCTTTGATGGTACATTAAGCTTCTTTTCTTTATCAACATTTAAAGCTTGATTGATTTTTGACACCTTTTGTCACTCTTTTCTTTGAGTACCTTATTTATTCCTTTCCACTTTTGGTCTGCTATTTTATTCCACCACCATTTTTAGGAATATGTCTCAAAAATAATGCTAAAGAAAGCAACTTTTTCTTAGAGGGCCAAATACAATTATGTCCTTCCTATGTGCTAAACATTAAAATTAGAGTCTGGGATGCCGCTAATTTGAACTTTGAATATGCAAACAAAGAGAAGGTGGTAAAGACTGCAATTTAGAGCCACTTAGCAGTCTGAAGGCAGAAGCCCTACTTTCCTTTTCCCTTGGCCAGGCCATAACTGAAATTCAGTAGAACAGTACAGGTATTCTGTCTAATGGAGTCTATAGGTCTGAAGTCAATTCATTGAAAAATTATGTTTGTGACCTTTCATGCTGGCATGAGCAGCCACCAAACTCCTTTTTCCATTAAGTACTGTCAAACATGGATATTTTATCAACTTAACTCTGAAAATCGGAAACCAGAAGCTCTGGAATTTAAATATCACCTGATAAATATTAAGACTGGTAAAAATAAAAGTTTGCTTATTTGACCACAGCCTGCAACCTGATTTTGAATGTCCTGAAGTATATGATTACATCTAGGAAGCAAATGAACTTACAAGATATACAAGAAGTGGTTTCTAAAGAAGGAAGAAGGTATGGAAGATTTAAAGTAATAGTTCTGCTCTTGATAGTAATTGCTCCAGGCCTAGCAATTTCTCACAGACAATTCAATTAAATGCTGACAGAAACACAAATAGAGCTCACACGGTCTTCTAGTTCTTGCAGAGTTGCACTGATGTCATCTTGTCTGGAAGTTACTGTGAAAGGGTGTTCTTACTGAGCAGGTAACTACTAAATAATGCAGGGGTGTCCAAAGCAATTAGAAATACAATGACCCTGTGTTCCAAAACTTGAGTTTCCCAGCCTCCAGAAGTGACCTTGTTGTACCTGGCAATCTCACACTGGATAAAATACATCTTTGCATTCCAAACATTTGATGGGTTTTGCATTTTTCCCTTTTGGGTTTATGCTGGCATTCCTGAAGAGTTTCTTGTGGCCAATGAAATAGAATACACTTCTCCTTGTGCTGAAATTAGCAGTAATGAATCACCTGAACTGAATTTTTTCAGTGCATAATTAGCTTATTTGTTCTAATCTCCTGTTATTGCACAGATGTTTGCCTTTCTGAATCTAATCTTTTCAACAAATACCATTCAGTTACCACTTGTCTTTCCTGACTTAATGATAGGGTACAGTGTTACATATATGCATGTAAAAAATATCAAGCACAGTTTTGAGATGCCAGTGTTTTTGATGGTAACAATTGTTAGTGAAGCAAGGCAAAACAACATTGTAGAGACACACAAAAAATCACGTGAAAATATTAAGTATTATAATTTATAATAAATTGGCACAGCATGAAATTTGGGCTAGTTTGAAGTTTGTGGTAAAAAATTTCAAAGCAACAATACCTGTAATAATATTTATATTAAGACAGATAGAAAAGTTATAAACTGCACTAGAATAGGGAAAAATTTGAAAATATTTCTTCAAATATTGATAGCAAGCAACTCAAGGAAAACCTTCAATCATCTCAAAACAGAGCCTTATAAAATGAGGTTAAGCTCAAAAAAAATCAAAAGCTGTTACCATATGGAAGTGCCCACTTAAGCCTCTTGAACAGCTTTAATGGAATGGCTGTCAGTGATATTGTTGCAGAACAGTATTCAGTAACCTGCTGACGCAATTAATGCACGTCTGTGTTTATAATCTCAGACTAGGAAAATGTGCCTTTCAGATGCTCATTAGAAGTATTTGCAGGTGCTCAGCAGCCCCACACAGCAAAACCTGTGTGTGGGCATGGGAGATGTTCATGGACCCATCGCACTGGGTGAGTGCCCTGTAAAACAACTGGCAGCACTTTCTGGGGCAGGTTTAGCACTTGTACTCAGAGTACCAAAAATGCTTTAAAACACAAGAAATCCATGTCTATATCTTAATAAGTCCTGGTGCCAAACTCGTTATTGCCCATGGTCTATTTGTGAGCGATTCCAAATGCATAGAAATAAAGAAACTTTTGCCTATCAAAACAGTTTTGTTGTTTTCTGCTGCTATCATAAATTTTTGTATGAATACGCCTGTCGAAATATTACCGCAAGGTCCTGCAGTACCTCAAGAATATTTAATGAAACAAATTCCAGCAAATGCTGGCCATAAAAACAACTTGCACAATAACCCACAATTCACCAAGCAAAAATAGTGGTATCATAATGGTTTAATTTGAGTCTAAGCTTCACTAAAATTTCTTGATGTGCTTCGCAGTCCAGCCATTTCTTGGATGACTTTGATGAGAAATCTGTCCTTGCATCAACCCTTTCTCGTTATCAAAAGGTTTTTTTCATGCTCTTTCATAACTAAGACTGTATCTAGCTATGTTTACCCTTCCCAATGTTTCACTTGTTAAAAAAAAAAAAAAGTACCAGCAATCTGAGCAGGTTTTATTTTTTGTAACTCTCAGCAAGTTCTAATAAAGTAAATTGAGCAATATTCTCAGTTTATTGTATTGATAAACAGACTGTAAAGTGTTTTATGATATGGTACTTCTTGTATGAAAGACACTAGACTAACATAAATTGCAATTGTAACTATAGAGTACTAAAATATATTTTCCCTCCAGGGCTCTCTAGTATATTTGCCTGAAAAAAATAAAATAAAATAAAATAGACTTGTTTATTGTGTATATTTTTTGTAGTGTAATTAAATGTCTCTATGGTTTCCACTTAGAAACAAAGTCCTATTTCCCTGCTCAAAGCAGTCTAAAGGCCTACAAATAACCTTACAGAACTGTCTTCTTTAAATTGCAGCACTTTCTTTAACACTCTCTCCAAACTGTGTCCAGAGCAGTGGATATCTTAGCACTTTCAGCCTGGCCATTTCCAGGCCATGCTAATAGCCATATTTTAAAAATCCATCAGATTCCTGAGACAATATTTCCTACTCTCCCAGTGATAAACTCACTGTAATCTGATTAACTGTCTGTAATCTGGACTGATGCAAAAATTTCCATTCTCCCCTAAACTGGTGTCAAGTCAATTTTCTGTGGTGATTCCTTTAGATCTCATCCAAAGTGAGTATCAAACAAGAAGGTATCTTCCCGATCCAGGATTAGGGCTTGTCAGTGTGGCATCTCCTGTACCCTAAGGAATGAAAAGCAGCCACCAGACTCTGCCCCTCCACCAGTGGTGGCCGAAGCTGGCTGTCTGGGCTGGTAAAGCACAGGGGTCTGTGCCACTCCAGCCAAGGCACAGGTCCTGTGGCCCCAGATCGCTGCAGTGCTGCAACATCCACAGTGAAACTGAGGACAAACCATCCTCAGGGGCTTTACTGGAGAAACACAGAAATTTGCAGGGATGTGATAATGTAGTTACACACTCCAGACAGGTCTCACTTTGCACAGAGCATTTTGAAGCCCAGCTCTTCAAAGACACCAGGACCTACTCTGATCCTTCTTACAGTGTTCACCAGCAGTGAAATTACTGAAGTGCCTGGAACTGTTGCAGGGTGGTGAGAACAGACAGTGTGGATCAGAGCAGTATCCTGAACCATGGGTAGTAGTCTTTGTTCAGTAAATACAAGTCCTCCAGTATGTCCTTGCTTTAACACCACTTCTCACCCAGACCTCCCATTAAGAAGTAAGTGCTAATGGAGCTATTGTAATCCTTCTTCAGACAAAAAGCAGCAGTTGAAATAATGGATAACTGGGGAAAGAACACTCACAGAAAAGTCAGAGGACAGGTAATGGATTTTTGGAATAAAGGTGGAGGTGAGATACTTAAAAAAAACCCTCCTCCTCTCATTTTGTCTTCCTCTAATAAAATGCTGATAAATCCATTACCTGTTTTAAGGTTTAGAGCAGCTGCATAATGAATCTGCCTTACATACATAAATACACAAGAAAGTGCAAATTCAACATTACACTTCAACAGCTTGTGCTTCACTCTAAATGAGATAGAGAATTATACAAGCACAAAACCACTCCCTAGAGTAGCTGAATGGAGCTGGTGGAGTAGAAGCTGAAACAGTCACACTTAACTCCTGATACATGTTTAAGCACACAACGTTAAGCCCTTCTCCTGACATAGGCTTTCATAAGCTTTAATTGTCTTTACAGAAAATTTCAGATGGGATTTCTCTCAGTTTCAACTGAACAACTTGCCAAAAAAGGGGGAAAAGTACCTCCCCAGTCACATATGACAGAGCTGCTTGCTTCACTGTGTCTTTTTCTAGATTATAAAACTCTCTTTTATAATTCAGGACTAATTTAGATGTTTGGAACACTAGTATTCCTAAATCTCTCTTGATCAGTGGTGTATCTTGGATCTGACCATACCTTTCTAATTTGAAAACACTATTGTATCATTTGCATTCTCCAGTTCTGACTCTTGCCTAAGCCTTTCTTAATGTTCTTCAGAGATGCATTTTTGTTTTTCCATGAGCATCTTAACATGTGAAAACCTCATTGCTGAATATAGGATAAGGCAAATATTTGGCATTGTCTCACTGAGTCATTTTTCAAGCAGAGAATCATCCCTCATGGCTTGTACACCCATGAGGTAGAATTTGCCACACATCTGTATCTCTATGTACTCATCATTACACTATATTTTCTCGAAACATCCAACATTTTCTATCCTGGACTTTCTAGAAAGGCCGTGTATTATGATAAAGCAAAACTGATAAGAACACAGAATTTAAGGCTTGCACAGCTGATCCTACGCCTCTGTGAGGAAGCTGGAATAGCAGTAGTAATATTAGCACTATAGAATGCTTTTCTCACCCAAACCCTGAGGAATGTTTGAAGAGGAAGAAACAAAAACATAACACAAGCAAGCGCATATCACAAAAGTGTGCAAAATCTCAGGAAAGGATAGAATTCAGTCTTAATTAATATGTAAGTGGTCCAAGATGTAAGTTGGGCCAGGGTAAGTGTGCCAACTGTTGTGTTGCCTTTGAATAACAATCCAACATTTGATAAGCAGGAGCTGTAACCACTAGCCTGAAGGGAGGAGGAACAGGTACCTGAGGCAACACACTTCTTCTGCATTCTAGCACTGTGTGCACCTGATTTTGCACTCTACAGACCCCCAGCGAGGAAGAAATGAAGGCAGATCCTTCTCTTTTCTTCCCCCTAGACACACCTGTAAGGAAGACTCAAAGGAGGAGAGATACCCTATCACAGTAGGTTTTGTGATAACCTTGGTATGATCAGAATTCATCCATGTCCTTAGTAAGTTAAGATGGTACTATATTGTGTTGATGTCCCCAAAGAACTTCTTTTTTTAGAATTTTCCCCTTTAAAATTTCTTGATAGATCTGTTGGTTAGTGTCTATAAAATCAATGTGATCCCTGAAGTCTCCAGTCTGCCTTTAATAATGCACATCCTTCCTGGTTTGTGTGTTCTTTTTTCTCTGGGATTTGTACTGAGTGGTTTTGATGTTTCTTCTCTGTAGTCATGACAGAGGATGCATCAAACTTTAACTTAAGCATCTTGCACTTGGGAAACACATACACACCCTCAGTGAAGATCTTATGTACACTTTCAGAGATGTGAAAACCTGTCTTCTATCACCATGTCATCAGTTGAAACATGACACAGTCCAAAAGCAAGCGGGTTCACAGCCTATACCAAGTTGAAGGAACACGTGGTTTCTCTGTACACAGCAGGACTAAAGAAGCCTGATCTGCCCTCTGTGTATATTCCCAGGAGTCAGACAAAGGATGTGTCTTTTTTAGTTGGCTCCTCAGAGAGTGACTCTCCTCTTTTCTTGGACCCTATTTCTGTTGGACTTAGAAAGTGCTCCAAGGTCTTTTGTCATCTGTGGAACTGAATTGAATTTTGCCACTTGTTTTGCAGGTTGCTTGGCGGGGAAAAGAAGAGGACAAAAGTGAGACTGAGTGTGCTTATTCCCTTACAAGGTCAGGCTAAAAATTCTGATAGGTGCGGAGAGGTGGAAGAGGAACTAAGAGACCAGTAAATTACCCAAGCACCAAATAATTATTGAGAAGATTTTTGCCTCCAAATTCCACTTGACAGTACAAACTTGAGCAAAAAAGCATTTCTCCAGGTTGGCACAAAAATACAAACTTGTATTTTGTGCCACATAGCCTTTTTCCCTCAGAATATAAACAATATACTCACGTCTGAGGAAACTCAGAATTATGCATCAGAAAATAAGGGATCACATGCCTTCATTAAGTGACTTGACTGGCAAGTGTTGCTCAGTAGGAATAATTCTAAATTTATCCTCAATGCACATAGTTGCATGACAATTCTTCTTGCATGGTTGCTGGAGCTTCTAGGGAAAAGATGTGAAAAGCAGAGGGTGATCCTCTGCAGAAGGCAGTTGAAAAGAAGTTCCAAAAGAAGACACTTCCAGATCACAGCTGATGGCTTCTCTTTTCCTGCTTGGCCTGGCCTTTGCAAGAGAGGGCTATGCTTTAGCTGAGGTTAGTGAGCAGCTGCCAGGAGAAATGGCCTTAGGGGCATGAGTAAAAATTCCCACAGGAAAATTCTCCAGTGGGACTTTAGGTCCTAGCACAGAACCTTGTATCTGTAGTAACTGGATTCCAGATTGACAAATTCTTTGTATGTGCTGCCATTCTGCTGCCTTCAGTGGGAAATTACTGAAAGATGAAGTTAGGACTGTGTTTCAGTGTTTACATCTATAGAGACATACATAGTTGGTTGTGAGGATGGATTAAGTCAATGTAAAGAGCTCTACTGAGGAAGTTTTTCCTTTGTTTTGCAAATGAAGGTATCTGATAGATCTGGTCACCACAAACACAATGGGACTCTTAAGGTGAGTTTTCAGACACAAAGATGACTTATGGCACAAAGATGGGGTTATTTTCAATGTAACTTGTTGACAGAGAAGTTAAGGCTTTGACCTGGTGCTCTAAGCTCATGTTGGAGGCATTGTGTATCACAAGATTTTAAGAGCATGGCTAAGTAGAAGATTTGTTTGCTTTCCTTGGCTTTTTTTGTTGCCCTCTGGGTCTTTCGCCTTGGCAAAAGAGGGAGGGAGATTGTCTGGTTCTTGAAGACCAACCACAGCTCCAGCTGTAAAGTGATAAAGCATGACTTCAGGAAGAGACAAGCCTGCAAGCCTGCTGCACAGTTTCAAAATTATTTTCAGTTGATCAGATATTTTTACAATTAAGTTTTATGAACAGAATGGGACTTGAATGTAGACTGGGAAAATAAAACTCTTTATCCAGGTTCAGGGCAACGCTGGAAGAGGTTGTGAATCAGAGCTAAAGGTTTTTCAAGAATGTTGCCTATCCCTGGAAATAGAAGAAACTTGTGTTGCACATTTGAGGGGGAGAAGAGGCAGGGAATCTAAATCCTCTTTGAAATGTCATGTTTTTTTACTCTTTCTAACGAAAATAACTTTAATGGCTCTATTTTTCCATTTAATACCAAGTTTCTGATTGTCTAAATACCAATTTTAGTCTCTACAACAGACAAACTGGAGAATGCTCTGAAGTTTGCTGTCTCACCTGCTTGTTCCAGTGAAATGGCCAGTATGAAATGAGATTACTATTATTTTTAAAGAATACAATCAATATGATTGTATTCTTTAAAAATAATTCAGTGGGGTTATTTCCATGTTAGTTACAAGATCAAATGCAACTGAACAGCTTCTGAAATACATACTTCCATGTAACTACAAGCTTTATATTCAGTCACTGGTTTTAATACTATTGCACAAATATGATTAGGATTCAAGTCCTGAAGTTACCCCATATTTATTCCCAGCCTACCCCTTGGTTGTCTTGAGGATAAAGTATGCTGCCTGGGACAGACTTAACTGAGGTAAGCCCAACAGAAATTAAAAGAGGAGAAAAAGTTGTAGGAGATACACTGATGCATCCAGCCATTCCCTCTCTTGCTCTGTTTCTCAAGTGTCTCTGTGTTGGCTTCCTGCTGAGCAGTGGAGAGGATAAACTGGGCTAAGGTAAATGTCCTCACAGAAGGACACTGGCAGTTCTCTTCATTTCAACCAAACTGACCCGTCAGCCCTCTTGCCAGGCTTCTGCCTCTGAGTCAGGACCTGACTCTTAAAATCTCCCTGCAGTTAACCAAAGACATCTTCACTTTCTCAAAAAGTTGCTATAAAATTGAGGAGACAAATTTTCCCTTCAGCAGTTCCAAGTCATTAGACTTTTCATATTACTTACCTGTCTAATAATCCAACCCTTCATCTCTGGGGAGTTCAAAATAATGCCCAAATCACAAGTAATGAAAATTGAGTTCCTAATCTCACATCTTGCCAGCAATCTGTCAAAACAGATGATGCTGCCCTTATGATCCTGATAAAAAATAAAAGCAGGTTCTCCCAAACTTATCTTCCTTCCTTTGATAATCTCCACATCAAGCTGAGAAGACAGAATTAAGTATTCTACAGAGGTAGAGTTAATGGGAATAAAACTACCTACAGCTGAAGCATGTTCTCATTCTCCATGTCTTTAAGCATACAAGTTATCATGTAATGTAAAAATAAATAATGCATATTAAGGGTATTGACCTGAATCCTAATCACATTTCAGAACAGTATTAAGACCAGTGATGAAGCATAAATCTCACTATTACAAACCAGACCTCAATCTGCTTTCTATGAGTCACATTTTTTTAAGCAGTGTAATAATACCTTTGATTATACAAACTGAGAAGAGGCACTTGGTAACAAAGAAAATCCTCGCTAAGTCCATTCTTATTTCAACAATGAAATGAAGGCTGTACATCTATAAAATCTATCTTGAGTTTTCAAAATTCAAAACTTAACTAAGCAAGCAAGTACCACTTTATGCAATATCAGTGGGAAAATTTATTCTTAATTTTTTAATGACTGGCCCACACATTGTAATCTCTTTCTTCCAATATTATAGAGGTTTCTCAGATGAAACTGAGCAGAATATATATAGTATTATTAGTTCTTTAGTGCTAAAAAACATTACAGAGCTTAGAGGTTTGGACTTCTGATTTACTGTTCTAAACATGGCAGAGTCACTCACTTTAATTTGTTTGTCGAAATTTCATACTTGGAAATCTTGGTTTGGCTTGCTCACAACAGCAGATTTTTCACTCTTGCTCTCCACCTGCCTATTTTTAAAGGGTTCTGTTCACACAAAACTTTTTGCATGAAAGACAGGAGGATTCATGAGAAGGAAAAGTGCCAGCAGAGTATTATCTCCTTCTACATATACTTGTGCTTTCTGACTGCCAATAAGAAGCCCTATTATACCTTGCTTTTGTTTCCTGTGTTATGCCTACCATTCCAAGGCAATAAGAGGGGAGAAGGATGTTTTGCTCATTGCCTTTTCATAATTACAAAGTCTTTAAAGTCAGTCCTTTCAGATAAACATTGGTAGGCAATGGCTAGCATTCAGTGAAACTGATGAATACTACACTGAATGCAAAATGTATATAGAGCAACTAAGAGAAAAATGTGGTGCTTCACATTGAAGCCTTCACATGCCTTCAGGGCTTTTATGTTACTTTCTGTCTTCCTCGCTGAATATACATAACTTCACAAAGATCTTTTCAAAGAGCTGCCAAAGAGGCAATTCACATTTTTATGGTGAGAGAGAACAAAATGTTTAATTCTGGTGTTAAATGTATTCACCCCTTCCCCTGGCACACCACATTTCTCTTTAAATACATGATTTTTTTGAGAATATATGTTTTGATTTGAACTGCCACATTTTTCTTTATTTGAGTCAAAACTGATTATTGATGTTTCTAGCCACGCATGAAAACAGAGGGGGGGAAAACATCCCATCCTGTACCTCTAAAGATTTTGTCTCATCGGGTTTGACAGGAAGGCTCTTTGTAGTTAATACCATTATTTTTCTTTTCCAAGACCAGACCTTTAATTGCACCCATAATTTCTCTAATCAACACATCTGTATCCAACTGTGCTAACACTTTACTCACCTTGAACCTTTTTTTGTTTGCTTTGGGAACTTTTCTTTGTGGTTCTAAACAACATAAATTTGGTTTCCTCATCAAGAAGCTCATTTAGCTGCAGCTTGATTGCAAGTAATTTGCTGTAAATGTCTCTGTCTTTTAATTGTTTGTGCCTTTTTCTAATCTATAAACTGTAACTTCAGGCAGGTCATTTCTGTCTCACCATTTCCTCTTTGGAAAGGCATATCTAATAACTCACCTCATATCCTGTGGCTTTAGGCTTCTGAAATCCTATGAACAGAAGGGATAGAGCATTGATTCAACTCCAAGTTCATTTGGAAAAAACCCTGCATAAAATCTCCTATTTAAGAAATAGGAAAATAAAACTTCATCCATGAAATTTAGCTTGGTGGAAAAAAAATGTGCATCAGCATTGGTACAGAACTGACTCACTGTTCTGTTTTCACAGTTTCCTTGTGACCTCCAAGAGACATGAAATTCTAAGTGCCAATTTGGGTACTGCTACAATCCTTGTGTTAATCAGAGTCCAATGAATTTTATTATCACAGTTCTGCATTGGCACCATTTACCCTACTGGAGACAGAATTCATGATCTCATTAGTCTCTGGTCTAAGTCAAGCCAAGGCAGAAGGCAGCTTCGTTTTTTTTTTTTTTTTTTTTTTTAAGTAATCTCATTAGAAGTTCTACCAAATATGGTATCCATATCAAATCTCTTTAATTCCTCCCATCTAATCCCCTTTACCCCCAAAGTGTAACATAAATGTATTAGTCAGATTAGCAGCATATTCAGGAATAATCCCTTCCAAAACAAGAGACCTATGTGTATTTTCCTGATCCACAAACTTTTGTTTGTATTAATTATTCTAAAGCTGACTGACAGTGTGAATAATACGCTTCCCCCCTCTTGCCTGAATAGCAATTAAGGAATTTGCATTTTCTGCATCTTTTTCTTACAAAATAAGATTTTTTTTTAGGCATTTTCTGTTTTGAGCAAGTGCCTGCTCTGACTCTAGCGAAGTTTGTGGCCAAGCTCACAAATGAATGCCTTCCTCTCTATCGTAACTTTACAGCACTTGCATAAAGCACAAAACAGACACAGGAGCACGGCAGCCTTGGGATGGAGAAAGAATGCCAAGCATAGTAGCTTTCTTTCTCTAAAAGTTACTGAGATGTATTTTCCTTCATGATCTCAAGACCAGAGTTAGCTACCGCACTTGCCTGGTAGGGACCATGGATTCCACCCAGAGAAGTGCTGTTAGCAAAAAGAATGAGAAGCATTTTCTTATTGTGGAGCTAAAAATTTAGATAGCCTTTTTCAGTGCTTTGAAAAAATTTTGTTTCCATTCTTTAAACCACTGAAAATACTGAGATTACATTATGAAGATCACATTCATACAGCCAAACTCACACAAATGCCAACAAAAAGCTTTTAACCAGGCTGTGACATCTTTCTTTGAGAGACTCAGCAGATGTGAGACTCAGCACATATACTCAGAGGAAAGTGCACTAGGCACACATGTGCATGTATTGTCCTTTCTGAGTTCTCTTGTCTATTTAGCATGTTTTGTTGATGAATAAATAAAGGGAAGGAATGTGACTAGGCAGGCTGCACATTTTATCGACATTGCAAATACTCAGCTATTTTGAGAAGATATATTGTCTGAGAAGTTCGATTTCATAAGCTAAGTAGCTGATGGCTTCTTGTATGACTCTGTAAATTATTGAAGCGCTCCTAAACTCTTCCATTTTTCTTCAAAACCTTTTCTTTCCATACTGGAAGCCTCACAAGTTTATTATACTTCAGTGTCTCACATGTTAACTATGGGGACACTTCCCTCTGGCAAAGCCAAACTGGCATGAAGGAATGCCAACGTCTCTCAAATTGAAAAAAAAAAGTTAAAAAAGTTTTATATCAGAGAAAGAGGTTAATTTTGTGTTGAAAGTCTTACTTTCCTACACATATTTGCATATACACACACCCGGAACAAGGAAGACATTTCCAATTGCCTGATTCCAGTTAGGAAAAGAAAACAGACATCTTCTGCCTAAAAGACTCAGAATGCCAAGTCCCATTTTCAAATGTGATCTAACTCTTGGGATCCTAAAGGACACAGGAGTTAACAGGACTTATCTGCTAAAACACTTTTATATAAGTACCACTAGCGTAACATTTCTGGATGTCCCATGGGGACAAAGCAGTGCAAAGTGCCATTTGGAGACTTTATCTTAGACTCCCAGATCTCATTTCCAGGGGGATGCATGATCTTCCATCAAGTGAAAATTCTGTATCACTTACAAAAAGTCCTTTGGGCTCCTTTACTCCCGATTTCTATCGTAGCTACTGAAATGCTGGGATGGCTCAGAATGCAGAACAAGATATTTAGAACACTAAAAATATTGATTCTAGGAGTAAAGTATCAAGTCTTTGGACTGATGAGGCAGATATGGTTCATAATACGAAAGACACCAAGAAAATGCCACTAGCCTGCTGAGTGGGAATGGTATGATACGCCACGGCCATATGGACTCAAGTGAGTAATTACACATGAGCAACCCATCTGATCTTTCATGTAGCCAGGCTTTTATCTCAGATAGTCCCTTTTCCTCTGCTATTATCAGCTTTTTGTTCTAATGAAGAACATCCTCCCCTTTCACCACCCTTATCATGTCTAAGTAATCATTATACACAGATACAGAAGTGGCTGAACTCCTCAAAGCAGAGACATGCTGGGAAACTGTAAAACCTCCTTTTTGCAAAGCCAGGATGACATGTACAGGCTCATTTCTTACCAGTAGTTAATTCATATATGTCTGGTTTTACTGGGAACTCCACAAATTTTATCATGATTCACATAGTGAAGAGAGTGAGAGTGCATTAAAAAAAAAAAGGAAAAACCAAAGCAAATCCATTTTTCCTTCTCTTAGAATGACCCATTTCATTAAAAAGCACAGAAGGAGAGAAAGAAAGAGACTTGTATTTGATCGTTACATTGACAGACTCACTGGTTAGCTCAAGGGAAGAGGAAGGCTATTGGACTATATAGGAGTCATATTTTGAAAATACAGAGTATAAATCCCATAGTGAAGGCATAATATCTCAGCATGAATTTCCCTCTTGTCTTTATATCTGGATTGAAAACTCAGAAACAGCTTTAAATGTGAAATGAGTGTTTAGCTCTTAGATTATACACAAGAGGCTGAGGCAAGAAGAGCAGCATAGCAGAGCTATGATCTGAAAAGCATAATTGTGACCGGGAAATAAAAAGGTAGGTTGTGTTTTCCAGGAGAAAGTGACAAAATACTACTCTTGTTAGCTTTGTGGAAATTCATAAAAAATACAGAAAGGTTTGCTAATGTTGACTTCAGGCATTTCTACATCAATCATTTTGTTTAAAAAGAGACAAAAGGGGAATGGCCAGGTCAGAGTAGGGGGACATTTAAACAAGTGAACAAATGCACTTGTTCATGTGAAGTGGGGACAAAACTGGAATAATTCCAGGTTGACCTGAGTCAGAGGAAATTTCTCTAATATGAAAAGGAGATTGAAAACAAGCATCACTACTGTCAGTAATAGCTTCCTTGTGGTTAATCTTTTAGTATTAACAGGAGCTATTCCAGTGTACCCCTTCCTAAAGGGTGCTACATGAGGGATCACAGTTTCATACCACACTTGATATCAAATTGTAGCCTTCTGGGAGACTGTACAACATGTAAGAAGCTCAAACTGTGTGCAATAAAGAACCTTACACACCTCAGAGCAGTGTTGGCTTCCGGCTGTAGACACAGATATTCAGGCTTGCAGGAGTGTCTGTTATGCCTATTTATAAACTGGTTACACCATGATGACACCAAAATGTTTAAGATAATTTGCTTAACTCCTGTAAGGAAGTAATTTTACTCACTTGCTCATGTCTAATGTTGAAGGTTTTCTTAACCAAGACTCAGGAATCAGTTGGACATAGCAAATCTGATGGAAAGAAAATTTTCCTAAAATACTAGCTAGGGAGTTCCAGCCACACCAACAGATCTCTCACAAACTCCTCTCTGTGGCTCTGGAAAGAGATATTTGCTTAGACTGAAGGCAAAGATGGGCAAAATTCTACTCTGTGGTCCAAAGCATAATTTTTTGAGAATTTGCATGAGATGAAAGTTTACTGTGCTTTTAGGGAAAGAAAAATGTCCACTGCTTGACTAAAAAAATGACCTCTTTGCAGCAAACACTCACTGCTTTCTTTTTCTGTAAACAGGAAAATTAATCTTCTTTATACACAAGAAAGGGCATTAAGAAAATGTATTTTTTCATTTCTCTGAAGGTGTAAGTTTCCCATGGAAAATAGTTTTTCCCATGTAGCTGTAGGTTCTCAAAATGTTGGAACTAATTTTTTTCTCAGTTGATAGCTTGTAGCCATATTAACCCCATTAAAATTTCTTGTTCTGCTCCAGATTGACACTGGAGTATCTCTGACAGACAAAGACTAGCACCTGTACCTGGGATTAGTTCCATTTACCCTGTGCATCAACAAAAGCTCTTGCTTCTTGGGAAGGCAGGAGTCAGTCTTCTGATTTGCTATGAAGTTATTAATGTTGCTTGATATTTGCTGTGACAGCTACTCTGTACCCTCTTTAATCATCTTTATCATGGTTCACAGCTCTTTTTTCCCTTCATTTCACTTTTGCCTACGCTTCTTAGGGAAAATTGCAACATACAACTTGATAAATCTTTCAGCCTTCTATGTATTTTGCCCCTTTGTCTTAACTTTCAAAAATTGTTTCAAATTTTTTTCCTGGTCTTCAACAAGAGAACAAAGAAATATTCCAGATGAAATACTACTGAAATACTATTTTTAAAATATTCTGACTTTCATGGGAGAAAATTAGTGTGCAGCTCACGTCCACTCAACAAGAAATTTGGTTATGCATTAAAAGAGCTCCTTCAATCCTTAAGAAAACTTTTTAAAATTGTATTATGAACATTGGTTGTCTGTCTTTATTGTATTTATCTGCCTTTCCTTTGCAGTTAATGATACTACTTAGAGGAGCTACCTCCTCTCATGATTGAACCATTTCCCACTTTGTCACCTGTATTCCATTTCCCAGGATACACTGTTCCCTGTGAAGCTGTAGCTGTGTCTGCCTTGTCTGCTGCCAGTCAGGCTCCCATTTCTGCCTGCCAGGGTGCAATGCAGGACTATAGATTCTCTAAGGAATGTCACTGCCATTCAGAGCTCCCCCAACAGTCCTGTTCCCTCAGCTGCTACCAGAACAGGAGCACAACCTGGTTTGGAACTCCATGGTCCGGTTTGGAGGTTGAAGAAACCTGCACCGCTTTGGGCGATTCATGAAAAAAAATTAACCAAAGAACACCCCACCCTAAAAATAAAATTTAACAAAAACAGGAAGAGAGGAAAATCCTCCAATTATCTGTCAGGCATGTGGAAAATACTATTGTACTTAAAGTTTTACAGACAGAAGGCCCTGACTTCGAATTCTTGGGATCAAAATTCTGTTTCTCTCAATCACATTTAATGCATTCTTTTCATGTCAGTTGATTGTATCCATCACAGAAAAGAAATATCTCTTGGTATCTGGTGGTTTCAAAGTCAGATGATTATGATCAAAGTTTAGCATCTCAGTGCCTTACAGGGAAAATCCATTTAGAAATATAACAGGGGAAGCAAGAGCAGAGCTGCTCCACTTTGATTTCCAGCTAGGGTATATCTAGGAACTGACAACATGCAAGTGTGGTCTTTTCCTTGTTTTTCATGGACTGTAATATTCATGAGAGGGTCTCAAGGTGGCTGCTTGCCCCACATGGATACCCTTTATGTCTCTGCTCAGAGAAAAACAACATTTAGCATTTAGAGTGGAAATACATAGCTTTTATAAGGTGACTTTCTCTCTTTCACTAAAATCTCCATGTCCAGCTTTACCCTGTTGCACATTACAACAGTCTCCAGTTCAGCTGCTGCAACATCAAAACCCACCTGAGACCCTGCAATCTCCCAAACACCGCTCTGTATCACAGCATCTGACTCTTCCTAATTAATTTTCTTTGTTGTATGGAGAGCATCCAGGAGCTAATTGTTCTGATGAGACAGATAAAACATCAAAGGATGTTTTAAAATGAGTTTTCAAATGTGGCACGTTGACAGTGCTGCAGCCTGAAGCCCAACAGCATTCAACCAGCCTGTGCCAGGAAAAGCTGGTCCTTGGGGCCCTGTCAGGTGTTAGAGCCCTGCCTCAGCGGCTCATCCTTGTAGGGCAGTAAGAAATTGGTCTTGGTCTGCACTCTGGTCTCCATAGCTCTGCCTCCTTAGCTGAGGCTGCTGACAAGAATGCAAGTTCTCTCAGTGGAAGGCAAAGGGGTCACATGTGAAGCGATAGAAGATGATCCCCTGATCTTTTACCTTCCCCCTCTAAATTCCTTTCCTCTATCCCTTGCTCACTCTCACTAATTTCAAATAAGTCCAAAGTGGCCATCAGACAGTAATGAGTTTTAGCAAATGGCAGGGTGGATGGATTTGAACTCCTAACTCAAGAATTAAAAAGCTCCATATATAGTTATCTGTGCATTTAGAGCTCGTCTGTGTCTCACTAAGAGCACAGCAGATAGCTCTGATTTCTGATTAGGTCCTTCCACTTCACAAAAATATCTACCTCAGCCAGAAACAGGAGGCACTCAAGCCCCACTACCTGATGCTTAAGTTTCCTCTCTAACCTTACAGAACAAGAAAGGAATGTAGGCATCCATAAGCCCAATTCAAGTCACTATAATTTTTTTCCCCTTAAAAATATTGCTAACAAGATGAACAATAGAAAATGTAACAAAATTAAAAGCAAAGAGTGAGAGATTAAGGCAGTATTCACTGAGCACATATTCACTGAGCTTCAAGTGAATTCCAAAGATGCACAAGAGCTGTCATGAACAGGATTCCTTTCTGAAATAAAATCTAGGAAAAGAGAAAAGTGGACAGAAAACAGAGAAAATGTGGGAAACTTTTTAAACTGTGTTTTAAACTAACTGAAAAGGAATCAGAGGCAGAGAATAAAAATGTCTGAGAGAAACACAGGAAACAGGTAAGAAATAAACAGTGCTCAAGATGTTAGGAAAAAAAAAAGCAAGGTCACAGTGGCCTGTGTAGAGATGCAAAGACAAGATGAAACTCTGTGGGGAATGCTGCTGGAAACCACAACACAGACAAGACAAAACAGCCTGGCAGAAAACAGGAGCCCTCATGCCCTGCAAAACAACATATTCCTTCCCCATCTCCTGTGCACCCAACACTGAGGGACTAGTCTCTGTTCCCAACTTTTGCAGAGAAGCAGAAAATTGTGTGCAAAATGACTTTGCGCCCTATAGAATTAACAGCAAGTATCAAGACAAAATTTTCTCCTGTCCCTGACTGTCAGCATTTTTCTGGGATGGTGGTCCATGGTACTATGATTACAAAACTTGTTGATAGGGGTACAAAGGAGCTCTTGGAGGTCAAACACCACCCTTGGAAATGTAGTGACAAGTTTACCAGACTAATAATGTTGTTTTTGGTGTTTGACCTTAAACAAAACATGAAGCTTGAAGGGTAAAAGAAAAGCAGAACTATAAACATGAACTGAACCAAGTTTTCCAAAGTTCTGTTTAAAATGCAAACATGAAAAGTTTGCATTTCAACAGAAAATAATCACATACGAACAGAGAAAACCCATCCAAACCAAAAATCTGCCATTAGAACTACAATGGGAGATGTATTCAGAAAAGATATATCACCTATCACTTAGTATTTCTATAATTCAGGCCAAGTAACTTAAATGGTCAGCTAGTCCAGCCTGGCTGGAAAAGCTATTTTCCTGTGTTAGAGCTCAGATTTTATTTTATGTTATTTTCAGTAGTGTTGATGGCATGAGAGGAAGAGATTAGGTTTCACCTATACTCCAATAAAGGTCTGTGGACAGAATTTATCTCCAGATCAGGGCACAGGGCCAGACTTGGAGGCACGATGTACAGTCAGTGAGTACAGTGACTTTGGTGGTCATCACCACAAATGCCAGCAGCACACGCAGCACCTCTCAGCATTTGGCCTTATGCACAGAGGTCTGAAATTAACTTCTGGTTAGATGTTTCTGTCCCAAGGATAGATGGCGTTTCACTGAAAACATTGTCATATGCTGTGTGAGATTATACTCTTAACATGTTCTGTTATCCTGGTTAGAATCCTTTGCAGTGAGGCAAACATCATGTACCTGAAATAAAAATACCTAAGAGATACAGACTGAATCAATATGAGAGAAAATAGGTATTTTTAAGGTGTTCTTGAAAACGAGATTTTCTTTCCTGTGTTTTGATTATATTTTTCCCTTCTAAGTGGGGACAAAATTCCTCATTTTCTTCATTTTTTCCCTTCATCTGCAATTTTCAAAACTTTTCAATTCAATGTTGATGTTGACTCAATAGCGTAACTTTTGACATACATTTCAAGGCACGTTTCAAAAAAATCAAAGGTCATTGCAAAGTAAAACTTAAGAAAACTTTGTAAAAACGTCTTCAAAGCTTCCTATTAGAAATAATGACACTTCAGCATAATTGACGCAGTGCTAGATTTTGTGAAGTCAAAATGGACAGATGTTCTTGAAGTGAGTTTGGAAGTTGGCTATAATATTCTCTCTAACTTTGAAATAGCTAAAACCACAGTGATCTTTTGATCACATTACCCAGTTATCCTGGTGACAATATGGGACATTCCTCAGGATTTTCCTTTCAGGAAGAAGAGTTTGCTGCTAAAAGCTGAGCTCAGGATTATCACTGTGAGATGAGAGGACTTGCCCAAGGCCATGGTGAAAGAGCTGTAGGTAGATAACACTTAGGTAGGTAAGATTCTAATCTTGCAATCAGACCATGGGTTTCTTCCCTGGGAAGCAGGGGAAAAGAAAAAGAACTACTTGTCCACATAGTTTAAAAGGGACCTGAAAAGTCTCACTATGCTGACAGCAGTTTTTTTCTGGGGGTACTACACGAAACTGGCAACACATTGTCACATGATGGGGATAACGTCCCTGTTTCAGAGACTTTTGCAGCTTGGAATTTGGACGTGCTAAATGGAGTAATTTGCCTTATGACCATGAGGCTGCCCAGAGGGGCCAGAATGGCAGACAGGACTAGTTGCTGGCCTGGTTTTTGTTGTTTACCCATTTCCAACATAAATTTATTGACATATCGCCACCCTTTTGGTTACAAAGGCTGCAAGTGCTGTTTGGCTCTTTTCCCCTTTTCAAACCTGGAAATGTATTCCACATCTATGTCCTCCCAGCCCCACTCTGCAGCGTTCTGTTTATATGATAATGGTGAGATAATGCTTTTTTTTCACAAGCTAGAAGCCAGGTCTCTTTTCTATTCTTCCATTAGAGAGAGAGAATAAGAGAATGAATACTCTCATATCCATTATAGATATCAAGAGACTGAATCTACCTTTTTATTCCAAGAGCTAGAGATGACTACATAGCTCATGAATTACAAAGCAATTTTGAGACACAACAGCAGCAGGAACAGTAGTAGCATTTGGCACAATGTACCGCACAGATGTGGTATCCAGAGATTGAAAAGGAAAGGGAATTTCTGTATATTTACCCATCCATCTCGTTACTGTGTGGCTATGACTTCCAATGTGGGAAAATAAAATCTTTTGCATGCTATTTTTTCCATGCATACTCTAGTTAAATGCTGTTGATTTATGAAGCCTATATCAGTGGCATAAAA
Organism: Euphonia xanthogaster; assembly: GCA_034509185.1. Lineage (NCBI taxonomy): Eukaryota > Metazoa > Chordata > Aves > Passeriformes > Fringillidae > Euphonia > Euphonia xanthogaster. Next base: position 17,678,015 of record JAYDZK010000001.1, on the reverse strand, counting down.
TATAAGTAGGTCCCAGAATTTGAAGAGGTATGTTCAGACAAATATGCTGGAATACCTGAATCTGTGAAATAAGATGCACAGTAAAAAAATAATAAATATGTTGTTACCATAAATTAAAGCTGTAAAGATTTTTTTTCTTACTTGCTGGCGAAGGGAGCTATCTCTCCAGTGTCAAGATTGAACTGCAGGGCACTAATAAAACATGACACAAATAACAAATAAATTTCCTCTGTATTGAATGGCTTGAGATTTATTGAGGTCTCTTATACCAAGATCTATTGGGAGTTGTATAATCCAATGTATAAATTTATAGCTAGGAGATAAAATGTGGATAAAATAACCATTGCCTTACAATATTATTTCAACCCTTGCATCTAATTTGAATATTGTTTAAGACAAAACATGAAGTTTTGGTGGGAAAAGGCATTTCCACTGAGTGAAAGTCATGACAGTACTTTGAAACTGAATTATGAAGAGAGAGTGCATCAAGTTTTCCTGACATTTTACAAGTACATAGATTTACATATAAACTAGTGATCAACTCTCTTTTAAGTTACATAGGGGTTTTAGTCATTCATACACATGTATTTTTTTTCCAGTTTTCAACAGATTTGTACTCCTCTTAGCACATGGTTTAGACATCCTATCTTGACTAATTTAACTGTATGGAGCAGATCCTCAGCTGGAGACACAGCACAGTGTTGCACTGATTTATGCCATCTTAAAATCTGGCCAAGTCCAGCTCTGAAAATAAATTCCAACTAACCTGACTGCATGGATACAAGTGTGAGTACAGACTGTAGCTATGATTCTGTTTTCATTCATGGTAGTGTCAGTTCAGAGATAAAGCAACGACTTCCATGTTGGCTTGAATGTAAGCCAGCAGGAGGAAAAAACAATTCATTTCTTTGTACCTAATCTTACCTCTGCTTGATTCTGTGTCAGTGAAACTGCACTTACATAAAACTGAGATCACTACCCATTTATACATAGAAACAGCAATGACTTCACATTTCATTCTACTCTTCCATTTTGCAGAATTTGCCATGGTTGATGTCACATTGTTCAAAACTTCATTATCCTTGATACTGTCAGTTAAACTGAAAAATAAACTGCCCCTTTTTCAATAGGCATAACATAATTTTTCAGAAAATTCCCATGTGGAAATTTGGATATGGGAGATTGCTACCAACAAACCTGAGTATTTTACTAAGAATGTTTTTCAGGAAAGAAGAAAGGAAAGACCCTTCTTTCCTGTAAATTTAAAGCGTGTCTCTCTATTCTCTGATTTTCAACTATTTTCTTTCAAAGAGATCCTGAAAAACACTGTCACTCACTGAAGAGACCAATCTTACTCTGCAAAATAAAACTTTTTTTGAAAGGGTCTCGCATTAAGGTAAGGTGCACTGGAAATCCAGACCTTCCCTGGAAGCCCAAAGAAGCTGGACAGTTGCAGTGATAGTGCAACCTCCCTCTATGCTATTAGACCACCATTTAAACATAGTTTTAGTGTCAATTTCCAGAAAGTGAGAAGCAGAGAAAACAGCCTCAAGTTGTGACAGGGGAGGTGTAGTTTGGCTATCAGGAAAATTTTTTTCATGGAAGGGGTTGTCTCACACTAGAATAAGCTTCCCTGTGAAGCAGTGGAATCACCATCCCTGGAGGTATTTAAAAGATGTGTAGATGTGGCACTTGGGGACACAGTTTAGTGGTGGACTCAGCAGTGCTGGGCTGATGGTTGAACATGATGATTTTAGAGGTCTTTTCCCACCTAAATGATTCTATGATTCTCTTCTGTCCAGATGGGTTAACAGCATCAAATAGCTGTTTACCTAGATATTTATTTATCAGAAAGTTGACACCTACTCTAGATTATTTAGCAAAGAACTACCAGCAGCTGTCAGAGGTAATGGTGTGTTTAGTGTTTACTTTGAAAACAGATGCAATCATTGACCTTGAGGTGAAAGGCTCAGTAACTTCTTCCTAAGTCATCTCAGCCCTTTCTATTACGCAGTTAAGGGAAATATCTTAGTTTCTTTACAGAAACTGTCCCAGAGATTTAATGGCTAATGCTTTCTCTGACTTTTTTTACTACTCTAACCTTTCTCCTCTTATAAGCTTAGGGAACCTGCCCTTCTGAGTGCTATAAATTAGTATAAAAATCTCCTTTCTGCACGTACATTCAGGCACTTATTTTTAGTTTGTGAGTTTGTGGGTTTCTTAGCAGACACATGATTCCATACCTGTTAAAACAATGGATTGAAGAGTTCCTTCTGTTTTTCTTCCCCAAAAAAGCTTGTGTGGAATGCAGGCAATTCTAACCCAGCCACTGACATCAAACCATCCCCAAGTCATGTCCTCTGGTGAGATCAGAGGTGCAGAGGCCTTTTTTGCTTTTTAGGTCTTTGGTAACCATCTAGTGTAATACAGTAGTATTCATATTTCTGACAAAGATATTGACCTTATCTGTTTGGTGCCTGATTTAGCTGTTTAATATTTGCCCCATGTGCAGAACAGTGCAAGGACAATTTGGCAAATAATCTGCCACAAAATCAACCCTCCACTTTTGGATTAAATGCCCACAGTACAGGGGAATGGTTTGCCCAGAGTATTCCCTGGGAATGGTCCAAACAGTGTCAGCCACTTGTTAGAAGTAAGCTTTTCTACCTCAAGGACAATAATTTGGGCTAGGACAAAGGGTAGGCCATGACAACTAATGGATGTGGATGGTTTTGGCAAATGGGGTGCCTCCTGTCACTCTGTGAGTGAGGGCATTTTGCTGCCTCTATTTTGTTTTGCCTTTTAATTTATATGTCTGTAAATTGGGTTTGGTACTTATACTTACCTGACCATAAGGACTGGTGTTTAGACCTAATGAATACAGGCTTTTTGAACTCCCTGGATGAAAGAAACTACATAAGTGCAAATTATCCTCTTGTCTATCCTCTCTGAAGTCTAACCTACTTTGATGTGACTGTGATCTATGTCACTTGTAGTGTGCATTATAGGAGGGGTTATCACAGCAATGAATGTAACTATAAAGCTTTGAATAAGACGAAGTAACTCATGAATGCCTCAGTTCAAACACAGGATGGAAATTATTATTTTAGGCATAGTTCCAGGCTTCGGTTAAAGTATCTTTAATTTTTAAATTACTTGCTCTCCATTTACAGCTTTCATATCATCGTTGACTCATTAGAGGCCAGACCCTCACGCTGGAATAGATTATCAGTACTTTGCTGACACCAATAAAACCTTTGTGATTTGTACTTTGCTGGAACCTAGGCCAGTGAGGAGTGTCCAAAACACACCACCTGGAGCTGTGCTCCATTGAGTTTGTCAGGAAAAGTAATGTGAATAAAAGCTGCCAAATATGAAATTTTTAAATTTTATACTCTTGCACTTATAGGGTAACTGTATAAGTTACTTAAACCATCTCTCAATTTGTAGCACCATTCACTTTTGATCTTTGGACTAGGAATGCTTTGAGGAACTGTTAGCAATTCCTTATAAATATATTAATATAAATATCATAAATCTAAATATTTGAGAAATAATTAATTCTCATAATTTTTCCTCTGCAGCTGACCCCATACAAGCCAGTAATGCAAGCAGGTGAGCAGGTTTACTCACATATATGGCTATCTCAATTCCCTTGCTGCACTCTGTTCAATTAGTGATGAAACACCACATTCCTGTGGGCTCCTCTCAGCAGGAAAAATATTGATTTCTGTTGAAGGGTTTCTACTAGGAGAAAACAAAACAAAATCTTCCATTTTTCTAGTCCTACAGCAAAAATTTAATGGGGAACAGAGTTTCCAGCAGGGGAAAAGGAAGGAAAAAGGAGGGAATAAAAGAGAAAGAAGCTAAAACATTCAGAAAATTTACAGGATGCACAGAGAGAAGGATGGATATCAGAAAAATCTATCAGAAAGGTAATTTTCCAGTTTCACCTCTCCTAGAAGTTCATTGGCTTGGAAGAACTGAGGTCCCAGGAAACTACTACCATAGATCTCTCACAGGCAATGTGCAGGAAAATTTGTTTTTTCAAATCTCCAAAGCTTTGATTCAAACTCCCTAAAGTCCTTCATGAGTACATAGTATCCCTACATGCACCTTCCCACACAGTGAATACTACAAGTAGGAATGCAGGAAGCAAGAGGAGGAGAATAGCAGCTGGAACTGAAGACCAAACCCCATTCAGCAGCTGAGCTGGGTGTTCCTTCTCACTCCTGTTTTCCAAGCAGTAGTTGATTCACCAAAACCATTCTGCCCAATGTTCTGTCTTGTAATTATTTTTCAAAATAGGTTCTCAAAAATTCTTCCCTTGATGGAAATCATGGGAAGGCAAAATATACCTACAAATTCATGCATTTGCCCCATTTGCTGCTCTTTTTTTCCAACTAATCTCCTTCCACCTTCATTTTAAACAGGAAGGACTTGCACTTCATCCCTGTTGAGTCAATGCCAAACCATAACTGGTTTTAGTGGAACAAAAACTTTCAATTGTAAGAAAATACTGATGATACTTACTAATGTATTAAACTATTGCATTTCATCCACCTCATGAAGCATTTCCTCCCTATCTTTTTTGTTGCACTGAACGACTAATTTAATCAGCTTAATATAGAATTAAACACATTCTGAAACACATAAATGATTTCCCTTGATAGTCCTACATTTAAGACTGATTTTTCCATTGCCAAAACATTTTTATGCCATTGATTTTTTTTGCATTATCATTACATTTAGCCTTAGCTTGTGTAAAAAGCACAGCACACCTGATTTTAGGAAAAATAAGACTCAGCGAATGATGAGAACATTTTTATTTTTTTCAGAGTAGTTCATGAAGGGATGAAGGATAATCTTCCATCATAGTCTCAGTTCTGATTACAATAAGAGGCATTTCAAGTGTTCAGCCCTTTGGTTTCACCATGTGCCCTAGGGATTGTATTTTGGTGCAGATCCTGACTATCTATTTTCTGAAGTGAATAAATAAAAAAGCACCTTATTTTTGGAAGTAGTCCAGATAAGAGTGAAGGAGTCTGAAGCCCAGACAACACTTTTTCCACCATCACTGATACCCATTCTCAGAATTTGTAAGCAGAGGCCGTTTGGGTCACAACAGGTAACAGACACGAGGCTTTTCCTCAAGAAGTACAATTTAGTAAGTGGGTTTTTTCATACACTCTTCTATTCCTGGCCACTTCTGTCTAGGCTATTGGAATATTTAGCCTAATTTATACATCTGTAAGAGCCATCCTACCACAAGCAGTGACACAAATAGCCTTGAACAGTGCCGGTTCTGCAGGGAACTGTCAGTATTTGTTGCTCCTGGAATTCAGACCGCTTGTTCTGATACCTAGAGGCCAAAGAAGGAGTTCTGAATATGTGAGACCTCGACTGTGACTCACTGCTTCATCACCTTCTGCTATGCCACACAGGGATGCAATTAAAGCCTAGTAGTGTTGTTTTGTATTTTTTAAAGGTGATTTGATGAGTCTAAACCCTTTCTAGATAAAGTGATAACATTTGCTTCATCAGACAGAGGGGCTAGGCTTGTGTTGCTCTGCATGAGCATATTTTGCATCTCTGCTAGGTGGCTATTAATTGTGCTAACCATTTTGTTTAATATTAGGGCAAAAAGGCACTCCTCCTGATATGCCATTTAGGTTCAATGCATTCTCCTTCTGTTCAGCTTGTCTGATACTGTAATGTTAAGCCAAGAACTTATCTAAGTAAAAAGATTAAACATATCTCTGAGGAATGCAGAAGATCATTACTGTTGAATCATGAGGTTAAAGTGTTGCACTGAGGTTGCAAAATATCAGATAAAGAAGAGATTGAAAGGATAAATCCTGACTCATTTAGCATAGTTGCCCTATTCCACCTGCTAATGAAATTGGTATGTAAAGTGCATTGAAAAAGGGCCCTGCATGTTAGATGTTTCAGTACAAGTTACACTGCATTCTGCTATGGAAAATGATGGCTTATTGTAATCATTCTTTAGGCTTGTTTTTCACTTGGGATCAGAGGAATGTAATTCAAACATAAAGAGAGTTGCCAATAATTCATTCTCAAAGAGCCCTATAAAGATATGTGGCCAATACTGTGGCCTCTTTCAGGAAAAATAATGGTCAGACATTTTGCATGAAATTATCATTTCATTAATGTACCAATCGTTCCAAATGCTTTCAGACTTAAGTATGAATTAAACAGTATCATATTCATCTTAGAGCTGTAGATGCAAGCCTCATCACCTGCCATACCATTATATTTTATTCCCCTCTGGAAACAGACTCGTGCTTTTAATATTTAAGCATTAGGAAGCCAGTGAAGAAAAGCACTTCATCACATAACAGGTCCAGGGTGGGCAAGCACTAGCCCTCTTCACTGATGGGTATTTCAAAAGCAAGCAGACCAATTTAAAAACAATTAAGAAGACATTGTAAGACAAGACTGCATCAAAGAGTAATTATACTGCACTGTTACTGGATAATATTAGGGAAACAGGGATGTTTTTCAGACTTTCCCAGCAAGTTTGCATGCATAAGGTAAATGTAATATCACTTTAAGGCAATGCATTCTACACATGGGGACTATAGCCTGAAATTACCTTAAAATTTAGGATGGTATTTTTTTAGTCAGTCAGAAATGAGGATTCTTTACCACATTTTGCATTATGCAAGTCGTATATGACAATACTTATGTCTTAAATGTCCAGAGGCATCCAAAGGTAGGGTTTTAAACAGATGTCAGGCTGAAAGTGTATTGAAAAATGATCACCAAAATAGTATTATTTAGACTTTAAGTATGTGCTTTAAGTGCTACCCAAATGAAATTCCCATGACTTCATGGCTGTGACCTTTGAATCTCTTAGAAGGGGATGAAGATTTCAGTGCACTGTTGATAGCTCTGTTAGAATTGTCTGTAGGGTCATGTGAAAACTGTATTTTGCATGAAGGCTGATCTGCTCTCATCATGCAGCTCTGCTGAATCTGTGGTTTCCAAGTTTATCTGCTATAACAGGCTCGAACCACAGCCAAGGTCGGCAGGAGCCTAAATTCTACACCTTCTGCCACGGGTTAGTACTTATAGTGCTAAACACTGAAAATCAAGTAGTTTCCCAGACAGGAAGACTAATGAGCCTCATTTCCTGTAAATTTATGGCTCATGGCTAATTGAATTTGGCTGTAGGGAAGATGAAAGAGCCACCTGAAGTTTTCCTTTCAGCTGTAGCTTCTCTACAGGCTTTTTCCTGAGTGGATGGATTTTTGGATGTCTATTAAGGATTGAACACTTTCTGCTTCCTCTTTCTCACTTGTCAAAGGCACACTTTTTTCCTGTGCTCACACACCTATTTTCATATAACTAATTGTTGTAATTATGTTCCTATATTCTACCCACATCAAATTTGATTATAATTGGACTGTAGGTCAGAATATCCTAAAGCACACTTGATCCAAGCACAGAAGTCTTGCTTCTACAAAAAGGATAATCAGCTTTTGGAGGCCAATTGAGATCTACAGAGTGAACTCATTGTCCCACTCCAGAGCCAAGGAGTCACAAGCTTGGAAAAAAATGCAAGTGAAAGGCAAGTAGCACCAGAATCACAATGCCTGAAAATCAGGACACAAATTTGCAGCATGCAGCAGAACTGTAGAGCTTGGGGTAGAGTTTTCTGCCTGAAAATGTGACAGTTTCTCAACATTCATAACCAGCAGTCTTCACTTGGGCTCAGGTTCTGTCTTCTTGTTCTCTTTATTTCCTAGGGAATATTTTCATTAAATAGAAGTCACCATTATTTCCTGGAAACGAGAAGACTAGCAAGAGGCCATTCACTTCACCTCATACCAATCAGGAACTGTGAGACAGATGCTGCTGTGGCTTTTCAGAGAGGTTACACAGAAGGCAACAAGGGGAAAGATCTTCCTTTCTCTTCTCCTTCTCTAGCTCTCCAAAACTTAGACTTCTCAAGTTGACTCCTGAGCCATCTCCTTCTCTCTGCTCCCTCCCTCAGTGAATTAATTACCTTTCCCATGTCTTAGGCTCCTTTTCTGCTCAATGAAGTCGGTGTCAGCCTAACCCAAACAACACCTGCAGTTATCCTGATGGGTACTAGAAATCTGCAGGGTGTGTTATTAGCTGGATTTTATAGGTTGGAAAATTAACATGGAGAGAATTTAAGTGACCTGGTCTGACAGAAAACATGGTTTGATGACTTGTCATGAGCCTTACATGACAGCACACACCAAAATAGAAGGATTTGTGCAACTCTTACTGTGCAAAATATAAGTGTTTGTCTTGGTTATAGAAAAGCAACATCAACTTCTGATCGCAGGGGTGTTGCTTGCTTAAAAGGTTTCTCCAACTCTGATCCAACCTCCCTGTTCAAAGTCCTCTATCAATCTCTATTTACTGTGATCTGGAAAGTCTGGCACAACTTACAGCTAGCTGGCAGAATGCTTTGTGATGGAGTCTTGAGCTCTGAGATTGCTGAAAAATCTTCTAAGGGCTTTCATATCTGTGGATGGATGAGGAAATAGCAGCAGAGAGAGAGAAAAGGGATGGGAAGAACATGAGATCCTACAAAAAGTGTCTTTGACTGGAGATTTCAGAGTACAGGAAGAAAGAAAAGCTTTGGTTATTTCTAGAGGGTTTTTTCCCCAGAAAATATTTTTTTTCCCTAGAAAACTCCCATCCAAAAATATCCATGAAAAAGGAAGAAATGAATAAATGGAAGCAAAAAATTCCTAAGCCAGCAAAACTCCTGAAACATCAGTTTAATATGCTCCACATGTGAAATATTTATATGCATTTAAAACCAGATGAAATTTCACAGTGGTTGTCTTACGTAGCCACAAGGTTGCATTAACAAGTCTGAAGGTGACAAAAGCATGAATGAATGTGGTAAGCTCTTTATGCATGGAAGAAACAAGGCCAGCAAAGACCTAAGAAAAAAAAGAAAAAACAACTTCAGTTTATTTTGCCTTTCAGGCACCCAAGGCTGTGGACTGACTGTATATTTTTTACAGTGCTGGGTTTGCATTAAAATCTGAAAATAAACAGGGATTTGCGTCTTTGCATGTCATACCCATAATTTAAGGGGTAGAGAAGGAATGTTTTAACAGAGAAAATGAAAATATTATTTTATAAGCAGTATAGCTACAAGGCAACATGGGAAAGAAAGCAATTAAAGTAGGAACTATGGATAGTTCCATAGAAAATAAAACATATCTAACATAAGAGTCACAGCAAGTTAATGTGGGCTCATCTAGTTGTTTAATGACTTAAATATGTCTGTGTTTAAACGTATACAAGCTGGAGAGACACAAGTGTATACAGACTGATTTAGAGACATCTGTACAGGCTTCTTTGGTTTTGCTGTTATTGTTATCATTGGGCCTTTGGAGAGAATCCTGTCCAAGATGCTTTCCTGTGTCTGCTCTTCACAATGATATGAAACAGACCTGACCTTAGTCAAAGTTGAAGTGCATGTGATAATGTTTCTCATGGAAATTACAGTTAGAAAGTGTTTGGCAAACAGGATCCATGGTGCTGCTTCCTGAGGCCAGCCTCCTCTCCACTGAGAAAGCCAGATCACATAACCCATTCATGGCTCTTACTGAGATGCAGTAAGTATCTCACAGAAATGCATTCAGGCCTCAGCTTCCAGTACTCTATTTCCTACTCCTGATTCTAAGCCTAAACTGTGATTCACAGCCAAATGATGCCACCTTGTCCTCTGTCTGCATTGTCTTTTTCCTTTGGTGGCTTGCACTTTGCTTCATGATGATAAAGAGCAATCAGATCCTTCCTAGACTATCCTGCTAGTCTTTAATCCTTTTAGAACAACTCTTCAGTCTTTCAGCGATCTAAACACTTTTGTCTGTTTTATGTGCCCAGCTTCAGTTCATCTTATAGAATAAGAAACTTACTCCATTGGAGGCATCTATCTGTCAGTGACTTGTGCCTTGAACAATGGGTCCAAAATTTTCCTTGGCTTCACTGCAAGCATCCTCCCAACACACCTCTGCAGCACAGCTGCCTTCCTTGTGTTTGAAAAGCACTAGTCATCACCTTCACCTGTGAATTATTAACTACATGCAGATTTTCACTAAATTCCAGGTGCCAATACCAGGATGACAACAAGTACATGTCTACAACCCAAACACTCGTAATTTCACTTACTACAAAATGTTCTCTCAGACCATGATGCTCTGATACAGTGAAAAATAGGGAAAATTAATCTGTACTATCCAGACCTATGATATGAAATATTCAACACATAATACCCATGTGTTATTAAAGGCAGCACTATGAGGCTGCTTTGAATACCAAATTGGTCTCCAATTATAATTTTCTCTTCTATTTTTTTCACATCAGGGACCATCAGGAAACCAATGAACGGCAGCTAAGCAATGAGAAGAATAAAAGCACTTGAAAGCAAAAATCATCAGGTCAATAATAATGCTGTTCCTATTATTGAGGGAAAACATAAGTGTTGTATAAATGAGCCTTATGCCTCTGTATGCCAGTCCATAAATATGTAGTTCTGAAGACAGAAATCAATATTAAGTAATTCACTGCAACAGATATAATTAGAGAACAATTCTTGAAATCTTTTCCCCCACCCTCCTTGACAAAAATTTACACTCCTTCCTTACATATATGATTCTTGTCACATCAAAGAATTTTCAGTGGAGCAAATACAAATCCTTAGAATTACAACAATGAAATATGCAAAAGAGAGAAGAAAGGAAGGTTCCTTTGCAATGTTTATCATACTAATTGCTTTTGTAGCTAAAAGCTTAGTTGGGAATAATTTGAGGTATAATTATCAAGTTGGAAAGTGATGAGCATCCTGTAGGAGCTTGGAAAAAGAGGGAGGTAGAAATCAAAGGATCCTGAAGATATAACCTAATACATAAGAATATTGTAAATTTAAACATGAAAATGGATCAGCTTCCCTTTCATTTGAAATGGGAAAGGTCATTGAATATGTCTTTAAAAGAGAAATAAACCCAACCATCACCAGCAGATCACTAGTATTCACTAATGAACATGGATGTTAAGGAGAAAAATAATACCTGATGTCTGCTAAAGGTCTAAGACATATATATATATACACACCTATATATATACACCTTGCTCTAAAGTCCACTGTAGCTGTTATAGGCATGCTCTGTATCAACTTGGAAAGCCTTTGGATTAGATCCAATTTGTACTGAAGCAAAGGCAGACTCACGGAAAATATCAAGAGTTCAAGTGTCTGTATCTTTCCAATAATGTTAGCTAAGAAGGGGATTCAAAGAGATGCAAGGAATTCCATCCTTCAGTCATCCTTTTTCAAAAGGCACTGAAGATCTTTACCCCTTTTTCTGGCAAGAATGAAAATATGTTATATTTTCAACCCACAACAAAATGATCATCATCCCCACTAGCCTAAGGCATGGTTGAAGTTCTGGGGAAGTACTTGTTCTTTCTTCCCCTGCTACAGTTCATCAGGTGGGTTATTCTCACTACTAAAATCAGAGCCACAGGATGTCCTCTCAACACAGGTAGGAAGAATGAAAGCTTCACAACATGTAGGAAGGTTAGTGGCCTCCTCATTTATTTTGAACTGTTCGGTGGATTGCCACGGAGTCCCTGTTACCTAAAAATTGGCCACCAGCTTTCAGGTTTTATGTTGTTTTTTTCCCTCCCATTCCTCCATTTTAAATAAATAGTCTCTATAGCAACTGTTTTGCATCCTGCTGCATCTAAAGGATAGGGACAAAAGGGATGCAGTATATTTCAAGGGATGTTTTAATTTGCAAAAGTCCTAAATATTTCCTAAACAGCATATGTACAATATATGTGTATAATTTGTATATACTAAAATTTCTGGAATTCACACAGATTCCTGTGACCACCCACAATGGCTTATTTGAGATTCCTGACAGGACATGGCCCAGCAAGCATGGTGCACTGTGTTCCTATCCTCCACAAAGCTAAACCCCAGAGTTTGGTCCCAAAATAATCTGAGTGAATAGTCATGTTTGTCCTTCAAACTCCACTCTATCCAGGACCATGCTGTAAACAAGCACGAGCTTTTAGGCCAAGATGTCTCAGAGGTAAAGCATTATTTCTTTTCCAATGTGGTGGCATTGCACTGAAGTGTTTACCATTCATTTCCCACAATGAAGAACAAAGATAGTGAACAATGACTTTGAAATTAATATGCAGTAACAATACATCAGTTGCTTAAAGTAAGTCATTCAAAATTATTTTGTTTCTAGTCTATAACAAAGAAATATTCAGACTAAAGATTTGTCTTTACAAAAGTACTCTTCTCCAAAACTGCCATTTTGCTTTCACCTTGGCAATGTTTACTTTTTAGCTGCAGCTCTGGAAAATTAATCAGTACATGCTTTTGCATTTTAGGCTAATTTAAATGGAAGCAATACTAGATTGTATTATACCTCCTTAAAACAGCATTGTAAGAGACAGCCTGGGGAACCACTCCTCAGCTGCTTTAGAACAATGCACAATTCTGTTTAACTTCCCAAGCAGCGAAGAATGCTGGTTTATCATAGCTGCTTGGAAGATCGCCAGGCCACAACCTAATTCTTTTCTTTATTATTGTAATTTCTGACTTCTTAAGCTCAGAGGATGGATACCCAGTGGACCAGGGAGAATATTTTGTGTGATTCTGACACCTTTGAGAAAATCAAGCTGTGCTGTTTGCTTATCACTCATCGAACATGGAAAAGCTCAGGCAATACATACACACTCTAATAATTGTGCAGTGCCTTTGGATGTAAGCCTCTGTGATATATAGCTGTATAATGGGTGCTGAGAAGGTGCTCTGAGCAGAGAAATATGGTGTGTGCAGCTAAAACACCATGTTTTGTGGGTCTGCAAGAGTATATGCTCTCCAAAAACACACAAAACATTTCCTTCAGTTTAACATTCACAATCACATACTTTAGAAGTAGTTCCACGTACAAATTACATGCAGAGTTTATCTGTAGAGGTAACTGAAAAAGAGATAATCTTCAGGATGAATAGGCATTGGTTATTTTTACAATAAGGCAGATTTCTGGTGACTGAAATGTTTATTTGAATTTCAAAGATGAGAGAAGAGCAGTTGCTCTAGATGAAGCTAGTGATAAACTACCTTGTAATCCTAATTTCATGAAAACACAGGCTATGTGTGTTTCATAACATTCATGTAAGTTTGCTTTCATTCTGTTGAGCAACACTGCAAGTATTTAGTTCCTGATGAAGAAAAACACCCTAATTTCTATGGAGATACAGTATTGTAGAAAATATCTTGGCAATGTCAAGACCAATTTCCATGGCCAGGCAGAAAAGCAATGCCACAGAGGCTGGCCAGCACCACACCTAAGCCACAGGCTAAGGTGGTTTTATCTCATGACAACCAGAAGGGAATTGACTATGACCCCATGGGAGAGGGGAAATGTACTTAATAAACTCCTTACCTGACTAGGAAACCATAGGCACTCAGACCCTCTCAAGCGTAGGTCTACTGTATTTTCAAGAACACTAGCAATGGAAATTCCTGGCTATGTTCAATAAGCTTTTGCATATTTTGTCCTCTAGATGACAGAGATCTTCATGCTGAGAAAAACAATGAAATGCATGAAAATATTTCTGCTTTTGGTAGAATGGAACATCTTCATTTAAAGAATACTTTTTTTTTAACAGGGGCCTGATTCACTCTAGTATTTGAATACCAGAAGGGTTTGGACTTCTGGGGGTTTGTTTTGTTTTTTTTTTAGCTTTTCAATAATATCAATGACGCAGTATAATACTGCAGATTTTGAGGAAAAAAACCAAAAACCCAAGTGAATTAGGTTCTTTCTCTTTTCTTTTTTCTCTTAGATATCCATTTATCTCCATGAGGAACGAAGTCTGCAGGAGAAGCTGTATCAGGCATTTCTTTCAATTTCAACTAAGAGAATAAAAAATAAAAGGAAGAAAAAGAAAAAAAAACACAAAAAGTGTGAGCACCATTGTTGCTGATGAAAAATCTTTTACCTTTAAAAAAGGGCCACAAAATCCTGTGATCTCCAGGATCTTTAAAGATCACCTGTGATCTTTACTCAGAGAAAATTCCTATTAAAGCCAATAGGAATTTTGCCTAATGAAAGAGAAAAAGCTTTTTCCCCAGAACGTCAGTATTTTACAGAAATGTTTCAAAATCTGTAGTTGTAATAAGGTCATCTAGAAATACTTCTGGAATACTTACACACTTTTCCATAATAGCATTGCAGCCAATATTTGTACAAAAGTAGACATGAATCAAGCTAAAATTACCCACAAGATGACTTTAAAATTCTGAAATCAATATTTAGTTTAGGAATTAATGAAGCTAAATTACTTAAATTAATTAATTAAACCTAATGGATTCAGCTTAAACTTTAGAAGAACTGTAAGAAAGGAATCTTTGGCAGGCAGAACATGTCTTCTGTGTTTTTAGACTACTACATAACTTGTCATGCCTGAATCTCTCCAGGCTGCCTATACTGCAACTAGGAAATACCTAATAGTTACAGAAAGGATTCAAGGACTAGTGTTTTGGTTTTTTGACCCTCAGTGATTCTTGACGTGACCGCCAGTAAACTCCTTAATTTCAGCCTATGTATTTGTTTAGATAGGAAAATTTACACCCCAAAAAATAATCCAGCCTCACAAAAGGTCCTGCAAAATCTAATTATTGTTTAAACATGCTCAGTGATCTGTGGTTGACAAAGTACAGTGTGACTGTTACATCTTGGATTGGTGCACGAACATGAAAATAAAACTCCCTGTACTGTAGACCAGATAAATTAGTCTGAGGAGAAGGGACACCTGTAGCTCAGATGCCCATCAGTCCCTGCAGCTGGGCTAAACAGGCCTTTGTATGTGTGTGCACACATTCCAACAGCCAGCTATAGACTGTTACTCTAACTATTCCCAAGTATTCTCATTTCACTGAGCAGGTTCCAGCAATCAGATGGATTAATGACATGTTGCTTCATAACACCAAGTCAAGTGTTCCTCCTCATGAAAAGATGAAGTAAAATAAACCACTCCACTAACAAGATTCATTAAGAAGGAAAACAGCCTGATTCAACAGAGATGCAGCGTAGCGCACCTGCTGCACAGCCTGCCTACAGCTCCAGCTGCGGGAGGGGAGGAGGGAGAAAGTGCTGGATGTCATCCAGCACTGCCTGCCCCCACACAGTGTGCTATCCCTTGGAGAACATCCTAGGATGCACAACAAATCCCTGAAAAAGGCTGTATGCCAACATTTGTTTCCTAAATTGCAAAAGGTCTTGCTGTCAAGGAAGTTAACTAATGCATTTTTCAGGCCTTCTGACGTTGCTATGTCTCACTTCCTCTCTCCTTCCCCAACAAAAGCTGCCAGAAAGAGCAAAAGCACAAACTTCATAAGCACCAAGCTAATGATCTGAGCCCAAAAAGCGATTCGAATCATCAGGTCAATTTGGTGAGCCCTGTGGATGCTCATCTCTTAGCTCAAACTTTCAGCAGCTCATAGACTCAACCTCCAGAACACCATCAGCTGCAAGCCTCTTTTAGCCAATCTCCCGTGACATCATATTTTAGTATCTGTAGTGCATTACCATTGCATCTTTACACCTGTCAACCCCACCCATACCTTCATCATGGTTATCACTAGTGGCATAAAAAGTATGGGAAATTGCTTCAAAAAGCCGGCAGACACAAACAAGTGGCGCAGGTATATTTTGTTGTTGTTTTGGTAAAGCAAAAAATGAAAAAATGCAAATTCACTACTATTTATGTTTCCTTTCTGTTTGTCTTATAATGTGGCTATTTGCACTGTTTCTGTCATAAGTTGCAATAGAAGCAACTGAATGTCATGCTCCTACTGAAGCTGCAGAAGCTTTGATTTCTCAGAGCCTGGGATTACATCTTCTTTTTGTATTCTCTTATCCTACTGATTTCAGTTCTGAGCTGATGCATCTCTAGATGTCATGGCATGCTTTGTAGTGACAAAGTTATGAACAAAGTACTCAACGGCAGGTAACCCATGTGCATCCAATGCCATAAGTATCAGTTACTTTTTCATACTCTGTTTCTCATAACAGATTGCTCTGATGGCTCTTAGCCGGCATCAGGGCTGGGATTGAAGAATATGATGAGTGTTTAATTGTGAAAATGACAAATCAAGAAGTCCTAAAATAAAAAGGCTGGAAAGAGACCTTTCCAAGCCTGTGTGGCTGCTGCAGCTAACACTAGCTATTCTGCCTCAGAGCACTTCAGGATATAACAGATTCTGTTTCAGTGTGAGATGCTTGAACTTTTCCTATAGGGTGCAGTCATTGCTGCTTCATGTGTTAGGGACTGAGTCTGAGCTTCCTAATCACAAATTCAGTAATCTGAGCAGCACTCTATAATCATGTCCTGAGTAAGAGAAAAAAAATTATGAATGCCCTGCGTGTGAAGATAGAGATCTTTATGTGGGGCAAGATAAAGAAATGATGGTTTCCCTCCCTACCAAACTGGCAGGGCCACTACAGTGCTGACACAGGCAGGCATGGCACTAGTAGCACTTGAGCTGGATGCTGCAGTGAGCAGCCAGATCTTCAGACATTTGTGAGGAGGAAAGGAATTTGGCATGTATGAAGGGAGAAGCTGTTCCCGCCAGGAGGGGCAGCGTGCAAAGCTGGATGAGGAGACAAAGAAAGCAGTCAGACAAGAAGTGAAGGAAAACTAGTGAGCAAGAGGGGGGTGTAGAAGAAGTGGCAAAGAGAGGACAGAGCCAGCTGTAGCTGCAGCCCACTCTATCTGAGCAGCCCACGGGGATGTGTGACCAAACAAACTTCCGAGGAACAGCTGAGGGAAAGGATTTGTCACACAGGCTACCTGCACGCTGCTGGGACCCGGGAGCTGCACTGCTTCCCTGGAAGTGCTACTTCTGCTTCAGCCCACACATCTGCGTGCTATTGATGAAGATTTCTATGCTCTATGAGGTTACTGCAGGCCTCAGCCTTAATAATACCCGGCCTGAGCTCGTGCCCTTTTAAGCCGAGCTGTCAGGAGGGGGCTGCAGTAATGCAGACCAGAGCCCGCATGGAAGTGACAGGGCACAATGGCCCCATTATCCAGAGCGCTTGCACTGTCCCACACCGCGGGAAAATCCCCTGAACGATGTCAAGACCTATTAAATGTCAGGCTTTCCCAGCTCCGGGCACTTGTGCCTTAAAGCTCCTAAAAGAGCAGCAGAATCTGGACTGCAAAGAGTCACTGCAGGCTGTTTACAGAGGAAAGCCAGCAGGGGCAAACAAAAAGAAGAAAAATGTGCCTTAGAAAAGAGATTTTTGTGTCAATCTGTGAGATTTTGCCTGGTAATTAACTCAGAAATCATGGAATTGTTGAAAACATTTGATCTGAGGCTTTCTTGGGAGAAGGAGAACAGATTGAAGTAGTGGTGTTGAGGAGTATTTATTAACAAGTCTCTTTTAAATTGAAGGGCAAATAGCCAATGAAATCTGACTTGTGAATTTAATAAGGTTTTGTCAGCATATGGTACCACTCAGGGGACATGAAAAAGACATTTTTGCTGCATATGTACATGTGACTGGCAAGGAAGCTGCAATGAGAAGACTGAAGCAAAAATAGATGTTTCTTGTAAATATATTTGAGCACAGGAAATGAAGCAACAAAGAATCTGTCCAAACATCCATTAGTGATAATACTAATTCTTGAGAATTTTGAGCTGCACAACTTGCAATGTGAATGCTCTGAACTCCCTGTAGAAGAAATAGCAATATGCAAACTAGCAAACAAGAAATGAATAGAACCTTTTTTTTTATTTTAAAAGTCCCTTGTGCAAAATATTATTTATTGCAGGTCAAGACTTTGGGGAAAAATAGTCATTCACAATAAAGTGATTTACTGTGTATGGACTCATCCAATGTCCATGCTCCAAAACTCCCGCAGACTTCACAGGGTGCCCACCCCCAAACTGGTGCATCCTTTTTGTTCTTCATTCTGAGTCCACAATTGTAAATCTTAAAAACTTAACTGAGAGTCAGAGAAAACTCATGAACTGCAAATAGAGAAGAAAGATGTCCCACGTGAACTTGGAAATATTCCTAGCATTCCCATTCTACCCTTGGAAAAATTTCAATGGGCTCTGACTCAAGCCTTTGAACATGGGGATGGTACTAACAACAGAAATTTTCAGCAAATCAGTTATTTTGCACTAATTTCCTAGGAGAATATTATACTTCCAGAGTACTAGAAGATCCTTGAGCTAGGTACTTCACTTTTGGTAACAGTAGTAAATTCCTTGAAGGTAAAGAATCTTTTATTTACTATCAATCTCATGCTGTGAACACTTACACTCACTTGGCAGAGCACAGGACTGTTTTAGTTGCAGTATCCTGCCCAAGTGAGCTAGATACTGGCAACAGTCGTGCAGTGTGTGGGCATTATTTGAGTTCTTCCAATAGATATTGTATTTCTCTGTTAACAATCCAAAAATGTCACATGCAAACCCGTGACATCTACAGGTAAAATGATGCACTATTTTGTGCTGTCACATGTGTCTTTGCTCCTTCTACCTGGTGTGAACTCACATGGAACCAGATGGGATTCAGACTTCCCTGGCTCTGTTGAATGAGGATACGTACGTCACATGGGAGAAAAATTATAAAAATTTTAAGTTGAACATGATACCATTCTTTCATTGTCTGATACCTTTTAATTCTGAATCAAAGATGGAAAGGTAAAGGGAAGGAAAGCTAGAAGCTGTATCTGAAGCAAGCTCTGCTGGTCTGATGGCTTTTTGCCTTCCAAAAGCAGCCATGTTGTTTGACCAAAAATTCAGCCCACGTAAAATTACAGCACCAAAAGAAAAGCCTTATGAACTACTGTTCACAAAATATGTCTATTACAATTGTGTTTTAAAGCACTCAGATTATTCTTAAAGAGTAAGAAAAGGAAAGAAAGGGAACAAAAAGGAAAAAATAAAATAAAGTCAAGCTTTTCCTGGGCAGAATATCTTTAAGTAGTCCTGCACCCAACAGAGACTATTCAAGAATTCTTTTTAGCTTGTCTTAGAGGTGCCAAGTAATTCTTACAAGTTCATTTGCACTGCCTTATTTATATTTTATTATTTTCTTCTCTTTAATAAAATTTGGATGTAATTTCAGAGTCTGATATGACTGCTGGTAGCCTTTGCCTTATGGCCCCTTCTCTTTCTTCTTACATTTGATCTCTTCCTTTAGCAAAGGTTCTACATTTGATGATCAAATATCTGAGTAGGGTGACTATCCATTTTTTTACAGCTTTGCAGGCTGGCATTCACTTAAAAAACTCCAGGGTGAAAGATAGAAAGGTGATCCTTTCTTTGCAGTGCTCCTAGCAAATAAGCATTAATCTAGTTTGAAGATCTCATTATTTAAGTCAAGATCTGCTTTTAGTTCTAGGCACATACATGCAAAATGTTCTTAGCAATGTCTTATGATTCTTGTTGATGTCCACTAAGAGGCCACGAGTCTCCTAAAAATGTATTCATTATTCACTAGTATTCAGTGAGATTCATCACCTGTCTGCTGCATTGCCTGCATGCTGTTTCTTGTGCAGAGCCAAGCTCTGAATTTCCAATTGCTTTTACTAAACATGGGTCACAGTATTAATTTCAGCTTCTTGACTGGCCAAGTGTAGCCTGTAAAAGAACCAGTTTGAGCAAACCCTAAGGACTGAGTGGGAAAAATCAAGCAAAACCTTCCAATGATCACTTTGCAATGCCAACTTGATATTATTCACTGCTGCGAATAGTCCTGCTTTGACCGCGCCACACACACAAAAAGGCACCAATACAGTAAAAAAGAATTTGCTTAAAAACCACAGTAAACACTAACAGAACGTTGGGTTTGTGTGTAATGACCCAGCTGTCCCTATTGCCATGGCTGCAAATTCTGCCTGCCTGCTGGGCTGCAGAATGATGCTGCATTGGTGGGATATCAAGAGCCTGATATTGCTGCTAATCGGCATAGCTGGGAGCAGGATGGATGCAGCAGAGCGTGCTTCCCCCCCAGCTGGGCTCCCACAGCAGAGCTGGAAATACAGCAGGAGGAGAGGCATCTTTGGGAAGGCTTGGGGGTTGTGAGGGTTTGGGGTCTGCTGAAATCCTGTCAGAGAGCCCTTCCTGTGGGTTCTGTACCCAAAAGCTGTGGAGGCAGCTGGAGCAGCTGTTGGAGGGGGAGGCTGAGTGCCCAGGGTCTCACGCTCTGCTGCGCTGCTCCTCACAGGGCTCATTCTTCAAGAGTATCAGTAGCTGGTGTGTATTTTTACAGGTGTGACACTGCACCTCCAGTGAACACACCCTGTAGTGTGAAATTCATCTGTGGCTAAGAATTGCAGGGCAGACAACTGCAACTTCTTCATCTCCTTTCCCGTCTTTTCTTATGGTAGTTTCCTTCTGCTGGAACTGCAGGCTTTTGCTAGGGTCTGGCAGAAGCTAATTTGCTAAACCAGCAACCGTAAGTTTCAAATAAATCTTAAAATAACTCCAAAACATTTATAAACTTTAAAAGAATGGGGAAAGGAGAAGCCTGAGGAGAGTAAACACAAATGCCTGGTTTGATAATCATGATGAAAACACCCCATAAATAATTACAACGCAGCTTGGCCTGCTGTCCCCTCAAGAAAGTCACATACTTGCTGTTCTAAATAAAATACAATCTACATTTTTAAAAATTCTTTTTAAAGGATATGTTTCTGTAACACTTATAACACTAGAGCAGAGCTATCCTTAGTGTTGGGGTGGCAGGTCTCCACTGCTTTTTACCCTTCCTTGCTAAAAAACAAACAAAAAAAAAAGGTTAAATTTTTTTTCTTGGAAAGTAACTTTAAAACTGTGTATGTTGAATATCTGCTGATAGGAAACTTTAAATTCCCACTGGCACATGTGTTTGCCCTAAGTACTCACTTGTCCATCCAATTAGTGGGAGGAGAAAAAAAGTGAAAGAAAGTGTTCTACTTCAAGTTCTCCAATCGAACTTAACAACCCAATTCAGTACTACAATATTTCTAATCAGTGAAAACAATAAGTATTTTTTATTGAACACTTCTGAATAATGAATAAATTTAAGAAATTTGTAATCTGTTTTCTGAGAAGAAAAGCAGGCTAAATTAATTGAATAAATTATTCATTGTAAATTATGGGCTCAAGTCTACTACTGTGCCCTTGTATATATACATTAATTTTCTGGCATCTCTGCTGAGCTTGCTAAGAAGGATACCAATTAGTAACAATGGCACTGGTGATTTTATTTTAGCTTTACTTGTGTCTGCATTTCCTGGTTTTGTTTGGGACCAAAAGCAGGTCTTACTATAAGTACACAGATTTTTCCATCTCAAACAAAATAAGAAAATACTCCTGTCTAAAAAAAATAACAGCAAATGGACAACTGAGCTTTAAAGCTTGATCCTTCAGTAAGAATCCTGAATCCATTTCAGCAATTGCCCAGACTTTGGTATAAGTATGGGGAATAAGCCTTCCAGGGCTCACAGTTGTTGCTTATCTCTAGTTAAGAAACAGAAAAGAGACAACTGACCCCAGCAACAGAGAGACCTTAAACTTAAGGTATGTAAAATAAATCTTATTTTATAGCAAATACTTATACTTGTGTAGTGATTTGGAAAAATACATGTTACACATCTTACTTGGGTAAGAAAGTCAAAGTCAGTCAAAGAAAAATCTGTCTGGGGATTTGCAAGAGGCTCTCTGGCATGGGACTCAGGGACAGCAAGTACAACACAGAGAACTCAGCCAAGCCCATAGGGGGCTTTTTAATTAAATTCAAGTAACTCAAAAGTTCGAGGCAGCACTGAACTACAGAATTCTAGGGTGGAATAATTTGATCAGGTTTTATATGCCTACAGTATAGGTCTCTGTCAGAGACAGCTCACTGCTTTTACAGCACAGCTCTTAGTGCAGCTCCTCCTGATTCAGGTGCCTGCATAGGCTGAGGTGAGCTCCTGGCCAGCCTCTTTCTCTCCAAGGATTGCACAGTGAAGCAGGGTGGTCACCAGCTCAGGTGAAGTCAGCCACAATGTAGATGTCTGGTTGACCACAGCCACTTCTGCCTCAGGGTGTAATTGGAGATGAATGAGGAACTGCTGTGTTAACAGGTGCTGAACATGAATTGGCCATTCTTGGAAAACAGTGTCTCTTGTTTTAGGAAAAAATTGATGAAATGTACGAAGAATGAGCTAGACAGCTAAAGCCTCAGTACTTACTGCCTTCCTCTAAACCCAAAATTTATTAAAAACAACCAAACTGAGATATTTTCTTACACTATGACTATGGAGATATTTCTTGCCATGTGATGCAAGGCTCTGAGATAACCCAAGTTTACACAAATTGGAAGGATTAAACATGGCAGATATTAGTCACAAAATGACTCCATCTAAGAATTACAGATGACCCAGGCAGTGCACGGATCTTAAATATATCTCTGCCCTTGCTATTTTTCACAAACTCTTGCTTCCTTTCTGTATATCCCTTTGCAGTCAGCTGGAATAGCACCTCAGGAAAATTCAGAATTCCTGAAGAGCAATGAATCTTTTTGTTAAGGGTTAAAGTAGCAATAAAGTAGCACTGTAAGATGAGAACAAAACTTCCTAATTAATTAAACTCTTGATTATCAAAGCAAAAACCTATGCTAGGGATATGCTGTTATTTGGCTCCTATTACTCTGACTTTTCTCAAGGTTTTGAAATCCCTCACTGACTGTCTCTTTAGAGAGAAAGGGGAACTTGGAGATGTGGTAGCAGGGCACATTCTGTTCACTCTCAGGTAGAAGTAAGCCTGAAGGTTCACCTGAGTCTGAGAAATCACCAGGTGACACTGGTTTTGAGAGAAAACCCTAATGTCACACTGTTAAATAGGACTGAGAACTTGGGTGTGTGACCACTTGGGCTCTGTATCATCCAGGGATTTTCTATCAATCCATACTGTCTATCAAGCCACTTCTGGGATTAATTGCTATATGTTTCTGCTTAGCCCTGGGGAATCACACTGGCAAAGATTTGTTGCAAGGGGAATGGAATGGAAAATGATCTTGAAGTCCTTTTCTATCAAATGCTTTGCATGGATGGACACACTCATTAGAGGTATTGGCTAGGAGGTGGGGTGCACAAAAGGGCACCCCAAAGACCTACAGAGATAGAAGGAGATTGCTTTATTTTCTGTACTGCATAACCTGTGATTTCCTAGATCATTATTCAGCTTGGTTTCTGTGGCTATGTAAAAATTAAAGAGAACCAGTATGCCTCAGTAAAGGGTGAATGCCAGGTTGTCTTTGTTTCCTGCTTACAGAGTCTCTCATTTCCTTGTTAGATGCCCCCAGTGACAGCAGAGCTGACATTGTCACAGTTTATATCACATAGACAAGCTGTTACAAGCCAAATGAAAGCTGATTCTTTCCTACATTTGTGTTGATTTTCAGTATAATTAATCCCTGAGGTATAAGCGGCGTGGGACTGGATTTTGTTCCTTCTTTTTAAATTTAGCACCTACCCTTGCTGAAAAAATCATAGTCTTATTTTAGTTTCCTTTAATTTGGCAGCCCAATAAATAGTGAAGATGGTATTCTGCATGGTTCATCATTCATCTCTATAAATCTTGTTCCAAAGTATAGTAAACATCACAGTTTTTACTGTATGAGAAGTAATAAATATTACAAAACCAGAGGATTATCATTCTACAGATTATCTGGAGCAAAACAAACAATTTCAAATTCACTTTATCCACTTGTAATTATTCTTCCAGGCTTTTAAGTCTTACTCATCTCTTCACCCAGCTATTTCTCATATACTTAACTTACTGGAAAACAACTAACAGGAACTAAAGAAGCAATATTTATATATTTCACTAATTATAACTACAAGAGAGGGAGAGAGCAGCTAATTAAATGACAATGAGATCTGTGAAAGACTTTAAAGACAATGAAGAGGGAAAATGCCTACAAATTGATGAATAAGTGAAACCCTACATTTACAAGATTTTCACATTTTTGTAATCCCAAAGCAATATTTTTTTTTTCCACTGAAATATGAAATTTTCAGAACTCTAATTCTAACAGACTCAGTGAGAAAATGCTACTTTTTGAAATATGAAACATTATTTAATCATAGAATCATTATGGTTGGAAAAGGCCTTTGAGATCAGAGTCCAAATTTTAACCAAACACCATGTCAAAAAAACTGTGGCATTATGTGCCACATCCACTCATTTTTTGAATACTTCCAGGGATGGGGACTCCACCACTTTGCTAGGCAGCCTGTCCCAAATTTTAACAATGTTTTCAGTGAAAAATTCTTCCTAATGTCCAACCTGAACCTCCCCCTGCACAGCTTGAGCATATCTCTTTGATTATCCTAATAATGGCTCAGGATATTCAGTTGCTGGGAAGAGTGCTCAGTGTTGGATCAGTTCAGTGTCATGTTTGGTCCATGTGTCCCAGGGAAAGTGAGTAATACAGTCTGATCTGAGAGGTTAATGGCATCCCCCCATTGGGAACCTGAACTAAATGTGCCCTGTTATACCAAGGAAGGACAAATTGAACTAATCTCTGCAGGAGATATTCAGCACTTTTGGGAAAAGCAAAGCATTTTAATTCTCTTGCCCAAATATGTTTAGGAGCTTAAAATAAGTTTCCATAATCTGGCCAAGATGTCTGAAAACACATACAAGGTTTCTAGCACTTTCCATCCAGAATCAGCAGTTCCTGACCTTTGAAAGTCTCCAAAATTTCCACCTTTCCCTTGTTGCTGAGTTTTAATTGGTCTGCCTCATTTGTGACATGTATTCAGAGATATTGCCCTTTGTCAACCTGCTGCATTTAAGGGCTCTCTCTTGAAAAAAAAATTGTGATTTTGTACCCTTCCACCAAAGCACTGGAAAACAAGAAGGAGAGTTTGTGAAACATGACCTGAGACTGCTGGAAACTGCATAATACACTTGTCCTACAATCCCCTCCCCAGTAACCTTGTTCAGCAAGACAGCTGCCCAGGTAGCTGCTGTGACTCCACTGAAACCATTTCTGCTCTGAATTCTGCATGTATTGAAAACCTGACTCATAGCAGGTTTCACTGCTGCTACCAGTGTCCACACTCACTCTGTGAATGCCTACTGAAAGAAGGCAGTATATCAGATTCTCATAGCTTACAACAGCACAGAGGCAGAAGTTTCACTGCAGTCACCAAGAGGAGGGAAGTCCTGCTATAGGGAAAAAGCACAGCCAGCCACGTTATCAGGACAGTGTATGTGTGTCTGAAAACAACCCTAGTTAAGACACACCTATACAAATGAGGTTTTGCACTGTTTCAGTCAATGGCAGAAAGAAAAGAATATCTGTTTCAGCAGAATTAAAATAAAGACCAAATAACCTACCCTGACAATACAAACATGATGTTTAATTTTGTTTAGTTTATTTAGGCCTTGCTAGCATATCTAAGTGAAATCGTCTTAATTTTTATTTAATTTTCTAAGCAAAATTCCATTCCTTTCCTTGGCTTATAGCTTTTTCTGATCACAGTATCAATATGTCTATTGCTTTGGTCAGGACAAAAAGAGCTACCAGAAAATAGCATCAATACCACCACTGATTTAGTTGTGACTGCTTCCATCAAAGTTTCTTCAAACTGCTTCCATCAAAGTTTCTTCACCTGTTGGGGGAAGTTCAGGATAGGTACAGTGCCAAACACACTGCTGATAGTATCATGACCTTAGTACTATTTTCTGAGGTATAACCCTACAGCTTTGATTCAACTGCCACTTTTTGTTTGTTTGTTTGTATGTTTGTTTTCCCAAAGAACTTGAAAAAAACCTCTTTCTCTCTTTTGGAAAACAATCCCAGGTAATCAGATGTATAGGCAACCAAGACCAAATACTAGACATGGCTGAGAAACAGTACATAACACTTCAACAGTTCAAGGATGAGACTCACTGGTCTCATCCTTGTCTATCTCAAAATCAATATACAAATGCTGATAAAAAGAAATCACAAATAGTCTAGTAAAAAATAAGGTTAAAACAGCAGGCCAAGAAAGACATTCTAGTTTTCACTGTTAAGGCACACCAATGGCTCTCCTGAGAAAATAGACCTGTTCCTAAACATTGTGTTGGAAAGTGTGACCATTTCCATTAACATATTCAGATTAATGAGACAAAAGAAAAGAAGATTTTTCCAGTCAAAGAAGGACACAGCACTGATTATTAGAATTTGTAAGTTTTTGGTTGCTACGTTTTTAATCAACTACTTGCACTAAGGCATGAATTAAAATTTGTGGATATTTCTGAAGTGTATATGAGAACTTGCTATTCAAAAGCTCTGGGTGTACAGGGGGATTTTTTCTTTTTAGAAAGACACATTAGAAAACTTTCTGAGGCCACAGAACAGGACATTTTCTTTTTTCTACAACCATATTATGGCTCTAACTTCACTACCTGAATAACTGTTCTAGTTTCTGCTATTTATAAGCCTCGTTGTCCATTGCATTACTTTAGCACAAGTTGCCTTGACAAATGCAGAGTGGGAATTATTCTGAGAAGGTGTTAGCAGAACCATCCAAGTGTGGAAAATATATTAAATAAAAGCATTATTGAAATAAATATACAAGACGAAAAGCTACAATAGTGCCTACCTCACTGACAGGTTAACAGCTCAGTGTTTAAAGGCAGAAAAACAAGAGTGGGCGAGAACAGCTGATGGGTTGCAAGATGCCATGCTTGAACCTTTCTGTGCCCTGGACTCACATAACTCCTGTTTCCAGGCTGTACAAAGTGATGCATTGCCTTCTGAAGAAAGTGATTACTTTTCACTTACAACACTGCCTAGGAACTCAAGCTTCTTATCTTGGGCATTTAATGTTTTGAGTCCTACAGCCTGCCAGGTTTACGGGTCTTAGCTCTAGCTCCAAGCCATACCCTGAATTTACTCTGCTTAATTTTGGTCCCCAGCGTTCCAGAATGATTCCTTCCTACATGATTGCTTGTAAATGCGTGCAAGCATTTGTCTCCACATTGTTGGCACTGGAGAAAAAACCTCCAACTTGTTTTGTGTGCAGCTTTTGTGCCAATTTGTATCTTGACCTCCCCCTAAGAAACATAGGGAAGGAGGTTGGTCTAAACACCAATAAGGAAATGTTCTAGAAATAAGCTTGAGAGTATTTCCTGGGATATGTAAAGTTTGGTGATGTTTTCACTCAATTCAGGCAAGAATTGACCTAAGTACAACCTATGCTGTAAAAGGGATATGTAATAACACTAACATTTTAGGAGTTTTTTTTCTTTTTCTTTTTTTTTTTTTTTTTTTTTTTTTCGGGGAGACAGTTA
>JAYDZK010000001.1:17628421-17650527 GCA_034509185.1 Euphonia xanthogaster | reverse complement strand
TATTTTTTTTTTTTTTTTTTTTTTTTTTTTTTTTTTTTTTTACTTCAGGCAATTATAGTGTAAGCTTTGCAAGTAATCCTTCACAAATCACTGCCCATGTAGGTCTCTACATTGAAAAGTGATGTGGTTGGAATAATGATATTTCTACAAAGAAATAGCAGGCAGGGAAAAAAATTGGCATATATACATGGTATTAGGGAAGAGCTATCTAAATTTCTCTTGGTAAAATCCAAAGTAGCTGAAATACAAAATTCAGCAATCTCTTAAATCTAATCAATTTTATATTCTTACAATATTTGCTCACATTAGTAATATAATTTGTTACTTCAGAAGTCACTGCAGTCACTTGGTTGACTCTTGTAGCTGAACATGACACAGAATGAGAAAAGATACTTTTGCTTCAATTTGTCAATGATATTTGAAGAAAAACACTTAAACTCTTACAACAAAAACCTAAGGGTATTAACCAAAGAAGATAGTAAGTTTGAATAGAAAAGATATAGCTATCAATATGATTATCATTATTTATACTGTGTTCTACCCTACTCTGCAAGTACAATTGACTATTTTTAAAATTCAGTAAAGATATCTTGATATTTTTCTTACTTAGATGACAGAGGCACTTTGTGGACTGAGAGACGAATCAGCTCTTCACCAATGAGGGGAATAAACTGTACTGCATATTTTTCCATAGCTTTTTATTCAATTCTCCTCATGTCATTTGTGGCTGTTAAGTCATACTCAAACACAAACTACAATAATCCTGTCCACTCCTCATCTCTCACCTGGCCATACAGTTTCAATCCCTCCTTGTCACCCATGCTAGTGTTTCTGTGATTTGGCTCTGAGCTAGTTCATGGAGCTGAGTCAGCAGAAGATAATTTTCTTTTTAAAGGCTGGGGAAGAGAGGCAGAGCTGTGACTTTGGCTAGTTGTGCACCACTGTAAAATAATGCTCTGAGGGATGGGGCAAATACATGCTCACACCAAAGCTCTGAGTCCACTTGTGAGTTTTTAGTGATGCATTGTGCATGTTGGTGTACAGCCTGCTCCTTCAGTAACAGATGCAAAGCGGAATAGGTGGACCACTTCTAGAAACTCAAAAGTGTTAATTTTTGGAAATATTCAAAAAGTGCCTAGGCACAGTCCTGGGCAACTGGTTCCAGAGGGTCCCACTTGAATGGGAGGTTTGAGCCAAATGACCTCCATAGGTCCATTCCAACCTCAGACATTCTGATTATGTGAAAATTATCCAGACCGATATTGATCTGGTTTTTTTTCAAATGTGGTGCTCATTGCTCCATTCCAGCTATATATCTGAGCTCTATAGGCATTCTATTGGGATGTCTTATGAATCAGTACACACTCTTTAACCAGCATCATTGAAAACCTAGGTAGACAGTATCTTAAAGACTGTGTCATGGGTCTTGAATCAACTTCCTAAGAATCCAGAATTCAGACAATTAGTGTGTAAGCCTGACCTGTTCATAACCAAGCTCAGCTTTCAGAGGAAATTAGTTTACTTTTTCCCCTTTTACCAGGAGTGTGTAAATTACCACTGCAAAGAAATTTGCACATACCAGCTTTGACATTAATACAGAAAGGACTAGGCTTTTCAGGAAGAAGCTGGGAAATTGTCATAAGCAAGGCTACATATTAAGCCCATACTGGTCCTTCTGCATCACCTTTCCTAGTACACATAGTCACTCTGAAGCACAGGGTTAATAGATTCCACTTTTTAAAAATCCAAACTGTACATTGACAATAAGGTAAAAGCCATCAATAAACTAAAGTGGCTCTTTCTTGCCACAGATATGTAGCAAATATTTAATCTAACCTTGGTGCTAGAGAACTGACTTTGCTTATACAGCTCTTTCTTAAAGTACCTTTGTACTCTGTACAATCAAAATATTGAAGATTTTACAATGAGAAGATTCCAGAAGTTTTATTAAGATATAGCATCTGGTTCTCTTAATCTAAAAAGACTATTTCCTCGCTTGAAAAACACAGCTAAAATTAAGCATGAGTATTTCCCAAAGCCTTCAAAAAATTATATTTTTTGGAATAGAAAAGGGAAAATTCTTCTAAAAACGGCTTCTCTGGGAACAAAAAGCTCCCCCAAAGACCAAACAAGCTAACAAACAAAAAGTAAAAAGCATTATTGGAGTCGTGTCTCTCTGCTTATTAGATAATTTGAAGAATAATAGCTTGATCAATCACAACAATGTCTTATTTCTCAGTCAATTACTACCTTTTTATTCCTAATGTCATTAAAAATACTGGAAACTCCTGATTTTTCATATTCCTTTACCTATAACTTCCACTTGCACTCCTCCCTTCTACTATTTTATCCTCTCCATCCTGACAGCTATTGACTGCTTTTTTGTTCACTTTCCTTGGCCTACCCACCTGTCCTGCATGACTTCCAGAGATTTCCTATCTTCTTTCATACATAACTCATCATCCACACCCTATTTGTCTTTCTCGGTCAAATATTATCTCACTCCAAATATTTGTCTTTCACTCTATCAAGACCTAATAGACTTTCTGTTATCCTGGCCAAACCCAGACAACAACAGTAACCACACACCACTGCTCTCATTCAAAGGCTGGGTTGAGCCTGTAGGTCTCCACCCCTGCTACATGTCACCATCCAGGTTGCCTCTCTTATCCATACCATGTCTGCTCCTGTCAGGTTTCATCAGCTCATTGTAGCCATCACTTCTTCCTTCCCAAAACATCAACCAAACAGTGGACACACAGCTTCAGGATTGGTTTCATCAGTCCCCCAAAGGACTGGGTGAGCAGCACTCTCTACCTCCTTGGAGAAAAATGGGATCCTGAGCACTCTTGGTAATGCTAGAATTGTGTTGATCTTCACGCTAAGATGCAAATGAGTGGAACCACATTGCTGGATACTGGCACATCCATCATTCAAGGATCACAGTCTCTATTGCTTGAACCACGACTAGGACCAGCAGAGTTTTAGAAGACTCTTCTGTGCATCCTATTTATTTATTCCATGCATTTTGCAAACGTTACTCTTTCTCCTCTAAATTTTCCTTCCCAGGAAGATTTCTTCCTGGTAATTGAATACAAAGGCTGACAGCCAGCAAAAGGCAGACCAATGTTTCAGGAGCCTCTGGAATACACCTAATGTAGCTGCATATGAATGTACACAGACAGGCTTCAAAACCAGAAGATGGAAAGCACAAGGGAGTTGCTGAGTTCCCTGACTCAATATTTCACTACAGACAGTTTGAAAGTCCTGTCTTTGTGAAGGATTTTATCCAAACATAATTAATAGCAATCACAATACCAAAAAGGGTAAAGAAATTAATACCTCACCTCTTTGAGAAATGGGAACTTCTTCAGGGTACATCCAGATGTTAGATTCTGGTTCGAGCTTCTTCTCTTTCTGCCGCATTAACAGCTTTTGCAATTTTATATTACCCAAGAACAAAATTGTTCCACAAGGAACTCCTGCTTCATGATCTCCAAGACATGGCAGTACTACAAGCCTGACTTGCATTCAGATTTCAGACAGACTTGAATTATAGAGAATGGATATTATAACACAAGCTTATAGGTCATGGTGACTTCTTGCTGATGTTGCTGCTATTTTAAAAGTCATTTTCATGCAGTCCTTGAAAGTTAAAAGGAGATCATACTAACAAAGAAGTAATTTTCCTGGAATCTTTAGGGCTGCGAAAATCGTGATTTGGGCCTTGAGTTTTCTTATGTTGTCACTTTGTTCTCAGAGCAGAGACCTTGCCAACTTTGCTTCTTGGAGAATACTGAAGTAAAACAGCTGAACATCAGAAACAGCTCATGATGAGCTTGTCATTTGTGTTCAACAGCAGGGGCCCCACACTTGGTAACCATTACCACTGCCTAATCTACTGCATGATTTCTTAGTCAGTAGAGATTAGAGCAATGGTACTTCATACATCTATTGGGAATAGAGCTAAAGTGGAATCATGAAAATTATGTGTAAAAATAAGAATGTATAATATAAACAATGTTACTTTGCTGAATGTTGGCCTAATAAAAATGCTGCTTGTTGCTATGCTGGAGTCCTACCTTTGGGAACTGACTACAGACTCTAACAACAAAACAAAGAGACTATGGGCTTTTGAGGTTTCTATAAATTTAGAAATTCATTGAGAACACTTGTCCACACAGGGGGAAGTTTTCTAAGTTATGTGCTTGGGATTAGGCTGTGTGATTGCCAGCAATGTTAATGGGAGTTATTCTTGCCTCTGAAAATATCAGCCTAACTCTGTAATAAAGTAATTTCCTCCACTATTGGTTTAAGAGCTTTTTGCCAAATTTCTGACCTCAGTTACTTATTTGAAATCCAACGTTGTTTTTTGGATTGCGTTTTAATGAATCAGTGCCTGCAGGCAAGAGAAGCAATTGCTCAATAAAATTCAGAGACTACAAGTACATCTAGGACTAATACCGGCTGCTTCTAATACATATTTTTGTACCACTATACTCCACGAATAAACCACCAGTAGGGGACATTAAATGCATTATAAATAGAAAGCCTGTGAAATATCTTCATAGATTGAGGAAGGGAGTATCAGCTGAGACAACTGCCAGAAGAATTAATCCAATGATTAACCGAGGTTAGTTTCGGGTCCTTCGCCTTGGGGCAGGCAGAGCTGTTCAGTGCAATGTACAAATGCCGAAACGTTCAGTGCAGTGTACAGGAGACTAAAAGGACAAATTGCGTTCCAGAGAGTCCAGTATCTCTTGAGACATTGTGGCTTACCACTGCATTGCAGTGAACTAAGCACTGGCCCACCACAACAATCCAAATGGGCTGTGAGAGGCTGTTTTTTTGGTTTAGAAAATGTTCACTAAGATGCAATAGCCATAGGTAGGAGTGGGACATGTTTTATAGGCAATAGCCATACATCAATATTTATCATTATTTCAAACTGGGGTGAAAACTTAGAAGTAAACTATTCACACAGTATAGTGCAAAATAAATAAATAAATAAATAAATCACGGTACTAAAGGTGAAGCAATTTGCTTCTGGCCATTTCAGCATCAAACAATTTCATTATACCAAATGGAAGGAAACTGGAAGATATTTTTTCTTCTATGAAACAGTGAATCTGGTTTGAATATGTCTTACATATTCATGTGAGCCATGTGATACTGTTCCACTCTTTCTGGATTTCCAAAGATGCTGTGATAAGTGGAATTCTCCTTTCCAATGCACACAAGACAATGCTGTAAACAGCCCAGGCCATGCAAAATTGAGTTACTTGAACAGCTTTTCACAGAAAGCTAAGTCAGAAACTACTGTTTAATATTAAATTTATCTCAAGTGAAATGAATTTGACTTAAGTTAACAAAATAAATAGTTGCTATGAGATTATAAGTTATCACACCATATTGATAGAAGTAGTTTTTTTCTTTCTCTGCCTTTTTTTTTGTGCATGAAATCTGCATTTTTGAACAGAGTAAATATGTTAATTGAAAATAGTATGACTAGGTCTAGTTTAAATGCTACAAGCCCTTTGGGTTTACAAAGTGCTGGGCATCTTGGCTTTGGTGTTGTGAAGCAAAGTATATGTAACTTTAAACACAAGAAAAATCCAGCATTTATACTGCACCTGCATAATTTGCAATTCACTGTGGGTTCTAGCTGACTCCCATCAGTGGACCCTCACTCAGTGGGCCACCACACACCTTGGTCTGAGATGCTTTGATATTCCCTGTATATCAGTATTTGTTTACAAAGAAAAAAGGGACTATGCCTGCATCCCATCACAACATTCAGTCAGAAGTATGTTGACTAAGGCAAATACTTGAGGAGGAGAGTGGTTTACACCTTGTCAAGCATTCACACCACACCATATCTAGAATATAAAGAAATTGTACAACCTTCTTCAGCTCAGCTTTGGGGTAAACTACACTAGCATAGGTGTCCTTTTTTATCAGAAGCAATAAAGCAGAGTGTTGCTGCTGCAGTTTGGCAGATGCTGACAAAGGTCACTCAAGTGTTCTTGCAAAGGTCAGGAAAAAAAAAAACAACTTGAAAAACACACTGCCTTACTCACCACAAACAAAAAGCCCAGGTAAGAGCAACACAGCTATGCAAGGGAAGGGATGGACTTTTAGTCAATACAGCACTTCCACTACTGCCACTAGGTCCATTGCAGTAGTGGATTATCACTATTTTTAAAGTGCTGCTTTACTTACATTAATCTTTTGCAGCAGAGACATATTCCAAAAAAAGTTCATTTTTCCCAGAAAAGTGATTTTCAGTCTTTCAGTGTGTTCTTTACATCTCTCTACTCTAACCTGGAAGATCAGATGAAGAAAAGCAGTGTGACTCAGACAAGGAGGCATCGGTCCTACGCCAAACACAAGAAGTGGTTAAAGGTGTGGTGTGGATTATGGACTGAATAGGAGAGATCCCTCTGGTGTTTATACTCACCAGGAATAGCAACAAGATCCTGTACTTATTATCCTGTTCAGCAAAATATCAATTTGAGAAAAATAGGGAATTGGCAAGAATTAGAGTTTAGTAGCAAGTTAGCAATACTAAATTTGTCTGTTGGGAAATTTGTCTCCTGTCAATTTCCCAGCTAAAAACTGTGAAAATGCAAGTTGACTAGATTGAGTGAAGAACCACCATCATTTCCAAAAGAGAATGTTGCCTTATATCTGCTGATGAAAGCCTAGATCTTTGGTCTTCAGTCTTTTTACAGTATGTTATTTATGGTGTTCTCTCATGTCAGTCCTTTTATCTCATCAGGTTTCACATGAATAATTCACTGAAACTCTGGCTATATGATTTGATTGCTCTTCTAGAATGTATGTTAAATTTAGTTATGCTGCACTTTTCTTAGTGCAGCCTTATTACTGAAACTCACAGTTTAGCAGGATGCAATCCCCTCCTCCCACCTTCCAACTGTGGGTTTTGTTGTGGGTTATTTCTTTTTTTTTTTTTTAACAGAATGTCAACAACACAGTGCTAGACAGATCCTCCATTTATACTCTGAGGCTGTATTTTCATCTAGGTTTTCACTTCTCAGAAAGGTCTTAAGTGTCTTGAACTATGTTCTATTCAAGTGTATTTCTTGTAGGATGCCAGCTGCTTTCCTGGCATTAGCCATGAACGTCACTGCTAAATTACGCTCTCTAACACTGTCTCTGACATCTTGAATGCAATGTTTCTAACCCTGACTCCCCTTCTGAATTGAAAGACATGTTGAGGATTATTCCTGTTCTGTCCCATTCTTTCTCACTTCCACTTGTATTGTGTTAGATAACTGAACTAATTGCTATGACTCAAAAATGTCACATCTTTGCATGTATTGGCTTGCTATCTTCCTCCCAGACAACTGACAGCATGAATAATGTTGTATCAGCAAAGTTTTAAAATAAAGATGATTTAAAAGTATTCTTTCTAACTGTGCAAGAAGATTATTTGGAAGAGATCTTTTTGATTGTCTGCCCAATTAAAATTTTATATTGACATATAAACCCTGTGCATCTCTTACTGAAGGACTGAATTTACCAGGACTGAAAAATCTGAAACTCATGGTCTAAAATGAGAGGTCAACAAATCCTTTTTTGTGTAGATACTGATTTAGTCAGGTGTCCTCACCACTGCTTGACTGTTCTGTATACCCAAACTCTGTACAGCACAGACCTGAACTTTCCTTTCTGTCATGTTGGGAGCATGGCTTTTCACAACACTTTCAATGGGAGTGATGGAAAAGAGCACAGAATATCACACAGGAAGGAAGTGACCAGTTCATATTAATTGCATACTTGTTTCAATACTTTATGAAGCTTGAGCATGAAGGTCTAGACTATGAAGAAACACATAATGCTCATATCAGGAATACCACCTGCATCTAACTTTCTTTGAAATTATTTAGTACAACTTTTGTTTATAATTCCAGTTTGAAATCAAGAACATCTACAACCCCAAGCATCAATGCCCTTCAATATCTAATTTCACAGTTTTCTTAACACATATATCATGTTATTTATTATAGTCAGTGTCATCCCAACACCTTTGTCTGTTCTTGCTACATTTTAAATGGTTTCGCTGGCAAGCCATCAATCATAAATCATGAGACATATTTTAACTTCAACTAAGATCAGTTTAGAAAGAAAACAAGTCCTCTATGGCCTAAATGTGTACATTACTCACATTTATAAGTGATAAATGCCTGTTCTGGAAAACTTTTTTTTTTTTTTTTTTTTTTTTTAGGGGAGACAGTTAATATTGTCATTCATAGCACTCAAATGGCTCTGCAAGAGACTCAGGTTCAAACTCTTTATCTAGTGAGTTGAAGTGTACAGGCAGAGCTCTAAAAAGAAGCCTAAACTCACCGCAAAACAGGCAGTACACTTGAAGGCAGTAATGATGGAAGAATAATGCAGAATAAGAATTTGAATCTGAGTTCCTGACACTGCAGAACCTAACTTCAAGCAAATATTTTCTTTTAAGGTATCTAAAAGTTTTATGGGTGGGCAAAGCAATTTCTTCTCCAGATTAGGTAAAAGCTGACACAGCTCTCAGGCTTAGAACATCTACTTGCAGGAGAACAAAAATGAACTGGATGGCTCCTACCAGCAATGACCTTGCAGTGCCCCCTGCAGATGTGCAGGTCAATATGGTTCAATATCACAGTCTCTAATGGATTTTGTTGAGTCAAAGCAGGAGCTGTAAAGACATTTGTTATTTGGCTGAGATCCTTGATATCTAATTGTCCCAAAAATGGTAAATGGCAAAATTTACAGGTCAGCATGAAGATGGATATCTTGAAGATATCAAAATATGACACAAATTTGGTGACAAAGAAACATTCCTTGGTGTAAATATACCAGCTGCAATGGTATTAAAAAAAGAAACATGCTAACAACCAAAAAAGCCCAAGTCCAAGCAAATTAAAAGATTAGGCGTGGGGAAAAAATACCAGACGTTACAGTCATAGAGGTGGTGTTCATTCTGTAAAATAATTAATTATTTGAGCAGAAGAAAATTGCATTTTAAGGCATACAGACAGACTGTGAGGGGACTAAAAAGGAGTGACTGAGCTGAGTACTTCACCACTGAACTTCTTTCCCAATAATAACAGCAGAAAAAATGCAGGTTTCCGAAGTACCAACCATATTGTTAATTAGAAGTATAATTTATTCTGCCTCTAATGATGGCTTATTCTGCTCTGGCTGACAGGACAAGAAAACAGGAAGAGAATTTGGAAACCTTATGAAAAATAATCACAGTTTTAGGGCATTTGTACTTGAAAAGTGTACAACTGCTGATGGATTAAAACACACACACACAACTTCTATAAACATTTGAAGAATAATAGATGGAAGCAAAATAGGTAATAAAAGAGTGAAAGATTTTGTTTATAGACTTGACCGGTTGACTAGGGTATAATTATAAGACCTGCTTCCAATCCATCCTATGTAGAATAATTGGTGTGTACAGGAGAGAGATTTTTCTCATAATAAATGGATCTCCTCATGATGGGGCAGAATGATATTGGTGTGAATACACTAGAATGACAGCATAATTTAACTGCAGTGATGCTGGAGGATGGATGTTATTAACTGCAGCATTTCTGAGTGTTCTACTCGTAGGCACATCTTACCTTCACACAGAAGGAGCACAAGGTAAAAGGAGTGGCAGTCTTATAGATCAGAAGCTTTAAGGGAGTTAATTAGATTGCACTAATCTTTCTTTTTTGCTTGGCTGTACCACTGCCAAGCTGTTCTAGGTGCTGCAGAAACAAATGTGTCCAGCAAAACTGATCATGCTTGTTTGGAGAACAACCTTAAATTTGGAGAATGCCTTTACTTGCTCTCCCCCCAGAGCTGAGCCAGCTAAGGCAGCTGAGAATAACAGAGAGTGCAAACACGCCTCATGTTGTTCTGCTCCACCACCTTGGGTGCGTGTGTCCCCTGCCAAGCCCAGGGTTGCTCTGTCTAATACCACCAG
The DNA here is from genome assembly GCA_034509185.1 of Euphonia xanthogaster. Lineage (NCBI taxonomy): Eukaryota > Metazoa > Chordata > Aves > Passeriformes > Fringillidae > Euphonia > Euphonia xanthogaster. The sequence goes on along the minus strand of JAYDZK010000001.1, from coordinate 17,640,536 downwards.
CTATCAAGAACAGGGAGCTACTCTGCTCCCCTCTAGCACACTTCAAGTTCCTGTGGCAGATGAGCTGTGAGGAGCTAGGCATGGCTACAGAAGAAACACTGAAGCTGATTACAGGTCTTAAATAAACAATCTTCATCCATGGCTTTAGGGGATTTTTAAAATTCCCTCTGTGGTTCTGAACCGTTGTGTTCAATACACTTGCTTCTGTCAGCATTGACCTGGTGTTTATGGAGCATCCTTGATGAATTTGGTATTCCAAACAGAATTAGAGCAGTACTGATATGCTCTGAGTTAGTAGTAACTCAGCATTTGCCATCATTATATGTTGAGAATATTCTTATGGACAGGCTTGGTGAAAAGCTATTTCCACTGACCCCACCCACACTCCTACAAATCTGTTGGGTACTGAGGCCCTGGAGATGGTTCTTCCAGCTAAGGAGAGCAGCAGATCAGATTTCTAGTACTGCCATCACTACTAGGTGTTTTTTTTTTTTTTTTTTTTTTTTCTGGAAACAGTAAGTAAAGCTAATTAAAATTAAATCAGACTGTTAGATCTGGGCTGTGCAAAAGTGAGCAGACTCCTAGACTAGGAGTTACGGTAATTTACTGGGTTGTACAGCATACTGGGTAGCCCTCTTGATTTTTTGTCTTCCTGCTGCATGACAGAGTCAATTTTGCCTCTCTTTCTTAGGTGTTGCAGACCAAAGAAATAGACACCACCATTATTACATCCACTGAAAAGTTAGCAGACACAAGGACTAAAAGAAATCCAAAAGTTCACTGTTCTGCAGTGTGCAATAAATAGTACTACTGTTACAACTACTGACAATTAGTTGCTGAGCTGAGAGCTGCAAATACTTACTTCAGGGTGATATACTATCATCTATACCTATGAGCAGTAGAAACAAATAACAGGATATCTCTGTGGAAAAGCCATTTAAAAATGTAAGCTGTACAGAAGAAAATCTGATGAATTATTTATGTGACACACTAAAGACATAAAAATGCTCAGACATAATTTATTTATTTTTGTTAAATATCTGTAATTTTATTTTAGAGGTCTTCATCCCCTACTTCCAGTGGTGGGTTGACAAATCCTCCAATGGTTGGCACAGATCAAAGCTATAACTTATATTTTAGTTAAGTATTTCAAGATACTTGCTCCAATTTAAATTTATTAAGAATAATTAAAAGTGTATGTCGAAAGCTAGAGGACATAAAACACACCACAGCTCAGTCACAAGCCTTGCCAAAAGTTAAATAAAAACATTCTCTTCCACCAGTTTTCCAAGGAATAAGAGCCAAATCTATCTCTGGAGCAACTGCACTGAAGTCAGTAAGGTGGCACAGGGAATACATTTGGCCAACGCCACCTGGCTTATGGCCTTCTAGGGAGCATTTTGATTTATTGACAGTTTGGCCATGTTACTGTCTTCAGTCTCTCAAGTGCATAATTTCTATTCTGTAAAGGAATGAATAAAGGGTAGCTTTCTCCACTGTGCCATCCCACTCATATCAGCAGAAAACCAGCAAGGCATGATGGACCACAAAGCCCTGCAGAAGGAAAAGCAAGTAAGATTTTAGTCAGGAGATCTTCTCTTTTCCCTGCATTGCACTGGTTTTATTTCCTTGTTTGAAAAAAAAAAACCCCAACAAAATTTATATTGACATGGCTGGTAGCTTCAGGCAAACTCTCGGCTCTGGTCTATAAGAAGGTCAGGTACATGGGGTGACGTGTCACTATGCAGCCCAATGTTTGCTGCAGAAATGCCAGGACTGCTCATGGTACAGCTCCTGAGCCACAGTAGCTTACAGTGTGGCATCTTAAGACAACACAAAATCCGTGGTCATTCAGTGCACTGACAAGAGACAGGGATAGCTGACGCAGCACACGGTACAACCAAGGAGAGTCCCAAGAAAGCACTTCCTTATTTTAGAACAATGTTTGCTGCCTTGTTAACCTTAAACATCACTTAACCTTAAACACTCCTCCCTGAAGGGAAACACCCAGATCATTTCTTTCCCATGTGTTTGTCTTTTTCCATGGATACTGCACTGTGGTTGGCTGGAGGGGGTGCACGGCACCACGTGGCTTTCAGGAATGGCCACAAACAAGGATGCTCCACCTCTTGCTCACACATGCAGTGGCTGTAGGCAGCCAAGCCACAAAAGCTTTTGTAGACATGAGCAGCAGGCAAGCCCAGTCTCAAGGAGAGTTTCAGTCCAACTCATAACTTACTTTTGGCTACCCACCAAACATCACTCTGAACTTACTCTCTTTTTAGAAACAAGTGAATTAGGAAAGTATTATATAAACTCAGGTCAACAAAATGGGTTAGGTTTGCAGGTAGCCTAAGGTGGCTTTTACCTGGCTGATGCTTAAGCACATTATGGCATACTTCTTAACTCTCCACAAGAAACAAACTCCTTACTTAAAGTTTCATCTTTTCACTGCATACTGTATTTCTGAAGTAGATAAAAGTCCATAGCACATGAGTAAACTCTTAGCTATGTGAAAACTGTTTTTAGCTGTCTTTGAGTCACATGAATGTGGGTGAGAGAGAAAAAGACTTATGTTTTGAAAAGCCTCACCAAGAAATATTCTTGATTCAAAAGCCTACATATTAGCCTTTCACAATAAAGAGAATATCAAGTTCAATCTAATTAAAAGTAGGAAGACACCTAAAAATTAAGGATGAGGTAAGTTAGAACTGTAAAAATCACACATTGAACTATTTTTGTATAGGTTATTCTCTTCCTTGCCTCAGTATCTTCTGTAGTTGATCTTGGAGTAGTCTGCAACATTGCCAAACGACTTTGCTGATGGTGTTTATAGTGAAGGAAAGAGTTATGGATAAAAAATGAGAAACCTAGAGCAACACATAAATACAACAGGAAATGCAAAAAGAGAGAGCAGCTGACTTTCCACTGATTCATAATCTATATAGTCATTTAGATCTATGCAACAAGATCTGAAAATCCAGCTGTGCTCTTTCAATTACACTGTCATCAATAATAAAAAATCTGCATTCAGGATTTATCTTGTAGTTTTGTTGCCAATACATGAAACAGCAATGTACAGCTTGTTTTGCCCTTCTATCAAGCATTCATAATATGCAAAATCTGAAGCACAGGCTCAAAGAGGAAATATTTTTCAAATAAAAAGCATGTTTTAAAACACCTTTCTGAGCTGAAAGTGGTTTTGGTACTTTTTGTGTTTCAATTGTTTAGATAAGCAAAAAGGACAACAGGCTATAACAATCATTGTAAGAAAGAAAGTAAAGAAAGTCCATTAGTATTGCTGTACATACAAAACAACCATGGCAATGGGAGTCATGGTTACTGCTCATGAAAGATTTTGATTAACTGTGAGGCACATTTCCCAAATACATATTATCAGAGTTCTGCAGAAGATATGCACAAACATCATGGCTTGAATAAAGGGCTAACAGGAATGCACCAGCAGGTGGGAATGCTGAAAAGCCTGTAAATATGCCAAGGTACAGAGAGTGTATTGGGAAAGAAATGAACCTGTAGCATGATTCAGATTAAATGGGCTGAGTATAACAAAAGTTGCCTAGAAAAAGAATATCTACTGGAAGCTAGAGAAAGAGAAGTTATTTGCACAGCCAATGGAATAGGTTAAGCAAATATCAGTCGTGTCAAGTGCCATTGAGTTAAGACCCAAGAGAGGATGGCAGCGTTAACTTCTGCTAAAGGGCAGGAGGATGGAGGCTGGGGCAGGTAACCACAGTGGACATGAGTCAGCTACATTGACCTACCATTGTGTACCTCCATGACCAAGAATCGTAGGCTTCAGCTGCAGTATGAGCATTGTAGGAAGGTTCAAACTCAGTGATAACCAGGGAGGGTTGATCATACTCATCCCTGGTCCCTCTGGCAGGCTATTCCAGGGCACATGCTACTCTTCAAATTACATGCTGAGGAAGAAAGCGTGGCCTTGCTGTGATGTAAACATGGGTGGTCCACAAGATTCCTGTGCAACCTGGCAGTTTCTCTCCCGCTTTGGTTCGAGGGAACAATATCCTCCAGATATAAATACCTTCCTCTCTCCACAGTTGAAGGAATTTTCTTATTAATGTACTAACTTCACTTGGTTATGAAAATCCTTGTAATATTTTGTGACCATGGTTAGTCATTAAATACCCTGTCAGACAGATCCCACTTCAGTGAAGTGCTTTTTGCCCCTCTAATTTCCTCTGCAGTTGTAGGAATATATGGCAAATCTTGAGTTTCACCTGCATGTTTCCTGAATGCAGTTGTCACGCTTTATGTTAATATTCTTTCACTGGTGAGTAGAATGCCATGTAAGAGTCAGTTATTATTAATGGAAACTGGTATTATGCATCCCTTATCAAAGAGAGTCACAGTTAATCACCTAATGATCATAAAGGCTGAAGAGAGATTTGCACAGAGAGATGCAATAGACTTACAAAGAATTGAACAGAAAGGGAAAAGCAGAAATAATCAAAATTATATTTGTTTTGAAGGGAGAACCATTTCAATTGCATTGATTGAACAGTGATTTCAAGAGAATTATGTTGTGCATGATAGTCAGCCTGATTGAATAGTCTTGTAATATTCCACTTAGCTTATAATATTTGATGTTATAAGAGCATCCGGAAATTTTCAATTGACAAAGTTGTTTGGAAGCACACATACTAGCTGAAATGCTAAATATAAATATATTATAAACCAATGAATGGAAATAAACTTTAAAATCCATTTAATGGCTCTTTTTTGAGCACTATAAATATCCTGTGGTTCTCAGTTGGGGGTTTGAAAAACAGCTGATCCACAATTTACTGAATTTTACCTTCAATTTATCACAAGGAAACTTCATTGCTTTTGAGACACAAATTCATTTGAAGTTTCCTTTAAAAATAAACCAGTCTGACAGCCAAAGTTAACAGGGTGGGAACCTTGTAAACAAATAAAGGAGTTTACTGGAATTACAGATTCTGTGTGTTTCAAGATTAAGTATGAAACTATCTCTGTTTTAGATAACACTGGATTTTAAAACACAGTGTAGAGAAAATTGAGATGATGCCTTTAAAAATATCATGGCTTTATCAGTTTTTGTCTTCTATGAAAATACAGGAAGTTGCCAGGGTACTGCATGAAAGGGATATGCTAACCCCTGCTTTTTCTCTTGTGTTATTTCTGAGATACTTCAGAAAGGCAGCTTCCTCAGGATAGCTTAATGACTAGAGAACAGCAAAGTAGTACAGAAAGTTCTGGATGATTTTGGCATTACAGATCATGCAGGCAAGGCAGAATGATCCCTGAGTAGTTTATGTTTTTAGATTTAGAAATGCAACTTCTAGGCAATTTTTCAAAGTATAAGTAGTAAGTAAAATAAACATCTTAAAAGAACATAAGGCTTGGTACTCTTCTAGAAAACTATTAACTGAAGGGGAAAAAGACTCAGGATATTCTTTTTCAATGAGTTCATTCTTGTATCCTGCACTGTTTTTGGAACTTAGACTCTTATGCCTATGTTGGGTCTCTTACAGACACTTCAGGTTGCTTGTATGACGGTATTCTCCCTGAACCCTCAGCACTGCAGGAAGGGGTGCAACTTCCTACTCTTCCTCCTTCCCAAATCTGGGGGATCCTTGAAAGCACAGGGTACTCAGCATTGCATTATGAGTGATACATTCTCGTGAGAGAAAAATGTTTTCATCTCCGTCCCTGTTTTTTGTTCCTTAAGTCTTTAAATCTCTCTGTTTAGTGGGGCCAGCACTGTAGTACTGTTAGGCAGAGCCCAAGCCTCTGGCTGAGTCATGAAGTCCAAAATAACACTGGTCAGCATGGAAATTGAAGCTTCGGTGAGCTGTGTTCCCACCTCACCCACACTGCTGGGTTGTTGCATCACCCAGGGCAAGCTCAGCTCTCAGAATGTATTAAATGATGCAGACAACAACACGTATCCATCTCACAGGGGTGCTGCACAGGCTGATTAATTAATGAGCACTTATAAAGCATTTTGGGAAGCCTGGATGTAGCCTCCTCTCTAAAACAAATTTGGGAGATGTTTTTTGCTTTCCAGACTATTTCAGTTTCATATCCCTTCAGTATTACACGGCACCATACCCAAAATATGAGATAGAGAAGAGTCAGTTTAGCAGCCCCTTCTATAGAATCCATTATGACACAGGGCTTCTCTTTGCTCAACCAGTAGGAGTATATTTTATAACTTCATCACACACTCATTCTTTTGTTGCTGTTGCTTGGTAGGTTTTTTAAATATATTGAGAATTTATGAAGGTAAAAAATAAATTACTTATCAACTACTTATAAATCTTACAGGCAAGGAAACACTTTTAGAGACCTAGGCAAAATACACTGGTACATATAGGAAAATTTAGGTGTATTTACAAAGATGTCATTAAAAGAAAATAAAAAGGAAAGCCTCAAGAAATTTCAATCTCAATCCCTCTCACAGAATATCCTACTGCACAATCATTACAACTCCTTCATGCACAGGTAAGAAAGGAGAGACCTTTGAGTAAGATACATTGTCCATGAACTCTTCACAGACAATCAGTAAAAGTTATTTAGCACAGATGTTGCTGTAATTGTGAGATACTGGGAAAATCAATGTTTAATGGCAGGCTCCCAACTCCACCCTGGCAATGCGCTTGAGTTAACATCACCAGGCTAGAATTTAAAACATGTAGAACAAATTTGGCTGAGTCCTCCAAAGTTGTTATCATCATTCAAAATATCCCATGTTGTTTTGATCTCCACGTCACCCAGAGATAAAAAGATCATGATTTATGGTTTACTTCTAACCTTTACTATCCACTGCCAGTTTAGGGATGATGATTTTGTGAAGCGATGTGAATACCTATAACATTATTCTTTGGGTAGGAAACGTCTTTTTGTTGTGTTCATACATTATGTATCACAGTGCATGTTTTTTCAATATGAGGAATTGTCCTAAATGTTAAGAATCTCAGACAGGCATTATTAATGAAACACATAATCATAACGCTTCTGCAAAAGGTGACTGTAGAAGCAAACACAGAGAAATAAGTGTAAAGGTGAAAAATCTGCTAAAACATTGCCAGTGTAGCATTCTACTCATACCAATTCTGCATAAAGGATGAAGATGCTTATAACACAGATGACATAATTAATTCTTTGTTTTATTTAACCTAAATAGAAGAACACCCTCAATGCTATCTAAGTGAATTTGTTTCACCTCATTGTCATACATGGTCTCACTGTTGTTCTTGCCTAAACAACATGCATGTAGAAAAGATATATACAGGAAATATAATTTTGTAACCTTGTTGACATTCCTACATGGCATAGAGGAGTCTTACCAAAAATTCACAGATGTACACACCACACAAAGGGATAAAATGTAATTTGTAGGCATGATTGGCTGGTCTGCACCCATCTGGATATTCAACCCAGGATAGGAACTCCATCTGCTGCAGATGCTAGCTACAGGGGTTTTGCAATATCAGCTTTCAAGGTAGGGAAGCATCTAGAGTACACCTAAAGGGCAGGCTAAGAGAGAAAGTTACAAGGGTGGTTGAGTTGCACCCCAGGGCTTTAAGTGGATCAGCTATCCAGCTGCAGAACTGCATGACATATTCCATCTGAATTAACAACACTTAAAACCTGCATAATCAGGAGAGCACAGAGAGGAAATGTCCTCTGCAAAGCTTCACTTTTTTTTGGTGTTCACATTCAGAAAAATTCTGTTTATCACAGAGGGACTAGGATCCTGATCTCTCTGCTCCTTTATCCCCTTGTGTTCCTTGTATAGAAGCGTCAAATACGTGTGACCTGTCAGTCTGACCTTAATTCTGCTGAATCCCTCTCCTTTTTGCTCTCTGTTCCCAGTGTATTAAAGAGCATGCTGGAAAAATGCTGGTGCTGTTGACTAGGATTTCTATCTGCTGCCTGGAAAGCTTGTGCCTTTACCTATTGCAACAAAGGTGGTCTCTGCTGTCACATGCACATGGAGGTACACAGGGCAAAAACGAGAAAAGATGGAGCTGAAAAAGTGCTTCAGCTATCAAATCAGCAGCTGCAGTACTAAACCTCTTGGGCCCCCACTCTACAGAGTGCACCACGATGTTTTCACAACCTGGAACTTGAGCACCTTCCAACGCACTACGGCACAAAGTGACTAATGTCTGCCGGGTGCTTTGCATTTTCTCCCTCACACCCACGCCCACGCACACATGCACAGACTGCGTGACTTCAGAAAAAACCAAACCTGTCAAGGCAGAATTGCTAAAAGCTGAGTAAAAACGAACTTGGGCACATCTTGATTGGTGACCAGATTTTATGGATCAATGAAGCAGCCACTGTGACACATATGTGTCATACATGTTATGTGTCTATACATGTTATGTATAGACATGTAACATGTTATGCACAATTTTTGGGGGGTCTAAGACATTTCTAACGGTGAGACAAAACTCCAGACTGTTTCTGCTGCAGGGAAGGTTACACTCCTCAGTAGATAACAGTCATTTGTATAAAATGTAATGAAAAGACATATAAAGAAAATATGGCAGTAATACAATGCTTTGCATGTAGAACCTATTCCCACAATTAATGTCTTATTCCAAAAGGTACTTTTCACTTTAGAGAGTGTTCAAGAACAAAGATGTATTTCAGCAGGCACAGTTTTTTTACAATGTGGATGTCACAAAAATATCTGGGTCAATCAGGGCAAAAAATTACAGTTAGGAAATTGCTAGTTGCTGATCTCTTCCCTTATGGAGCTATTCATATGGATAGGTATAACTTTCTTGTCCATTTTTGGAGTAACAGATTAACCAATGATGCACTTACAAAAATTCATCCAACCTTACCAGAATGTCTCCTCTAACAAATAATCTGCTCACAATCATTAAAGCTGTGGAAGAAAACACGCATTTTTGAACAGTAATTTTCCTTTGTCGCAACTAGACCTCAGTGGAATGGGTTCATGCAAAATTCTTCAAATATTCTAGGGTGTCCACATTCAGTAGGACTCAAAAGAAAGGAAAAAAATTATTTCCTAAGCAGTGAAAAGAAAAAGCACTTCAGATCTTTTAGCTGCTCTCACACACTGAGCAGTGCCTTACCAGCTGCCAGGATGAAAGCTTAGCACAAGTTCCTAAAGGGGCAAGCAGCTACACAGTGTGACTGCTGATTACACCTTCCGCAGACAGCCTCCACATGGAAACCTTATTAAAACAGGATTATGTTGAGGCTGCATTCCCTGGGTCTCCCTAGGGCTGAGTTTATGCAGTAAAAGCTGTGGTTCATGGCAGGAGTAAACCGTAGACTGAGGTACACACCAGGTAGCCTTCAGCCTGACCTTTAATAATAAAAATTCCAGCCAGAACATTTAGTTTGGAAATATGGGTGCCTATTACCAGATGCCCACTGGTATTTTGTACTAATTGCTTTCTTTCTGCAGTTGACTTGTCTAAGTTGGACTTGTGTTGCCCAACAAGCATACCCATCCCAGTGGCTGAAGCAGCAGGACTGTGAGGATTGGCACTACACACAGCAGTGGCCCCACTGGTGTCAGGGGCCTTGCAGGGCCTGCAGGTAGCATAAGCAGCCATGCCACAGCATAGGAAAGTGAAGAGACCCCATAAGGCTCTGTCCCAACTGAAATACACTGAACCTGTCAATAAATAGGCTTTAACTTCTGATGTCCAGAAATGTCTCCAGTAAATGGAATGCCTCCTTGCTTTTAGGTTAAAACTGAATCCTTGGCAATGGGGGAATTTTACAAAGTTTCTAGTTTCTCAGAGAAACTCATTAAGTTAAAACACAAAAAACCCTTGCAAGGAAAAAAAAAAACCCAACACAATTGGAATTTTCCCTACTTTTAGTACACCCAGACATATTGTAGGTAACAACAAGATTTTACGAAATTTTTTCTTCCCTTCTGTCCCAAATGAAACAAAAAGATTGAGGAAAAGAGGGTAGAAGAAAAAAGCCCCCGTATTTCTTCCTTCCCCCTCCCGTGCTCCGCCTAGTTCAGAAAGAGTTCTTTATTTGTGGAGGGAGAAGAAAAAAAATGATGATGCCAAATCCCATGAAATTAGACGACATTATTATCTTACTTGAGATGATAGGTAGGACTGTGATGGTGCTTCTGTCTTGGACTATAAAAGAGTGTTTTGGGAAGCTGCTTCTACATACGGCTTCTGAGGAAGGAACCCTATTGCCCAGAGGACTCCAAAATTTCTTTAAATATCATGTATTTGAATCCAAGTTCTGGCAAGGCTCACATGCACTTATCTTTCAGAACCTGATAGGAATATATCCTGAAATTCACAAAACCACATAATCCCTATATGTGGAAAAGACCTTGTATATTTTCTTTTTCTGTAGAAATATGCCATATGTTTAATTCTTCTCAAGTCTCTTTTTGAATATTTCAAGGGATAAAGTTTTACTACATCCCTTGAGATATTGTTAGACTCATAAATGTCTATGTCAGGAAGTCTTTTGAAGACATACCACCCGAACTTTCACTTGAGTTGACTCCATCCCTCCCTCTACTATGCCAAGAAATTCTTTAAATCATGGATACGCTCTTCAATGTTTGTTTGTTCTCCATCTTCAAGTCTGCCATTGCCAAAGCAAATTGCAGCTACTCACCCCAACTTTACGGCATAGAGTAATCCCTCCAGTCCCCTCAATCTTCTCAATGATTTTTTTAACAGTTTTTTGTTAGTAGTGTGCAAGGAGGTTATATGTCCTTCAGCTGTTTTCTTTTTGAACAGAACACCAGTCGCTACAATTACAGCGTAGTATTACAGAGTTTTAACTCTTTTCCAAAAATAAACAAACCAACGTATTTTTTCCCTTCTGTATGTTAAATTTAATTGCACTTGCAACTGCTAGTGAGAAGTCAGATTGACTTCTTCTTCTTCTTCTTCTTCTTCTTCTTCTTATTATTATTATTATTATTATTATTATTATTACTTCTACACTGCTTATTTGCAGGCACAAAATATTTCAGTAACTTTTGCACTGTGAAATTCAGAACTCCTCACTGCTGATGTTACTGATCTCAGACCAAAAGGTTCAAAATGTCATTTCTAACCACTGCAGACTTCTCTGATGTTCCCTATGACGAGGGGCAAAGCAACCATTACAATTTTCTACCTGCTCTGTGCACTCTTCTGATAGGAACAAACCCTGCTTTCTGACCCATAACAGAAATAGCATCAAAACTACATCCCAAACAGACACACTGACATGTTCACATTGGAGTTTGATCCTTAAAAAGAAATGTCCAGTCTGAACTGAACAATTGCTTCCTCAAAACCCATGGGCTTTCTAGTTTACATTCCTGAAACAATGATAGAAATCCCTTCCCACTATTAACCTAATACACAGCAGCATGGTTCCATATGCTCTGTAAGAGTGCAAATACTGCAAAGTTTAGCAAGTTCACTTACAAATTCCAGAATGACATTAAATGTGTGAAGACACTGCAGTAAAGAGATGATTTGTGTACCGGAGCTTCAGTACCTCTAAATGAGTAAACCACAATATCTTTGAACATTTTAAAATATTATAAGGATTCTGTGAGGAAAATGGAAGCACCTGAGTGAACACAATTATACCAGTTAAACATGTAACTTCACAGAAACTTGGAAACTCAAGGAAAGAAAGTTCAGTCAGCTGTTAATTTCGTTCAAAAATTGGTCTAGAAGCAAACTATAGGTATCCATATGTGCATTCCTATAAAAAGCATCCCCATATCTTTGATCTTCTTCTATTATTATGTATTCTGTCTTGGAAAGGCACCACTATTGGATCACCTCTTCCCAAACCAGTCACAGCATCAAAAAAATAATTTCATAGTAAGATCCACTTTCATCTTTGCCAAAGGCAGACATGATATTTTGAAGATGTTGCTGAGTAGGGTCTGGGAAGTAAAAGAACAACAATGTATGATGGGAGAGGAAAAAATAGTCCTTACAGGAAAAATAGACATGAAAAGCAGCTTGCATGAATTTCAGCAGCAAATCCCATCCCATCCCATCCCATCCCATCCCATCCCATCCCATCCCATCCCATCCCATCCCATCCCATCCCATCCCAT
>JAYDZK010000001.1:17611741-17628321 GCA_034509185.1 Euphonia xanthogaster | reverse complement strand
TCCCATCCCATCCCATCCCATCCCATCCCATCCCATCCCATCCCATCCCATCCCATCCCATCCCATCCCATCCATCTATTGGTCAGGTCCAATTAACCTATCCTTGACACCCCATACTATGCTTTACTATTAATTAGTTACTTATCAATTCTTGTTATTTGAAATTACCCTGCAGACACACAGGTTCACAATTACTCAGACAAGTTTTGAAACACAAGAAGTACATTTGAAGCCCCTCCCCCCATACATCTGCTATGTCCAGCTTTCTGGCACTGACGTAATATTTGCCTCGACACAGTAAGGATTTCAGAAGGTATAAGCCTAAATGAGTTCAAACTCTAACAATATGCATTTTAATCCTCCTCCAGGCACATTTTTGGATATTTTCTTATCAAATCTAAGCATCTCCCTGGAATGTTTACTTAATGACCTTAGTATTATCATCAAGAGGTTAATCTGTCAAATGTAAACAACTCCAGACTGTCCCCAAGAGTTTAAATTTTACCAGAGAAACTAACTATAATGAACAATAGAAAATTGTTTGGGTTATATTCTAAACGGCCCAGAATAAAAAAATAGTTTAGTGGGGGAAAAAAAATCTAATCCCAACTGTAGCCAACCATGTTAATTTCGTAACTTCAGCATCTCGTTTAGCTTATACCTCTGATAGATTGGTATGTCAGTCATTATTTCCTGCCTTCTCATCCAAATACCAAGATAGCTAATTTACTTTAGAAGAGCTTTTATTTATGACTCTCCCACCCTGCTTTAATTTCAGGGGGTGGGACCGGTAATGGTTTTTTTTAATGGGTTTGTTTTAATGGACTACAGGATATTGTTGTAAGGTCACTGACCACACTGACAGGAGACAAAAGACCGTGAATCTGTATTATTTTCAGGTCACTGAGTGACTAGGAGAGAATGGGTTGTGACTGGGAAGTGCCAGCTTTCATTATTCTGCATTGGTCTGCGTGACCTTTCATTTCCACTGTCCTTTCCTACCTCTGCTGTAACAGCCTCCTCTATTTTCAGCTTTTCTCTGTAGTATCCCTTTTTGGCTGTAAGCTCCTCATTCCAATGCAGAGCACTGTCGGGAGTCGGAAGCAGTTTGTTCAGGGCTGGTTGTGTGTCAGGCCTCTCCCCATTTCGGTTCCCAAGCCCATCTCTGCAGTTGTCATGTATAATTTATCCAGCAGGGCTGTGACAGACTACAGTTCCAGCCCGTGGCAAACATCCATAAGGCTCAGGATAACCCTGGGTGAACAAAAATGGCTCACACAGTTGCCTCCAAGTGCTGTATTCACTAACCCATATAAGTACAACCTATTTTTCAAATAATATGACACTCAGCTATTGTGAAGTTTGTTTTTTAATGTAATGATTGTGCCCATAAGTGCTCTGCCTAAAATAGAGAATGACCTAGCAGCAACAACACAAAACACAGTGGTCTGGCATTAGGAGACAGTGATGTACAAGAGATGATGTCCTGCCTCTGGGCTTACAGAAAATGCCCTACTCCTCCAACCTTTTATCCATCACTACAGTTCTGCTGAGCAGCTGCTTTTTCTGTGGTACTGCCAGTCTCCAGCCTGCACAAGGCAGGTGTTGCAAAGCATGCAAACTCCAATATCACTTGATAAATAACAGAGAAAAACTAGGAAAAATTAGACATGAAAGAAGAGAATAAATGAAAAAAGGATGTCATTTGAAGCAGGATGAGGATCATAGAAAAAGAAATTGGGGAACTGAAAAGGAGAAAAGAAGAATGAATATTGCTTCAAAATAATCTTGCAAAAATATTTTACTCTTTACTCTTCATTTATTTGAAGTAGTCTTCCTTCATCTCCAGTAACAATGATTCTTCCTGCCCTGACCAGAGTTACATCAGAGGACAATGCAATAATATTCCTATTTCCTAATTCATAAAATTCTGAAACATTATAAAGGCAGAAGATATTCTGAACCACAGACATAGCTGGCATTTGGGGTAGGGAGAAGGGTATGAAAGAAAATATAAACATATCAACAAATATTGAACACAGACCTTTTGCCTCCTTCTTTGGAAACACTGGAGAGTGTCACAGAAAAAATAATGGATAAGGTGCTTCACATGTCCAAGTCTCTTTAGCATCTTTTTTTTCGTTTAAAAAAAAAAAAAAAAGCCCACGAAAAACAACTCCAAAGACACAGATTGAGAACTATTGCCTGGAAAAATCAACCTCAAGGCTTCCAAACTGTTCTCAAGCAAGAGCCAGTTCTCAGACCTCAGCACTACTTGCAGTTTACTGTCCACCTTATCATCAATCCATTCAAAGATAAAAGAGGCATTGCTCTGGGAACCATTTAGCAAGCTCCTAAAAAATCTGAAAACCTGTTCTTACCCTGAAACACAGTAACTGTCCCTACTAACTTGTATCTTTAGAGAGTAAGAGGGTCATTTAGTCTGTGTAGTTGAGACACAACACACTGGAAAATTTGGCTTTTTCTAACCATGAGATGACATGGTAATTGTGAGGACAGCTGAGTGCCAAGTACAAATAGTCTGGCCTGGCATGCATAGGGCTTACAGCAGCAGAAGATGAACAGGCCCAAGGCTTTTGGTCCATAGGTAAGACAAAGTAATCATCCAGGGGCTGAGTCAATATAAGGGCTCACATCACAAAGTTTTATTGTTGCAAATCATTGATTGCTTACACACGACACCATTTGCTTTCATTCCACACGTTCATCACCACATCTGTCATTGGTGAATTGGTTCATGTTTTTAAGATGCTCACATATTACATTACAGCCACTCCATTTCCCACTAACAGCAATTCTACATAATTCATCCCTGTCACTTCAGGCAGTGTTCTGTAGCTGACTTGACCTGCAAAAAGAAAGGCAATAAAGATGTACAGCAGTGTGGCTCTTTGAAATCTAGTGTGTCAAGCCCTGTGGCAACATGCTTTTAGTTCTGAATTTCTTTAGTGAACTCCAGCTCAAGACCATTCTTCAGTGAAAGGCGGAGAAGAGGGAGAGGTTTCTGTCCCAGTTGCCAGCGATTAAAGTCTGCTAGTGACTGTTACACGGATGGGGATCTAATTCCTCCATGGTGGGCTCCATGGTTTCAAAGCATTTTAGAAATTCTGTGCAGCTCAGATACAGGACCTTCAGCATCCACCAGGCAGACTCTGTTTAAAAGAAGGCACATATTTGCCTGTGCAAACTGAAATTGGACTAGCCTGAACATCAGGCACCCATCTGTACACTAAGGGTCTGACAGCCTGCAACACAATCACATTTTCAAGTGCAACTATTGGGTACTAAAACATCATCATTTCAACCCAGTCACTGCAGCAGATCAGAGCGTTATACAGCAGGTCTTCCCTTCTATGATTGTGCACAAAGTCAGTCAGACTTTGCATGGATCACTGTAAACCGATGAAAAGAAAACAACAAAAGGAAACTGTAGGCAAGAAAATACTATTGTGTTTCAAACAACAATACCCAGAATAAAGTAAGTTCTCAAGTATTTTATAACTAAATTTCTCAAGTAAGTGAAAGGGATGGCTAGAGTACTTGTGCTTATTTCCTTCTTTGCTGTTTTATGAGACTGCTCATTTCTTCCAGAAGTAAGAGTGCACCTATTTCAAAGCTCAATGCAGCCACAAAAATACCTCACCAGAATACATTAAAAATGTTTTTTTTGGTCTCTTGCATGACAGTTAATATTATTATTGAAGCAATGAGGAACCAGTGATGTGGACAAAGTGCATACAGATTCTAACATAAACTCACCCATATTTTAGGCAAACCACGTTAACCAAAACAATGGCCATTGAGCCTTTTAGGTTTACATTCATGACAGGAGGCAATAATTCTTGTCTTTCACTTTAACTAGTAAGGAAAAAAAATCACCCAAAAACCTAAGCTTCTGATGAATCTAGCTAAAACTATCCCAGCAAGCAAAGAGAATGACTCACAGAAAAAATGCAAATAATTCACTACTGGAAGATACAAAGCAAAGCACCAGCTAAAGTCATGCCCTGCCAAGATATAAACCCTCTGACCTGGATGTTAGAATAAAAAACTTACATGTTCAGCCCAGGAAATGAAAAATTGGTCAGGTGAGGCTCAGGTCAGAGTACACACCCAGACAGGATTTGCTTTCACAGCCTGACATGCACAAAAGGGAATCAGTGCCTCCTAGAATGAGACATCTGCCCAGGAACAGCAGATGGAGAATGTTTCCCTGATACAGGTAAATAATTCCCACTGACTGGAGTTCAATAGTGCAGTGGGGCAGAGTTTGGTAATGTTAAAACAGGTTTGGATGACTTAACGACATGTAACAATAACAACACATTTGATTACTGTTGCCTTAACTTCAAAAATTTTCAGTATTTGGTCAGTTAGAGAATCAGGAGTGCAGAAAGAAAACATAAGGTTTCCATGGGAAGAGAAATATTATCATCCCTCACTCCTGCCAGTTAGATAATCCAAAAATCACTTTAACTTCCTGGTTCTAACCTTAAAAAGCATCACATTCCCTTGGGTGTTATTCAACACATCAATTCCTCATGCTGGAAAGAGTGAGCAACTAATTTAGTTCCCATCACAACTATTCCAACACTGCATGCCTGATAAAGACATCACCCAGACTAAGTGAATGGGTAAATAATTGTCCAGTCCTGAACTTCCATCAGTATTAAAAAGGAGGATTACTTGGAAGAATGAGCAAGTTGCTCTGCTCTGTGTTGTTATCTCCCTCCTAGACACCTGCCAGAGAGTTTCGTGCCTACCAAAGTTACTGAACCTTCAAGCTGGGATTGATATACCTTCCCACAGCCTTGCAAACCTACCTGTGCTGAAGCCTTGACTCCTTTCTAGGTATAGAAATCTGACCTGGGAAGAAAGTGTGGAGGTGGTTGGGCATGAGATTTTATTCTGTACAGACTGTGAGGACAGTGACATTAAGTACAACTCTAAAATGGAATAAAGGTCTTTCAAGGCTGAGGAGTTCAAGAACTGAGTTCTCTGTTGGCTCTGAGTCTTTTTGTGGTTCAAAGACTTTTGTGGCTTTTTTGAGGTGGAGCAAAGTCTCATTGAAGGGATTTTGCTCATAATTTCTGATAGAAGATAAAGAAAGACTGGAGATAGCTGCTCTCCCCATCTCCAAAGTACACAACTGGAAACATGGAGAGGGGGGAAAGCACAACAGAGAGGCAGTGAAGCACCTTTCTCAGTGCCTCTCTTCTGACTTCTTCTCTCTCCCCCTTTTCTATGACAGCAAACACTGCTGGTCAGCTTTTTTTGCAGAAAATTCACAGCCCAGGACAGTAATACTGAATTTCCCAGTACAAGTCTGTGAGTGCTGGAGGAAATCCCCTTCCAAACACAAAATGAAAAGGGACACAGGAATCTGATTCAATAAAAACTGAGTATCAACATGGTCCCAATGTGGTAACTGACAAAAAAATTAAAAATTTTTCAATAAAATGATGGAGAAAGGAACATGAAAGTTTCCTTTTCCTCCTCTTTTTCACTGAAAGAGTTTGTTTTCCTTTGCATAAAAATAACTTCATTGGAGAAAAGTGAATTGTGGCCAAAGTTCTCTAATAGCAAAAGTAGTTTGATTCAATTTTATTTCTGATGTTCAACTTCCATTCCTTCTCTGGCCCTCATATCCAGTCACCATGGCAACAAAAGTGCAGAAAAATCCTTTGCCCATTTGATAATCACTTAATCATTTAACAACAAAACAGATTGGGAATGTGAAAGTGGAGTAATGGGAAACACCAAAAGGAAAATAAGCTCTGCTATCAAAAAAGTCATATTCCCCAACCAAAAAAAAACCCCCTAAAAATGAAAGGAGAAGGAGCAGAAGTAAAGAGAAATGGGATATGTGTACCTCACTGAGAGTAGATTTAAGCTTCTCATTGCTCTCCTTCCCACACCATAGTGTCTTTTATTTTCTCCCCATGGGAGTCTGCATGCTGTCTGAAATGTCCTTCCAGTAGCTGAAAAAAAATCCAGAAAAAAATTCAGATCTGTGAGTTTAAAAGATGAGCAAAACTATTCCTAACCAGTAGAAACCACACTCTGGAGTTTGTGCTATTTCTTTCTTTATGTCAAAAAAGGAGTTGTGTTGACTCACAAATGTATTTTGTGTAGGAAATCTCTGAAATGCCAGCACAATCCATTGGGAGGATGCCCTGGCAAAGGTCTCCATCACCTTTAAGTGACAGGGCTTTTGCTCCCCTGATGATGACAGCAAAGTGGTTGAGCAGCTGCTAGCCTGGATCAGAAGCCCCCAGAAAGAAAACACCACTACAGGCAATTTCCCGTCAGGGTGGAAACTCTTTTCCAGGAGGCAAAAATTTCCTGCAACATGTCCTTGCCCCTAACCAGTGCACAAGACGAAGTCCAGTTCGGCTCAGAACACAAGGGCAGTCACCTCTTGTCCCTGCCAAAGCTGTCTGTGGGGTAGAACTGCAGGATAGATGGCACATGGAAGTGTGGCCCTCGAATGAGCTTGTGGGCAATTAGATGCATTGTAGTGGCTAAACTCCAGTGGCCAAACAAC
The DNA here is from genome assembly GCA_034509185.1 of Euphonia xanthogaster. NCBI lineage: Eukaryota > Metazoa > Chordata > Aves > Passeriformes > Fringillidae > Euphonia > Euphonia xanthogaster. The sequence goes on along the minus strand of JAYDZK010000001.1, from coordinate 17,621,753 downwards.
TACAGCAGAAAGACACAATGCTGGATCTCATTCCCAGAACAAGCCCTTAAAATACACACACAGGATATACTGCTCTTATCAATACCCCACATGTAAATTAAATTATTAATTATTTTCTTTAAATTTAATATAGTAACCCTTCCCCCCCACAAAATACCCCCAACAAACTAACTCAGCAAACATTCTATTTATCAGAAAATCCAGGTCAGCTTTCTGCCCATCAGCCTAGGTATGGACATGGAAGCTAGCAAGGTAAGTGATTTATTTGTTCTTTTCCCTCACACTGAGATGCAAAACTGCATATATCCTGACAACATTTCATTAAGCAATTTGTTAGCTGTTCAAGTTAACTCCAGGGGAAGGGAAATTATTGTTAAATCTTTGCACTAAAAGTCAACAGCTCCTGTGTCAGTGGTAGCACACTTGATATGGGAAACTGCAAATGATCAAATGTTCTTGATTTACCCTTGGCAAAATGTTGCATCCCAAAGAAAGTGTGAGAAGAGGGAAGAAATTTGTGTGACAATCTTGGCTATTCATGCCTGCCCTAGAAGAGCAGCTCTGCCCTTCAGTGGATATTATTGCAAATACCTTATGAAAAATATCTTCTGAGTATGCCTGTAATAGAGAAATTTTTACAAGGCATTGAGCTGATAAGCCCTAATATTTTTAAAATAATTGCTATTTCTCAGATAGGAATAATGTATCTTCAGGCTTTTCAAATTATTTGTAATGATTTCTCTGAGGTGACACATCAATGTGGCATCTCAGCAATTATCCAAACAAGTCAGTTAGGTAGAAAAAGCTATATTATTCCCACTGAAAAGAAAGGGAACTGCACACTTCAAATTTGTCCTTCAAAACCAACATGTTTGAAGGTCACTAGTACTAGGAAAGGGGGCTTGAGTCTTGCTTATGTTTTGCAGTCCTTTCACCAAAAATGTACCCATCTCCGCTTTTTTCTTTAATGGAGGAAAGGTGAGCATTCATCCTCCTCAGATCTTATCCCAAAAGAGGTATCTTAATATATACTTTCTCTTTCAGTCAGGGCACTTTGAATGCAGCTGAATGAATACAGATAACTTTGACAACACATTGCACAATAAAAATGGCAATATCAAGTAGGAAAACTCCAGAATTAAGAATCTTTGGATTTATCTCCCAGCCTCAAGTAAACAAGCCAAGAAGATTTTTGTTTTTGTAGTGTCTCTAGATTTGCCTTGCTTCACACTGACTCTTCTTTTTCTCTGCAACCCAAGGACGTGGCACATCTAAATTCTGGTCACACATATGGAGGTGAGAGCAATGGCAGACACAGATCCATGGGAATTTTCAACCTGACCTGCAGTTCTTACTCATATTTATGTAACATTGCTGTGCATAAGGGCTTCTAACACTGCTTACTTCAGTACCTATTCCTGACCTAAGGCAGAGAGCTTCAGCACAAGCTTAGATAGAGGAGCTGTGTTATATCTAAACTAAAAATAACCCTTCAAGTATTTTTCTCCTACAAGCCCCCACATTTCACACTTCCAGAACTCATCCAAGAATTTAAAGTTGTCTCAGTTGTTCCAAAACGCCAGGACACTGCCACCAGCACATTAATATTCAGTTTTTTTCCAGTCTGGACTAAAACCTAAATTGATAACTTCCCAAGGTAGTCAAGCTACAGTGCAATTTGAAGTTTGAAATTTCCTGTTGCAGCCTGATGTGCACTTCCTATAGTGACAGCCAGCCAAGCAATACTCCAAATAAAAAGCAAGGTGAGATGCACTAGGCTGAGCACTGACATTTTCATACACCATGGCAGTGTCACGATTCAGGCTGGAGTCACCAGCATTGGCAAGAGAACACAATGCATTGCATTGTGATATCCAGACATTCCCTGCCTTTCATTGCACACTCACAGGTATCTGTTTAGTCATTAGAATCTCTCTTCTATTTTTTTTTCCTTTGATGATTGTCTCTATGCTCTCAGACATCTTAATTTAAATCCTCAGAAATGCAGGAATTTAACAGTTAGCACATTGAAACATCCTTATTACTGAAAAGGAGCTGGCTGCATTGTAACACAGCTGCTTACCATTTCAGTGGGATAAAACAAAATAATTAAGTGCAAAAGATTCCTGATATTTAACTAGTGATGTACTTAAATAGTGCACTACTGTTATTTTATAGTAAGACAATTGCCTACTAAAATATAATCAGCCATTTCAAGTATATAGTATTCCTACCTATAATTGAAAATGTCTCTTCAGCATTTAAATCCCAACTTAATTTGAGATCCCATGGCACGACAATAATTTTGCTGCAGAGCACTACCCACTCAGAAATGCAGCCACTTTTATGAGTGACCCACTCTGTAATGGGTTAGATTATGGAACAGGCAGCCAGAGAGAAAACATGGAGAAAATGAAAAAATTAATAATAATTTAGTGAATAATTTGCCTTTTATATAACATCACACTAATTACACATCAAGTTGGTTCTCATAGGTGAGAAACAAAGCTCTGGTATTTATAGTCACATAATTTTTCAGAGGAAGTTTTATTTAAAAAGAGTTGCAACAAAATTGGCAGTATTTGATCTCTTACTATATAAAGAAATCTTACACCTGTATATGTTGATATGTCAGAGACATTTAGAAATAAAAGATAAAGGTAAAAAATGCACTTTGTTCTCATTCCTTTTCAGTTAGGCAGGTTTTCAGAGAAAACTTCCAGTTTTATGGATCATGGCTGTGACAGATGAAGCGTCTGTGCAGAATTTATTTTTCTTGCAGAAATAACATTCTACCAGTTTTGCCAGGAGATGGCAAGTTTTATGGGCTTATTTCAATTGAAAACATCTGCACCAGATAATATATGCTGCTGGGTCACATGTTAAATAACACTACTATATGTGACTGCATAGAACGGCTGTTTTGCATCTTCTTTATACTGGTTTGTAACTAAGCATAATTGTCTTGGATCATTAATTGAAGTTGCTGTAACATTAACCCTTAATGCTTTTATACTTAGTTTTTCAGTCACATAGGGTCTGATTCAGTCGCATGCTTGATACGACCCATTTCCAGGATACAACTTGGGAGGTACTTCTATTATAACTCAAGCTCAAAAGGCACTCTCAAAGAACCTGCTTGCCTCCTAAAATCTCAGATGGCCACAGATTTTTTTTCATATGAGAATTTCAAAATGATCCAGCTTTCTGTTTCTAAACACATCTGTCCTAAAGGGCTCCTTGCCAAAACTATGTGAACCTTCTTTGAACTGATAGTGTCTGGAGGGTTATCTAACCCAGTTTTGAAAATCTGAGTTGCCAGAGCAGCCTGGATGGTGGATGAGATCTGCAAAAATTGGTGGAAGACTCATAGAAGGCAAGCCCACTCCCACAATCTTCAGCATCACAACCTGCATCTTTCCAGTTAGGCTCCTGAACCTTATTGGAGCCTGGGTAATTGCAGCTTTCCTGACATTTTTTTTAACAATTGGCCTAAATTCTGACATGCCTCAAAATCTCAGTATTTGGGCTTAATTTGAAGCTAGTCCATAGTGGAATTCCAAAGAAAAAGTAGCATGTGTCTTATCACATTAAGACCACCTAGGTTTGAGTAAATAATAGAGAAGGAAAGAATGAAATAGGAGAAGATGTTTCATACTTCGCTTGTCCTCAGACTTTTAAGATTTCACAATTCTAGGTATACCAGTTAGGGGATTGTTAAAAAATAAATCTTTCTGCTTCCCCAGTCATCCCTCACTTATGAACTAAATCTGGGAGTGCTTTTCTAGATAAGAGTTACATCAATATAAGACTGGTGCATTTGGCCCTCTCCCCAAGAATTTATAACATTGGAATCCAACAGATTCCATTGCACGATAACAGATTATTGGGCTAGAAAAAAAATGAAAACATCTTAGAAAGCAAAGTGCCTCCTATAAACACTTGGCCACAAGTTGTGGAAAGATGTTTAAAAAAAGCATGGATGCAATCTTCTTCAAAACACACTGTTAACCAGAAATCTTCTCTTCATGATCTATGCACAGCTGGTTTTCTTCCATTAAATGAAGGCATCGATGGTTCAATTCACAATAATTTGCTTTTTGGGAAGTCTCTCCTGGAGCTGATAAACGCTAATGATTGGGAGCTATTTCAGATAGGCCTGAGCAATGTCCCTGCCAGGCTCCAGGGAGAGAGAGAATGGATTGTCCTTTGCTTCATCAGTCTAGATCAGTCCTGTTCTAACAATTACAGGAACGAAAGGTGCTGAACAATGAAACAAGGCATATTATTGTACCAGATGGTCCATTTTAGAACAATTCACATACAGCTCTAGAATAAGAGGCAGCTTCAATATTCACTAAAAGCATTTTCTGACTGTTCCAATAATTTCAGTCCAGTTTCCTTATTTTGATTGGAACTGCAGAATTTTTATGTTAGTTGCTTTCAGGATTTAATCTAATTTGTTTAACAGCATTATAACTTTGACTGGCAAGGGTTTATTCATTTATTTTGACATTTATATGGGCTACAGTTGCATTTCACTATCCCAATATCTATCACAGTGGAATTCACCAAGATTTTCTCTTAGCAATCCCACTTTGTAATTGGAGGTATTACATCCAGTCTTCTAAGCAAACTGGCAGAAATGTAGTGGTTACACATAAATAATTTTTTGCGCTTTTCCAGGCTAGCAAGCCATGAAGTCCAAATCCAACAAGTTTTCACATGTTTTTTAACTCAGTGAATTACTTCTAGTAACTTCATGGTATCTATTTCAATTCTGAGAAACAAAAATGGTTTTGTTTAGGACTCACAGCATGGTTCTCCATTTCCTCCCTCCTCCAAAGTCACTGTGTATTAAATGATATTGCCTTTATATTCAGCATGATAACAATATAATAACACAACCTGTTATACAATGGGATGGGAAATACATGAAAATTTTTTCTTTTTTTTTTTAATGTTGAGTACTTGCTGCTATTTGGCTTCATCCTAATTCCAAGTTTGAGCAGAACATATAAATAATTCCAACTTCTTCAGGACGGCCTCATCAAAACAGATAGACCATTTGCAGAATCACGTCCCCATACTATTTCTAAGCCATCCGTTGCTGGGATATTTTGCATAATGCATTCTTTGCAGTGAAAGAATGTGCATGTATCTCCTGTTCCCTTTCTCCTTATCAGTTGATTCAATAAGAAATTTGAGTGGCCTGTACACAGGGCAGTAAAACAATGTTCTGTATTAATGCTAGCTGGGAATGAGATTTCCTGTAACATTTGCATGCTCCCTGAGATGAACCAAATATGCAAAGAATTGCAGGCTAAGCCCAGGGACAAGTGTGATTAACCTGATTTAACAAGTATGATTACAGAGAGGGAGAGGTCTCTCTGATAACAGCACAAAAAGGTTCTGTGTGCATTTTAACACAGCTGCCATCTAAATTCGAAAATGCCAAGGAATAACTAGTGATGGGGAAAAGGTTGATGTTTGTCTCTGAGAGGGACAAACAAGCTGTCATAACAAAGCATGAAGTCAGCAAAGATGTTGTCTGAACTATCATGGGCTGGACCATGACAAGGAAAGGACAACACAATTTATTGGGAATCAAATGCAATTCTACTAACAACATTTTGGCACTGAGTATGGACCTTTTACCACATCACACTGATTTAAGAGGAATAAATTGCACCACCTAATTAAAAAGAAGAGAGATAGTACTAAAGGACAGAGGCAGGGTTAAAGCTGACATTGGAGAGCTGTAATTTGCAACGAAAATCTGGAAATCAACATCCTGCTGGCAAGACATCCACTGAAATGAATGAGGTGACAAATCCATGCATTGTCAAGAGGGCGCCTGTACATCAGCTTGTGTTAGAGTCTACAATTTATTGAAACAAGTTTCCAGGATTAGGTACAAAGTCAGAGAGTTCAATAAACTTTTTGTTGGCTCATGAAAACCAAAACTTTTTGCAAGCAAAGAATCCAGATTCTACAAGGATCCTCACTCCTAAAAACTGTTTCTTTATTATTATTTTTAGTGTAGAGGTATTCTAGTTCAAAAGGACTGCCTTGAAATACTGAAGCACTTGGAAGCTTGATGTGAAAAAGATCTGTTCTCTGAATTCCTAGGAAGTTAAGACAAAATTCTGCTGACCAAATCCTTTTTCCTGCCCAGGTTAGTAATTTAGAAACATTTTTGAGAACTTCAGCATTACATCCCCATTCAGAATAAGAATTTGTCTGAAACCTTTTGGGACAGGAAGCCCACTTTTGTTTTCTTTTACTAAGGATATTCCACTGTTGCCAGAAAGTCTGTTTTCACACACAATTGTTTTTCTTCACAGTCTGCAAGTGACTAAACACTGCACAGCTCTGTCAGAACTGGTTTGAAACAGAACCATCTGAACAGAGCTGCTGTTAACTCTTCAGAGCAGTATAGAAACTAGTTCTCTTGCACAAGTTTAGGGGTTATTTATATTTTTTTTAATTGAAAACAAATCATAAATAAGTCAAGGATATAGTCAGGACCTTTAAAAATTTCTCATGAGAAAATGAAGTAGAGGGAGAAAATGCTCTTGCTCAGGACCAGCAAGTTCAGTGTAGCAAGAGTGGGTGGAAAGTCAGGTTCAGATAAGGAACAGATTTTGCTCCTCCTGCCTGTGTTGAATCTCCTTTCCAACATTTATCCATGGAAGGCTTTTCTATAGTAAGCACAAAATCAGTCAATACTGGGCTGGAAAGGACCCAAAAAGTCGATCTGGTAAAATTCCTCTCTCCAGGTAGGATTGGCTCCACCTGCATGGTCCTCCTGGCAGCTGCTCCAATGTGCAGCAACTAAATAACCCATTTCCTTCAATATGTTCCAATTAATGTTTTTCTTCACTTTACCCTAGATTATCTTCTCCTGATTCAAATCTGTGTTGAACCACAACACCCAGGATTAGACTGGATGTTTTGCTATTGCCTCATCAGTTCCGGACAGGATGGCAGAATTACAATTACACCACAAGTACACGATTTAACAAATATGACCCTTGCTTACATCTTTAGTATATTTTTTTTTTCAGCAAAGTGTCATGTTTTTTGTGCCATTAACTACAGCCCTTTATTTCTTTTCCCTTGTAACAGGCCAGTGATAATGGGTACAACTAAGAGACAGAATCTGATTCCCCAAAACTTCTATTGACAGTACCTGTGAAAGAAAAAGGTGAAAGATGGATTAATTTTCAGGTGTCTGGTATGGCAGCAATGTGATCTTCTCTTGAACAGAACAAGTTAACTACAAAGTCACTGAGTTGCAGAAAAATGGAAATCCCCGAGACATCATTTTTTTGTAAATCACTTTTCAGAGAATAACAGTGAAACAAAAGAATTTATAGGTGTGGTAATTTTGTCCTTGATAGCATAATTGCCATTACTATCCTGATTCCTGAAGGGTCTGACTTTACAGAGGTACAGAGCAGTTACAGCTTTCATTGATCTCTGGTGGAACTGTAAATGATCAGGACTTTTGAAAAATCCATATCCACTGTGATTCAATTCTTACCAAAAAAATACCACCCTTTTTCATATAACTTGAAAGTTATTTATTTCCCACAACACAATAGGTATTTCCAATACAATTCTCCAATAAATAATAAATCAGAGAAAGAACATCCTTCAAAAAATTTTCAAAATATTTGATATCTAGGAAATGCTTTGCATGTCTAGAAAGTGCCTAGGTTTTTTTAATGTTTTGGAGAGTTGTTTTCTAGTGTCAACAGTCAAAGATTTGTTCTTGGATGCAAGCTCTCTCTGTGTATGTATCTTGGCAGAGCTTGGTAGATAATAGCATGCAGTCTGAACCTGCTAGAGCCCTCAGAGTTTTTAAAAATCACTAGCTCACATCTCAGGAGGCTGTACAATACCCTGAAGCAGACACCATATGCAACAGGTTTTAACACTAAAACTATTTATGAACTTCAAAATGGTATTTGTTTTGTTTTATTTTTAATAACTTTAACATTTTAAACGAGCTAGCAGAAAATAATCTCAACCTCTCCTCTGCTGAGCAGATTGCGTCTGAAGTCACATTATTTTCTGTATTTAGGAAATTAAAGTTTGAATCTAAACAGCTGCTGCTTTTGTTTTGCATTTGGAGGGATAGGATGAGGACAGTGAAGTGACATTCTGACGCAGGAGAATTAAACATGCCTAACTCCTTCATTGGCAAAACTGTCATGGTGCTGTTAACTCCAAAGGAAGAAAGTAAAGCAGAAATGAAAGCAATAGGCCATCATTTGAATAATGCACATTTTAATGAATAATTAGGGACAAATCAACAGGAGCAAGCAAATGTAAACACCAAAGGGGACCTCAGTGGAGTCTTAAATCAACACCGTCATACAAAAGAGGTTGCATGAACACAATTCTAAAAATATATTTACATATTTTACATACTCCCATTAAAAAAAATGCACCATGATAGATGATTTATAACAATTTATTTGATCAATAAGATGAGATTTTGTTTGTTATAAAGTTACCAATTCCTCACCGAAAATGTTCTGAGACCAGATGCATACTCTGTTCACCATTCTGCAGATAAGTCTATTGGACTGAAGCATTTTACCAGATTCAACTTTTTGGTGCTTTTCTTTTTTTCTTTTTCTTTTTTTTTTTTTCCTTAGGTGGAAAGGTTGTGTCTGTTTTTTCCATAATTAAAATATGCTGGCCTTCCAGACAAATTGCTTAAACTATGTCATATTTCTCATAGTTCAACATCAATAATGAATAATCTCAAGGCAAACAGTCCTCAAAAACACCCTTAAGGGGTAAGTTATTTATTGAAGACATTCAGAGACTACTGACAAATAAAAATGGCATTCACAGAAATCAGGACTAATTCATGAATGATTCACAAGCAGAAGAAACAGCAGAATTCATAATTAATATTCTTTACTTCAGTAGTTCAACCACAAAGAAAAAATAACCCAAAATGAATGAAAAGTAGTGACTTGAGCTCCTTACCAAATAACCACAAGACACTATATAATAGTTTGCAGTATATATGTCCAGATATATTTCAATTTGTAACCTGTCAAATAAGCTGATTGATATGCTTTTGCTTCACGCTGAGTTGTTCTATATTTGCATTCTGTGCATTGTTTTCTGTTGGAACCTCAAAAACATAGTTTTTAAAATAAGGTTTGGAACAGAATTAAAGAATGACTAGACCTTTGGGAATATAAAAGAAAACATTTTGAACAAGTACAATAACTAATTCAAAATGTTCTAATATGCACTCTAGCACTGATGTTTCCTACAATTAAAAAAAAAAAGAAATAAACATTAGGACTTTAACATTAATTTTACTTTTTACTTATTCATGATAAGGAAGGTAATTTAAAATAAAAATTTAAAAAATCAGAATCCTTTTCTTCACAAAATAATCAAAAATCTGTCACATTGACCAGGTTAAAAGAAAAAAATTGAAATCATAGAATTTTCTTCAGATTAGAACTGTTCTCAACAAATTCACTTCTATGAATAACAGTCTATAGAAATGTCATTTCAATTTCATATAATTTGTGTTGCTATTAAAAATTCAATTTTTAAATTCTTGTCCATTTAAGTTTAGTTGAAATTATCAAAAAAAGTTGAAAGAAGTGGAAATAGAGAAAGATAAATAAAAGAAAAGCAAGGAATATTTTCCTCCAGGAAACAGATATTAAAGATGCTAATTTATTTCAAAACACACATTTTCTCTTTCTAATTCTAATAATTACTAATAATTCTAATAATTCTTTTTCTAAAAAAGATTTTTCTAAAAACTAATTCTAATAATACTTTTCCTTATGACATCTCTTCCCCCATCATTACTACTTTTTGGAGTAATATTGTAACAGAGAGTGTTGGTTTTAGCTGGGACAGGGTTAATTTTCTTCCCAGTGGCTGCTGCAGGGCTCTGTTTTGTGTTTGTGCTGAGCACAGGGCTGATAACACAGGGATGTTTTTGTTATTGCTGGGC
>JAYDZK010000001.1:17587995-17611525 GCA_034509185.1 Euphonia xanthogaster | reverse complement strand
GTAAACATTACCTGTGATGGGGCCCTGCTCTCCTGGAGGTGGCTGAGCACCCGCCTGCCATGGGAAGCAGGGAGTTAATTCCTTGTTTCTTGTTGTTTGTGTGCTGGTCTTTTGCTTTCCCTATTAAAGTATCTTTATCTCAACCTACGAGAAATCTCACTTTTACTCTTCGAGTTCTCTCCCCAGTCCCATCGGGTGGGGAGTGAGCAAGTGGCTATGTGAGTCTTGGTTGCTACAACAGTTATCCAACAACAGTTTTTCTTCTCTCTCTCTTCATCTTTCTATTATCCACCAGTCACACTTCACACCAGTCTCTATTCCAGAAGTGCTTTGTGAAAACCAAATAACTCTTAGTGTTCTGTGTTCCCAAAAACGCAAGAAACTCTGCCTTAATTCCTGGGGAGACTGCCAAGCCTGCAGGTGCCCACAATATTTTAAAGGAAAATGAAATGAAGGCATTTTAAATGAAATTGTTTGAATTTTCAATTGGAGTAGAAAGAGTTAATACTGAAAGCTGACTGTTTTCTTCCAGAGGAAATACTGTAGGGCAGATGAAACAAGGTGTTTAAGAATTTTTGTGATTTTGAAGAAAAGTTGTTTTTTAATAAAGAAAAAGCATAACCATAGTAGACCTGGTATTGCCATGAGCTCCAGTCTTCTATGGTGAAGTTTTAAAAATTAATTTGAAAACAAAAACTGGGCAAAATGCAAAGTAAAGGCTCTGCAAAGCTTGGGATGATTCTGATGCAGAATAAGAGCATTGAACTAACTCCAAGAAATGAAATGCATTCAAAAGTGTCAAGAGCTCCCATTTTGACATAATCAGTTAAAACATCTAAATTTCTTAGAAATAAGTGGTTCGGTTACTCAGTTGCATTTCAGCATTAAATTTCATCTTCTTATTCTCTCAATCCAGTTGTCTTCTGCTTCCACTGCAGGCTGAAAGACAGGCATTAGGACCAAATTAATCCATCAACAGCAGGCATTACCTAAGGTGAGTCATATGATTCCAAAAAATGCATTATTGAATATGTGTTTGACGAAAAACTCAGCTCATAAAAGAATGCAAGTTCTAGAAAGGTAAAATTTTTCTATGGCAAAATGCTATTTTATATTATATTTATTTAATATTGATCTGAAGGAAAATAGTTTAGATCACCGTCAAAACAAAATCAATACTCATATTCAGGTCAACTAACATAAAATAAAATAGCAATTTTCATTTTAATTCTCCATCAGAAAAATATGACACCTAAAAAATGTTATCCTACTCTTTTTCCTGCTTTGGAAATTACACTTCACAGTGGAATATAATTTTAGTGAAAAATTCCCAACTACCTTGAGCCAAAATCCACGTTCAGGTACTTGAATCTGTTTCTTGATTTTTACAGAGGCAGAATTCTCTGTGCTTCCACCAGCATAGGTTCATGCATAGTATTTGGGACATTCCTATTCATTAGCCTGATGTCCTGCATAGCCCAGTTAATAGAGATGCCCTGAATTATGTTAGATCTGGGTTAAAAAACAAATTGCAAGGATTAAAAGTTCACCACACTTTTTGGTAACACTAACCTTCCGAAGGTTAAATAACCTCACTGCTAAATATTTGTACCTGATTTCTAGTCTAAATATATCCCATTTCCAGACATCAGCTCTCCTTATGCATTCATGTGCAAAGCTGATGAGCTCTTAATTATGACATTGCTGTTCCCCATGTAGTTAGTTACAAACTGTGATTCAGTCCCCACATAGCCCTGTCTTTGTTAGGGTAAACAGATTGTGCCCGCTGGAGTCTGACTATAACACGTGTTTTGAGTGCTTTATTCATTCTTGTGGCTATTCTTTCATGAGAGCATACTGCTGTTAGCAGACTGAATGCACTGGGTCCATAATTTGGTCACAATTTTGAACACGAGGCCAGCTACAGTGCCTCTGGAGCTTAACAGGAAGTTTCCACTTGGATGCGCAGAGTTTCGATCAGCAGCGCACAGTCCATGCTCTTCTGGGGAGCAGAGCCAGCTAGGTCCTGCCTGCTTCTCAGAATCTCTGCTGGTCAGAGTGACTCTAAGATATGTACAAGCTTCTTTTTCCCAGCCCAGCAGTGAAAGGAGTCAGGATTCTTTTTTTTCTCGTTCTCAAGGTTATTTATTATTTCTTATCTATGACATTCTTTGTCCGACCCGCCGAGGTCTGTCTGGCAGGTCGAGTTGAGGCACACTGCCCATCCTCGGGGCAGTGTTATCTTTTTATACTAAAAACTACATGTACATTATTTACCATAACTTCCCAATACCTATCACCTATGTTAGACAGTGAGGTTCTACCCTAACCAATCCAAAAGTGCCAATATCAAAGCAGAAGATGGAGGCCAAGAAGAAGAAGAAGAAAGGCTGGACATGCCCCGATTCCTCCATCTTGCCTCCTGAACTCCCATTCTAAAAACCCCAAAAATCTATTTTTCACCCCATGACTAACTATTATTCTACTTAAACTCTCTCGACTTGTAATTCTTCATATAAAGGCTGGTAATTTTTTCCATGGGTCAAGATCAAAGGCACAGGGGTCTTGAGCTCTGTGCCAAGGTCTCTGAGCCCCTGGCAGGGTCTCGAGTCCTCCAGGGCAGTCAGAGGAATTTCCTGGGTTCCAACAACTGCTCACCTGCCTGCCTTCCACCTCCTCTCTCCTTTCTGTCCCTCTCCCTCCGAAGAGCTTCTCTGCGTCCATTTAGGCAGCTCCTATTGCACCAAGACTTTGCCCTTAACAGCATTCCCATTAAGTCAAAACAAAAGCAATACAAAATGTATAAACTAAGACATGTCCAAGCTTGTGAGTGCTCTTTTTGTTGCTGTGATTTAAATGAAAGGATTTGGAATTCAGAACTGAGAATCTCTCTCCCGCCATATTCCTTTCAGGGGAATCAATGGGTGTTCATTATCTAAATGCTTTTGACAATCAAAAGTCCAACATAACTTTGCTGGTAGAATAGAAGTATTCAGTAGGTATTTAAAGATCTTTAACATGGCTATGCAGTTTCTGAGACAGATAACAAAAGACTTAGTTTAAAAAAAAAGTTTTATGCTTTTGGCACAAACATTTCATCTCATAGTTCTGCAGTTTCAATGACTGATTCCTTGAAATACAAAGTTCATTCACGTAATTTTCATTCAAGGCACTGACAGCTGTATTGCTGTTTTCTTTCTGGATTTCATAGTGGCTTCTCTAAAACAGACTTCAAAGAAATGGAATTATTAGCCTGTTTGTGTTTGACAAGAACTCATTTGTTACCATAAGAGGAGCCACTTGCACTGGTAACAGCCTGACAGACTTTGTCAAAAATTCTCATGTCGGGGAACAACCCACTGGATAGAGAGGAACGTTTCAGATATTTTTTGGTTGGTGGGACAGCCAGCTTCCTGAACAAATAAAATTATATAAAGTTTCTCACCATATATCCCATTTTAACCCAAACTCTGGATGTCTCTTCTTCACAGCGACAAAAAATACACTAATTTCTCTTCCAAGTTTTGAGATTTTTTTTTTCTTTGAAAAAACATTGCAGCAGTTTTCACACAAACTGTCATGAGACACACATGTACTTATCTGCCTGGGGTGAGCAAACCAGATGAGCAACCTGATTCCCTCGGGCCCTGGTCCCTGCAGGAAACTTTGCACAATTCTGTGTCTTTTCTACAAGTCAGAGATTTGCCATCAGCATTTTTTCCTGCTTGTTACTGGAAAATGCTTTTTAAAGTAAAATGAGTCTTTGAATCCTTTCCTCTTGTCTGAAAGCTCTGAGGTAGCTGAGCTGTTCATCATGAAGCAATATGAGGTAACTTCACCTGTATTTGTAATCCAGTATGTTAACATGACATCTCTTAAGGGCTAAGTGTAACTGCCAGTCAAACACCTAATTGAGCCTAATGATCTCACAGGCATTAAGAGATCTCATTAAGTCAACCCTGAGGGTTTTTATTTTACATTCATTTCTCAATGTATCAAAATGAAAATTGTTTTTCCATAAAGCAATACATTCTCACCACTTCATGCTTAGATATGCTTATTGATTGTGCTTTTTTTTCTAACCAACAGCACCATCCAATCTCTTTGAAGTATTCTTTGTGGCCAGGTTACCTTGGCAATAGAGCTATGCAGAAAAGGAAGTATTCTTTCTCATAGAATTTTCATATTTTGAAATCTGTTTGCCTACAGAAGCAAGTACCATCTGCAAAAAGAAACAGAGCCCTGATGTTCTATCAGTAAGTGAAGTAACCTATCGGTTTTTCAACAGCCCTGAGATCACAAATGAAACATCAATTAGGTTTTTTTTTTGGCAGACTAGACTTCTGAGAAGAAAAAATTACTGGCAAGAAAATACTCTTTGCTGCAACAAAACCTTATTGGTGATAAATGTTAGCTTCAGAAAGTGAGACAATTCTGTCACAAGTAGTTTAGTCATGGCTTTGCCAGCTAGCTCCACTTGGCAACTCATCAAGTTGAAAGGGCACTTATTGAATACTTAGGTGCTTTTAATTTTCTCTGTAGCATTTTAGATTTTAGTCAGCATGTTTACTTGTCATGCTCTACAACAAATCGCACAAATATAAAACCATATCTGAAGGAAGCACATTAATATTAAGAACTACTATGCACAATGTATACATAGCAGGAATGAAGTAGCCATATCATAACATTCCCTTTTACAGTTAAAAAGCTTCCAAAACCCGTTGCTTAGCTTAAGCACTGTTAAAACTAAGGTTATTTTGTAAAATTGCAGAACTGATACTCGTTCTTTCATAAAAATTTAAAATATAGCCATTTGGCTAAAGACTACCATTCAAAATTCTACTTCCTTTATTTACTTTTATCATTCTAAGTGTGCTGGCTTAGCTTGTGAAAATTTTAGTGTGTCCTCCCCAGTTCTGTTCAACCTCTGTTGTATGGTGGAGACGGAGCACACAGCCAGAAGCTGATTTAACTGGGTTATTCAGGGCAATGCTCCAGCTACCCAGACGGATGCACCTACTCTATCAACACATTGCCTTGCACAAGAAAAATTGTCCTATACAGTCAATAGAAAAGGCTTCTTTAATAAAGTAAGAAAGGCCTTAGTTGTGTTATAGTTATGCATATCTACATATAAACATCAGGATTAATAAATTCTACTAAATTTTTTTGGCACAAAAAAACTGTACGGCCCCCCAAGATGAGAAGGGCATGGACTGTTGGATTGAGTCTACAGCAGGCTACAAAGCTGGTCAGAACAGCTGAAAGCTGAGGGTCCTCAGCCTAGAGAATAGAAGGCTCCAGGGAGACCTTAAGTGCCATACAGAAGAGCTGAGAGGGACTTTTTACAAGGATATGGAGTGATAGGACAAGAGGGTAGGTTTAAGTAGGGTATTAAGAAGAAATTCTTTACTGTGGGGGTGGCGAGTGACCCTGTGGTGTGTCTGCCCACCGTAGCAGGGAAAGGGAAGGGGTGGGGGGATTTGTTAGAATTAAATGATCTTTAAAGTTCCTTCCAACTCAAAGCATTCTAGGGCCTATGATCTATAGTCAATCCAGGTGAAAATACTTTAAACATGCTTACCTGAGGATTCAGCTGTCAAATAAGTACCCTACATAAAACCTTCCTTCTCACCCCTTGGCTTGGGTGGCCAAAACACAAGTTCAAAATTTTCAGTCAACTTCTGAAACTCAGCAGGAGGCATAGACATTGATTTACACCTATAAACCTGATGTAAATTGTTTAAACCTGGCTTATACAAAACCAGATTGAACTCACCTGATGACTTTTCTTCAGCCAGCTGGATTTTTTTCAGTAAAAGCTGTTCTGATAACTCATTCCAGAGAATCTGAATGATCTGAGATGATTCTGAGTCCAAACAGTTTACAGTTGCAACCATGGTTTTGATAATGTGAAATTCATAATGGTCAGCTTGTTTTCAGAAATATCTACTGCTCCAGAGATGCAAGACATGACAGAATATTTTGGAAATAATTTTTCTGTATGCAGTTATTCTGTAATAGTTACTTCAGCAATCATCAGCACAAGTGAGCCTTACCTTATGATGGACTGATGGCAAGTATAAAAACAACAAATTTGTTTAAAACATCAGTAAACAGGAGGAATACATTTAAAATGAAAATTTATCTCTCAGTTAAAATTCAAACAAAGAAAAATTACATCTACTGAAGAAGAGAGAAACAAAAATAATGGACTATGTTGTAGTCTGTGGAAAAAAACTTGCTGAGTACCTAATCCAGGAAGAAAATGTTGAGTCTCAGCTGAGTCAGGGTTTATATAGAACAGTCAAACACTGAGGATTAGAAAGAATGTGAGGAAACACCGTCTTGTTAATGTTGCAGAACAGATGTATGTGCACTATTCTAAACAGTAAGGAGTGACACCAAAAAAGTAAATCACAATATGTTTTTAATTTAATTTCCTTGGTAGTCAAGACAAACAAACACAGATACCATGAAGATGAATGCCAGCTAGGAATGAGAGCTTCAGATCTGTGCTGAAGCTCAGATCTGTGCTGCTGTTCAGATGAGTATCACTGCTCAGAGCACCTCCTGAGGAAAAAATGTTGTATAAAGTAAAGATATCCTTCTCCTTTAAAAGTTCACTGTGTTTAGATTGGTGGGGTTTCTGTGGGTGGATAAACAGTTTCTCATGGTCTAGTGAATTAAGCCAGTTTGGCATGAGGGCAAAAATCAGCATTCTGCTGATTTGTCTTTCTGGCTTTGAAGGTGCTTCCTGTGGTCAAGAATTACACAAGTGACATCACCACATTGAGGTGTAATGAAATGTTTAAGTACCACACAAAATCTCCACTTTACTTGTCCAAAGTCATGCAGAAAATCTGAGATAGAACTAAGGCCAAGTATCTTAATACTAGTTTACTCATTATTAGACCTTGCCATCTAAAAATTCTATAATCGGTATTAGTTATCCAGTTAAATACTTTTTTGTCTTACCCAGAAGTGACTCTGTATGCATTTTGGTGCCAAATGTATTGTTACCAACATCAGTTTTGGTATTAAGATGGTGGAACTGCCTTTTCTGTTTTGTTAAAATGAGATTAAACTGGTACATTCCCATTAGATACTGCAACTAATAGGATCTCATTAACTAAGGCTTGTTAAATCCTATAGTTTGAATACATATCTGATGAAATAATTTGTTAAATAAAAATTATGTAATTAAAGCAGTCATACATAATATAATAACATCTGAATAAAGTCTCAGACATTTTAACATTATTATGTGAGTAAATGGCTTGATGTTTTTACTACCTGCTCAGTCACTACATCTACCTGATTTTTTCATTGTGCTTTACAAGTAACAAAATTCCTCACAAAACAGACTATTCTAGAAAACTCATAAGAACTGCTTATATAGTGCCCAAGCATGATGTGAAGGCAAAGTAGAGACCTAGTGTAGCTGGACTATATGAGCAATTTGCAGCCTGTAATGTGAATCATTATCTCATTTTAAAGCAAGGAAACTGAAACCACAGAGAACATGAAGAAAGCCCTTACAGACACTCGTTTCAAGGTGTGGCTGGTTTTGTCTTCTTACTTTGCCTCTTTACAATTGATGTAGGAAACTGGAGAAACTCTCCTGAGCAGGAGCATTGCAAAAGTATGCAAAAAGTCTGAAGCAAAGGAAGACAGTGAATCCAAATTCTTAAAGAACTGAATTGATGCTTTACTTTTGCCAGCTGTAAGCTCTCATCCAGAATGAGCATTTACCTATGGATGCAGTTAGTGTTTGGTTGTATGTATGTGTCAAAGACTGGAAATAGAAATTAAAATAGGTAAAAAAAAAAGCACAGTTGCATTTGTGACATAACTTAAAGCACATGTAATGCTCAAGAGCTTACCTTCCCCACCTTTTTCTTCTCCCTCTACTCGCAAATCCTCTTCTATAGTCATACAAACAAGAACAGGACTAGGTCCATGATATTCTCATTCTGAGGGAAAGTTTATCATCACTAGGCTGAGGAGTTGTTGATGTTGATTCTCCCATTAGCTCACTAAAATTACAGTTATATCAAGCAATATGAAACAACTCCAAAGAGAAAATTTGAGGGCCCTTTCATTTCACAATACATGTGTATGCAGAGATATGGAGTTCTTCTAGGAATGAAATATGGTTTTAAACACTGGACCAGAAAGTGAAGGAACAATGTAGGCATGGAACCATAGAGGCATTGGATAACTGAAGAAATTGCAGAGGATGAGGACAATACTTTCTCATCTTTGGGAGAAAGTTCAAATCTTCCTCAGGTTTAGCGTGGCACATGTAATTCCCATAAAATTATTTTATGCAGTCATGTTCTTGCTTGTCTATTTATCTCTTCATGACTGCTTGAAGGTGGCCAATTTCTGCCAAATTTGACAGGGTAACAGTGGTTTTAAAAGTATTGAGTTCCTACAGGTTCTGTGCAGATGAGCAACTGAGCTGCAGCACATTGGCTCTCCCTCTCTGAGGGAGGAGCAGCAGTTTGAGCTCTCTTGTGGGATACCCACGCAGAGAGAGGGGATACCAAAGACCCTGCAGTGCAAAAACCCACAATGGAGCTTGCTCAAGCTGGGGGTAAGCAAGCTGCTAGCACTGAGCCTTAACAATGAAACTGTTTCACAAAAAGTGCTCAGGTCTCACCTGGGTCCCAGAGCCGGTATCTCCAGGTGCAGTCAGGGAGCTGCTGGCAGGCAGAGCGAGGCCCTGCAGTCCCAAAGAAGAGAGGGCTCTGACACACTGTTCTTCAGGAACAGTGTTTTCTTTGTTATCTTTGCTTTAGAGGCAGGTGGCAAGACAGTAAAGGTAGAAGGAAAAATGGAAGCAGATAAGCAAATTAGCTCCAGAAAAGTAGTGATGTAATCCCCACTGGACAGACTATCATAATATGCCATTAAAAACTGCTGGGAGGTTTAAGGGAATTAATTAGTTTAGAGTTTCTATAAATATATTCTTGAGTGACAGGTGTTCTGGCATCCATATGCAAAGCTGACTGCCCAAATACAATTGCAAAACCACCCACCGGGAAAAAAATCATGTTTATCTGCTGAGAAAATAGATATGTTCCACCAATATGTTCTTCTAAGAGTAGCACACATAGCAAAACTCTTAACTCTGTCATGTCCATGTAATTACAGAGTGAAACGTGGAAATAGGAAGAGTTAGTATCCCTGCACAGAGACTGAGAATGTACTTTTTTCCCCCCCTGACACTCTTGATATTGATTTTTTCCACCTAAAAGAGAGTGAGAAATAATTTACTTGCTCATCATAAGACACTGAAGAACAGATTGCACCTTCTACAGTTAGTTCAGTTTTCCACTGATGTGAGTGTGAAGTGATTCAGATCCCTTCTCAAATATTTGCAAGTCCTTCCCCTTAGTGAAGTCTTGATATTTGAAGTTCTTTATATTTGTATATTCTTTGGACTTGGACTCAGTATTCCAAATTTAAACTAAGTTAGAGTTCAAAATTCTCACCTTTAGCATTTAATCCTGCAAATATAAACAAATAATTTACAATGCAAAAGCCTGCATTCCCATGTACTAAGAGACATTCACTTGATTACAAAACCACAGAATAGCTGAGGCTGGACAAGGTCTTTGGAGATCTTCCTGTCCAGATACCCCTGCTCATACAGCATCAGTGAGAGGGAGGCTTCACAGCTTCTCTGGGCACCACTTCCACTGTTCAGTGACAATATTTTTTTTTTTATTTTTCCACATATATATCCACTTGGAGTAAAAAAGAAATGTTCTTTTGCTAAAAGAATATTAATTGCCAGCAAAAAGAATGATAGTTTACTTGCTATGAACTGTATCTAAAGTATGCTCAGCTGGATAGCTGAACTCAGAGTGACTGTACTGCTTTCCACCTTGCAAATTTGTTAATAATGCAGTAACAAATTCTGGAATGTACAAGGACAATACCTGTCCATACACATTACACAAGCTGTAGCAAGACCTTTCTGGCCATCTGACCGAGAGGTGAACTGCAGAAAGTACCAAATGTTTCCTGACTGGTGATCTTCACCAAAGCCAGCAGCTTTCAGTTTTTATCTATTGTCTTAATCACTCTTGCAACATTCTCTGCTGCCAGCTTGACTTTTTTAGGTAGTTGAATACATATGGTGGGCAGTGCAAGGAAGCTGGGCTAGTACTGAACTGTAGAAATGCTTGTAATAAACAACACCTATCATTTCTGTTTGAAGGGAAAGTAGACTTCCAAACAAAGACAAGGCATGACTGCACTGGCATGTCATCCTCCCAGGCTTCCTTCTCACATGGTTTGGTTTTCTTAGCTTCCCTCAGGGCAGGGCTGCATGGTGGTAGGGTATACCACCATCTGAGTCACAGGAATCCAGCCCTGGGCCCACATCTTTTGATAAACATAAATCCAGCCAGCTCTGCATAAAAGACCTCTCCATGACACTCTTATGAGAACCTCTTTCTTATTTGCAGAGCAAAGGAACCCATCTCTGACAAGTATTACCCATGCAATAGACTGTCTTAACTGCTCTCTCTGCATCATGCTGCTTTCTTCTCCATCCATACTGAGCTACCCTGATCTGAACATGGTGCTTGGAGGCCACCTCCCAGAGGTGCCCACCCTGCTAGGAGGCACTGTGCTTTACAGGGCTTCCTTCACAACATATGAAACACATTTCTCTGGTGATGAATGATGTGACCTTTTCTGGGGGTTGAAAGAAATCATAGATAATTAAGATTAAGCTAGGCTGAGGTGATATCAATTTATCACCCTAGAGAAATCAAAATGCATATTTAATGAAAGAGCCTTGATGCTGAGATCATAGGAAAACAGACCTTGGAAATCTGTGGAAATCTGTCTCTTGTCGGTCTGTACCTGCTGTTTTGTAGCTAAGAGGCAGCCTCGTCCAGTTTCATCACTTCCCTTGCCATTAATACAGGGCCTGCAGGGCCCATAACATTTATTTTTAATTAAAATAACAAAAAATACTTATCTATGGCTCCACGCTTCTATAGCACCTTCGAAGACTGTTCTGTTTTGGGCTCCTTTCTACAAGAAAGAGATGGAAGTGCTGCAGCACGTCCAGAGAAGCACAATGGTGAAGGTTCTGGGTCCTTGAGAAGCAGCTGAGGGAGCTGGGGGTGTTTAGCCTGGAGGAGAAAGATGTCCCAGGGGGACTTTTTCTCTCTACAACTCCCCTGAAAGCAGCTGGTAGACTGATGAGTGTTGGTCTCTTCTCACAGGTAGCAAGTGACAGGATAAGAAGAAACAGCTTAAGGTTGTGCCAGGGTATGTTTAGATTGAATATGAGCGAACATTTCTTCACCAAAAGAGCTGTCAGGCACTGGAACAGGCTGCCTGGGGGGACTGTTGTGTCACCATTGCTGCAGGTCTCTAAAAGCTGCGTATGTATTGCACACAGGGACAGGGTGGAGTGGTGGGCTTGGCAGTGGTATGTTTACAGTTGGACTTTATGATCTTAAAACCATTCTCCAACCTAAACCTAAAAGATTTCATAATTCTGTTAATTTATACAATTAAAAAAAAAATCCAGCACCATTAATTCAATCATTTCAGTGAGAATCCAACAATGTACAGATGCTACTTTCTGTCCCATGGTTTCTGTGAGTAGGCTCTTCTCAACTTTCTCCAAATTTTCCTCAAATAGCTGGCTTCTAAATCATCCGGAAAATTCACCACAGAAAGGCCACTTTTCATCCCAGGCCAGGCAGCAATTTCAGTTTGCTCTATCACAATGAGAAAGCTCCAGTTTAATGATTACAGCTTTTACAGCATGGCCCATAGGAGAAATTTTCCAATGTATCAAGTCTCATTTCAGAGCTAGCAGCTTCAATTTCAGCTCAAAGTGCCCACAGTTTCCAGAGCATGGGGATCACATTTACCCATGCAAAATATTTCCCATAATAAATAGCTGCGTCCCTCATTTGCTGGGATTTCCAAATGATCTAAAATTATGGCCCTTTTGCAAAGGGCAGTGTAAACATTTACCATTAAAATGACAGAAGCAGAGGTAAGTGCACTAAGGGCCAAACCCAAAAGGAAAGGCTGCAGTCTTCTAGGCAGCTGATGATGGTAGGGTGGCAGGAACAACAAGAGAATAGAAATGGCAGGATGTACTGCTTGCACTGCAGAAACATTACTGTAAACTATTTCCACTGAGGACAAGCTCTACTTGTGCTTGACTTGTTACTGTAGGTGGAAAGTCACTACACTTTTAAACAGATAGAAGGTGAAAGGGTTGGAGGACAGCCTTCTTCTCCTTTTTGTTGGAGGAAGATTAACCTTTGCAAGGCCACTTTAACCAAATATTATGCAAAGTCCTTAGCAGAATAAACACTCTCATTTCCATCAGAATCTAGGCAATTTTTCATTCTCATGACTTCCCCTACTGCCCTTGAGGAACGGCATTCAGAAGTCCCAAGGTAGCTTTTAAAATCCATTGCCCAGGAATTTAAACTTGCAAAATACATGTTTTTACAGCACTCAAAAAGCCCAGACTCTCCTGAATATTTAAATATAAAGATACCACCCAAGTATGCTCAGATGGGACAAAAATGGCATTTGAAGTTCCTTTATCTTGTCAGAACATAAGCTAGACTGACAGTTGATTTTTACAGTATTATTAATTTATATTTATTAGCACAGAGTTCAAAAAAATTAATATTTTATAGCACAGAGGAAGAAATATCTCTTCTCATTATACCCTGACCACACTGATACTGTCATGGTTATTACTGAAAATTTAAGAAAAACAACAACAAAAACTTCACCACTGTAACTGTGTTTTTCCGAGGCTGTAGATTATTCTCTCTGTTACCAATAACATGACAGGGCCTTAGAGAATAGACTCAGGAAACTTGCTTATGGGCAATTTCTACATATCTTTTAACTTCCCTCTCACATTCCCTTCTAGGCAGAAAAACAGAGACAAGGGTAAAAAAGATTCAGGTGGTTTCTTTCTGTCCTCATGGTGTATTCTTTTTTACCATTCCCCTCTTTCTTGCTTTGCATCTCTTTCCATATCTTACTGTGCACCAGTAAGCATCTGTGGCAGGTAACTTGCCAAACAGAAGTTCTTCCATCCAGAGGCAGAGCTTTTCCCAGAGTCACAGGCGCACCAAATACAGAGAAAACCTTCTTTGATTAACTGCAAGTCTCATGGCAAACAGTGTATGATAGCTGCTGAAGGACAAACCAACCTGAATCTGTAGGAATGATAAAAGCCAGTATGTACCTTCTGGTAATTTTTTTTCCTACCTATTTTTCTAGTATTTCTCACTTGAGGTCAGCCATCACACCTGCAATAAAGTAATGAAGGCTTACTCCTTTTCTGTATAGTGATCTTAGGCTGTCTTAGACAAATAAATGTGGGGGAAAAGATATAATTTTTACATTTATAGAAGGAATAAATTTATTCTCTGCATGTAGTAATTAGCGGTGCAAATGGTCAGTAAGCAATACTTCCATACCTTAATAAAATAAAATCTTTGCTTAATTAGGAGATTAAAACACATAATGAATATGTGAACTCTGCCAACTGTTCTAATAGAGGCCGTCAGCTCATTTATATTGTTAATTGAACAATTAGTATTGCTGAATTGTAAACCCACAGGAGACAGAAATGGAGAACATGTTCCTGAGACACTGCATTACTCTGCTGCTGCCAAATATCTGTGACCACAGAAGACTCCATTGCCCTCCAGAGTCTTTCAACAACACGGGTGGATTACAACCATTAGGGAGAGAAATTTAAGTGCATAAATGTTTGCATTTTGGTGAGACTAATTACAGTCCACTTCTTCAGCAATTTCCCAGCACATGAAGAATGACAGGTAAGCAAACATAGGAAAAAAAGATGGAATGGTCAAGAGGAATAATCGACCATGTCCAGAACTGCCAGGCATCAAAGACACCCCTACCCATGCCTTCTTTTTAGCTGGCAGAAAATAGCACTGTCCCTGAGACTACTCACATTTTTGTGCATTGATATATATATACACATATACATATATATACACACATACATATATATACACACATATATATTATAGATGCATGCCTATGACTATTTAATGCACAGATTTTAAGCAACTTGCTGAAATGCAATACTTCTGAACTTGCTTACTGCAGAAAGAAAAATAATAAAAATGCTTAGAGAAGAAGCAGCAGATTTAGAACAGCTGCTGACTGATGGCACACAAGAGGGACTCTGCAGGGGAGAAGTTTCTACTGGGTTTCTATCAGCCTAGAATAATGCATGTGTAGGACTGAAGAGATTCATCTATAAATAGGATCAGTCTTTCTTCTTCATTGATCAGCAGACATAGGCATAACCAAGGAATTTAAGGTGGATGATGCATCCAGACACAACAGAATGGTTTTTTGTCTAAATTAATAGAGTGGAGAAAATGCTCAGGGACAAGTAACTCATGGAAAAGGGTTATTGCTGAGATGTTGCTAAGATCAGTACCTGCATTGAACTTTTAATTTGTCACTCACAATTCATGTTGGGCACATAAATTAAAGTCACCTAAAAGCTAATTGAGCTAGTTTTTTACTGTGTTCTCGCTGTTATATAGTGGGTATGTCAGTTTGATCTGAAACATAATATATTATTTTGATGCTCTGTCAATAAAGCATCATAACACCTCTGGAGAACCATGAATGGAGATGTGTTTCCTTCTTAGCATGAAGGCAAAAAAAGGAGAAGGAAGGGGAGAGGGAGTGACATGGTCTCTCTTGTCTTGTGACATGGACCTTGGGACTAGCTGTTCAATGTTTCAGTTCCAGTGACTTAGTAAAGCCACCACTGAGAGTTTTCACCTGAGCCAAATGTGAGTTATTGACGTCCTCTTCAGAGGATGGTGTGTGGTAACTTTAGACAAGCCTGCAATCCCTGTTTCACTGCACAACTGCATCTGTGTTGATAATCCACTGCTGCCTGAGCATCATTTTCCTGAAAAGCATAATATTTTATTTTCAGTGCTCTGTATCTCTCATGTTGCACAGGATTAACATCACCTATTACCGTGATGAAACATGGCAGCTGCTTAACAGAACACAGTTATAGACGAGTTCAGGAAATTAAAATTATAATGGGTCAAATTGGGACTCTGTTACACCTATGAAAGAACACAGAAGTTACTATGGACTGAGGCAAATTGAAACAACAGAGTCTTCAAAATCACTGCATGAAAAGTTGCAAAGCAAACTGTAAGCAAGTGGAACACCATTATCTGTGGTAGAAAGTGCTCTATCTGCCTCCTCCTTAAAGCATTGACAATGTTTTCATATATCTGTTTCTGGGAAATCTCATATCAAACTTCTTAAGTACACAGGTAACTGAAGGCTAACTGGAACTTGCTCAGAAATAATTGCTATGCTTTAACATGGAAAATACTGAATGATTTTTCAGTGGCAGGGTGTGTGAAACTCATGATTTTTCAGTGGCAGGGTGTGTGAAATTCAGAATGGTTAACCACTTGGCACACCATGCTTAAGTTCAGGGAAGCAAATCCCAAAACAGAACTACGTATCCATGGAGAATACACATCATTGTCACAGGATATTGTGCATTCTTAAAAAAGTTCACATGATTTCAAAACAGCAGTTAGACAAATTCATGGAACAAAAATCCAGCAAGTGCTATTCAGTACTGAAGTGAGTACCTCTGCATGGTGGTAGCTGGCTTGGAGATAGCTGTTACCTCTGAATGTATACCAAGGAGTTACTGCAACAGGTTTGTGCTGACTTTCAAATTTTTCCTAGATATCCAGTTAATCACTGATAGTGACAGGATCCTGGACTTTGATCTGACTCACACAGACACTCTTCTGCTCCTCCAGGAGAATTCTGCGTTTACTGTTACTAGACATAGAACATTTAGTGTGTACAGCTGATACAAGGTATGCAAAACCTTTCAAAACGAAGCACCATTACTGAAAATGCCCTAATCACTAAGTTGATATTCACCTACTTAGTTAAATTTGTCACTCTGTTTTAAGGGAAAAAAAAACTTGCAAGTCTAGAGCAGCAAGTGCTGATTAGTGTACTTTTAATGATGCACACCCTATTACTACAGTTGTTTCTACCTTACTGCACTTTAACTGAAGCCATACTTTAGAAAAACTTCAAAATTTTTATTTCTCTTCATTTCTCCTATGGTGTATTGAAAACTCTAGAGCAATATAAGAATTTAAATCAGTGTCTAAACAGAGAAATAGATAGCGAGTTTAATGCTTCACTGAAACTTCAAACTTTTTCCTCCCAGCCTCTGAAAATAAGGGGTTCAAAACAATCATAGTTTTGTTTCACTGATATCTTTAATGTCAGTAGACACTGAAAATTTTACCTGTCATATGAGCAGCTGTATTATTCTCTTGTGAAAGAAGACCTAAATGCTAATCTCAAAGTAAAGGAATCATGACTGTCTTTACTCATGCACATATCTGTGATGCATTTGTGAGAATTATCTGCATTTGTATTAGTCAGTATGGATTTGAGTGTTGAGATGATCAGTGAATAAATCTACAATTACACAAAGGTAGCACTCAGTGTCTTACACTTCCCCATACTGAGTAAATACTAGGAAAAAAAATATATGTGCTGAAAAGTTAAAGAGTTCTTGGAACACAATAAAATGTAAAGTATACCCGTTTTTTAGCTAGTCTGTTAAAAACAAATCAATCTTTATGACTTCTGAAAATTTATATGTATTAGTTATGAGTCTTATGTGGTTTCTTCGATTGCTTTTTGTAAAATTTGCCAAGATTTTTTAATAACTGAAGCTGTGTATTTTATGTTAAAATTAGAAACTCTTCCTTTGTGGCCTTTTCAACTTAATTATACATCACAATAGTTTCTGATTTTAGAGCTATCACAGATTTAACCTCTAATCTCTCTTTATTACTAGCTAACTCTTTACTATCTAGCATAATAATGAAAATACTAGACAAAGAAATAGCATCTCCAATGTTTCCAGCTCAAAAGCATTAAAGTAGCTCTTTTCTTCTTAAAATTCATTGCTAGATTTGACAGTAGGTATGGGCTTTATTTGAAGACTGGGCTTTCAACATTGCAATGCCTTTTGAGTAGGGTTGGACACAATCAGACACCCTTAGTTGCACCTAAACCTGGTATTACCTTCATTTATATAAACCTGGAATAAATCCAGTGAAGTGGTTATATAACGTGGTTGTATAGAATAAAGGCAGTGTAAGATAGCAGCAATTCCTTCCTCCTCGGCCCCTTTTGAGACCGAATTGACTCTTTTCCCACCGTATGGCAGCCCACCATGTGCTTGACAATTGTGCTGGTGCTTCTTTCTAGTGTTTTCCTCACACATCTTTGCCATGAGAGCCATGGCTACACCAGGGAGTCATCAGTAAAGAAAGAAAGTGGGCATGACACCTGAGGTCTAAATTTCAATTGTATAAATAAATGTCAGATGGGGGTTTACCAGCCAGATAAATTGCATATTGTTCAGCTAAATACATTACACCTGGCAGAGAAATTATCCCATTGACAGAACCTTTCTCAGGTGGCTGAAGCGGCTGGGGAGGCACTGGTGTGCTGCTGTCCCCGTGAGCCTTTATTTTGGCCAACAGAGGAGAAGCAGTGTGTTACTAGAAGGTTTTGAAAATGGCTACAGAGGAATGATCTTCTTCCAAGAAGCCAGAAATGACCTTTTCCATGAACCAGTGGCAAGCCCCCTCTTTCAGCCTGCTGTGTTTGTCACCCTGTACTAGGGCTGTCTTCTCGCAAGCAGAACAGAAGAATTTGAACCACTGTAATCTGGTGTACCTACTAATTTTTCTGACTACCACTGAGTTGTACAAAATCCTGGTACACAGTGTTTTGCTTTAATTTATTTGCTTCTCTTTGTTCTTAATTACTTTTTTTAGGAGAGGATGTATTTCCTGCACTTTGATTTCCATGTGTAATTGTGTGGCTTGTCTCCCAAGAAGCCAGACACCACCAGGGTGCCTCTCTGCCTTCTCTCTCACCATGAAGGGCTGATACCCATCTGCTGAATCTTTCCTGCTGTCACTAGGCAGCTGCTAAGAGGGACCGGCAGATCCTTCACCGAACA
The DNA here is from genome assembly GCA_034509185.1 of Euphonia xanthogaster. NCBI lineage: Eukaryota > Metazoa > Chordata > Aves > Passeriformes > Fringillidae > Euphonia > Euphonia xanthogaster. Next base: position 17,593,398 of record JAYDZK010000001.1, on the reverse strand, counting down.
CGTCCAGCTGCAATGGACAGGGAACTGAGGCATTCGTCTTTGACTTTCTGATCTGCTCAGCTTAAACACCTAAACCATATATACCTGTTATATATATATATATATATATATATATACCATATGTTAGAGTTCCATAGAACCATATATACCGTATATTACAGTTCCACAGTGCCTTGAGGTTCCAGTTTTGCCTGGGGATGATACAATGTGAATATTAAATTTTTCCCATCACCTGGCAGCAGTGTTCTCTGGAGTACTGCCTTGTCCTTTCTCAACCAGCAATTACAGAAGTTTTGTATTGTAAAATCTCAACATGATAACAACTCTTAAGGAAATACTGTGCTCCAGCAAGCACAGTGTTTCTTCATCAGGGACATGAAAAGTGAAGTCTCTTTCTTTTTTCCAGGTAGGAAGGGACGACTGAAAGGAAGTTCCCTGCAAAAAGCACTCTAACATGCACTTCAAAATAGCCTGGATTTGATGAGTTTCTGAATGTGATCCAAATAGCTGATATAATTAGCAAAACCAAATAAGCTACCATGTACTCCAGCCTTTCTCAAAGTCTGAAACAGAAATTTTGGAAAATAATGAAATGTTCCTGCCTCTGTGTAAGCCAGGCTTTTGTTTCCTCTCTTTCCTCATAATAATACCTACTGGTGCACTAAAAGCTCATATTTCTCCTTACAAAGTTTGACTCAGAATTAAGAGCAGTCTGAGGGGTTTCTACTAAAGAGAGTGTGTGCACATTGGGTAATGATGGCAAGAAGAGACCAGCTGGACAGCTGAAATGGATTTTAATACTACTGGCACAGAATTTAATTTTATTTATTGCATGGTTAATCCCACTGGCATACTTAAAACAATAAAGAGACATTCTTATTTTTCTAACAAATAAATAAATCACATTATTACTGATGTCTAAGCCAAGTGAGGTATAAAATCTGGTTATTCAAGGTTATCCAGCAGGAATCTCCTTTTCCTGTTATCTACCTGTTTTGCAAATGCTTATAGCTAAGGAATGGTTGATGTTTGATGACCATTCTCTACACAGACATTCTTTCTAGCAGGATTATTTTCCATCCATTTTTTACTGACAGCACTAATAAAATTGCGGAAAATCTGTTGGCTTAACATTTTCTAGCCTTTAGATGGATTTACCTGTGATTCATGCAGTTCAGGAAGTCAGGAGAAGGACAGCCTATTTTGAGAGAATGTTCATCTGAGTACTTTTCAGGAAAACTTGAGAAAGACAAATTTTCCTTACTGCCATATATATACTTCTGTGCACAATCAACAAGCACTTTATTCTGAGCCTTGGTGATGAATGTTCCCAAGGCACTCTTCAAAACATCAGGGGTTTCCTCTACATGTCCTTGGGCAAACGGCAGATCAAATGTCTTCTCACTGAGGGTGGTGACATTCGGGGTTGTCTGGTTGCTAACTGCTGCCTGAAAATTAGCTGCCTTTCACTTGTGGCAGGCACACACAGAGATTCTGAGAAACATCGTCTATTGGGATAGAAAAGCACTGAAGGAACATTGGATCAACTTTCTACAAAAAAACAGCTGAAGGAACACTCAGGCCATACTGTAGAGAGAAATACTCCTCAGCTTCATATTCTCTTGCCAGTGCAATGTCAAACAAGACAAGTCCGGCTTGAAACAAACACTGTGTTGTCTGCTGAGATGCTCTGAGGAACTTCTCAGGGATAGGGATGTCCATCAGGAGCTCACACAAATGAGCTTGCTCTCCCCTAGCAACTTGCCATTAATCCTCCTCCTTTGCTGCCACTGCAGGACTTACTGCAGTAAAACCATGATCCGAGCCTCTTCTGGGAGCATGTCTGAGGCAGAGAGAAAAACATAACCCAGAATTATTCCAGGCTAGCAGCACCAGGTAACGGAAATTAAAGGTCAACACCTCTCAGGACTTCCACAAATAGATTTTAGTCCTCTGCCTACCCCTCTGGTTTCTAAAAGCCCTGTTTCTCATAATCTCTCACACAATTATTTTTTCCCAAGGGAAGCAGGAATCTACTGTTACCTGCCTTGAATAAATGGGAATTGATGATGTGAGAAACTTGCTTAAAATCAAGCATCAGCATTGAGGCAGAGGAAACAATAGAACTCATAACTCCAGAATCACAAGTTTTCATCCCAAACCTTAGGCAATCATTCTTTCCCTTCCATTACATAAGGGAAGCATACGTGTAATGGATACTTACTTCTTGAGTAGGGTGAAACCATGCAGCAGCACACCCTGCTCTCCTCCTGACTCTCACATAAGCTCATTGGTAGTGACTGAGTTGAATATCAAGGCAGAAAGCTTTGAAAATAGGGGTCCCTGTCTGGATTTTGTGCCCTTCTCAGCATAACTCCACATATCCCAGCTGCACTGACATCCAGAGCACACTACATCACACCAGCAGTCAGCAGTGTTTTATTTTCCTTGCTTCTGCACTGGAGTGCATGATGGGAAAACCAGTTCTCTCCCAAGATGCCAGTTAATTCTTACTTTCTAAAGTTCCTTATTTTCTCACTATGCTTATTTGGGTAATCACACTTCACCCCTGGGGCACAGATTTGGAGTGTGCAATTCAAGCTGTGTTGTGTTGTATTATGATGCAATGTAATACAGGATAAATGCCTGCTTCCTCTGGGAGACTGCATTTTGAGGCACACTACTGCCAACACATAGGTTTCTAAAACACAACTAATGACAAAATCATGAAATCAGAAGGTACTGGTTCAAACTTGGTAATGGATAAAAAAAATAGAGTGAAAGAGCAAAAAATTATAAATACTGTAGGCAGTTTCAAATACAAAGATTTTGACAGGTATTTCTTGAACTTTGGATGTCCTTTGGACTTTAATACAGCCAATTCTAAAGATAAAATACAGACTCTTCCCCCTGCCTAGTCTGCTATTTTGGCATAGTGTCCAATTTCAGTATCTCTAACAAAAGCATAATTAGACTCACAGTTACAGATGTGGGACGTCTACTCCCACCACGTTTTAAGCTGAAGCTTTAAGACCCATTTTCTCCAGCCTACTGCAACTACTTTAATTTTGCATAAAGCTTTCTCCTTTGTTCAAAATCTTCAATTGTTTATAAATGTTTAACTGTAAGGCAATACAAAAAAGCTGCATATTAATCTATATAAAAAGGAAAGTCAGAGATAAAAAAAGAGCGGCATGTATTCTAAGATGATAACAAGAATAATCAAAAAACTCCAAAACCTACACTCCCACTTGTCTATTGGCAATTAAATCACTTTAAAACAGGTCTCATTACGCAGGGATTCCTCCTGGGCCTTTTGTAAATTTCTTCCCTCGGTATTTATCAGTGGAGAGAATCACCGTTGAGATGGATGGCATGTATTCACCAATACCCATGTACCCAAGCATACAGTGGGTAATTGGCTTCTGCCACATTACTGCATTTAACTCCAGAACCCCATATTGTAGTAATGGGAATAAATGAATGGCTGCTATGGTGGATAAACATTGCCACTTGCTAAGAAAATTGCTCAAAATTGGACCAGCCTGAATCAACTATACACTGAGCTTAAGTTTTACTAATTTCTTTGTGTGTTTTAATATCAGGCTGTCACCACCAGTACACTGAAAACATGGTACCTGTGGTTCTCACACAGGAAATTATCAATGGCTCCATCTCAGCCAGACACCTGTCAATCTCCCAGCTTCTAGGTGAAGATTTAGAGGTTGAAAATACAGAGGGGAGGTAGGCATTTACTGACAAAGGCAGGCAGAGGTAGGGTTAGCCCCACTATACTCAGCAGGCCCTCTACTCTGACCCTTGCCAAAATATACCTGCTGATGTGCTGCTTTGCCCATGGTGCATTGATACACCGCTCTGTGTAAATGGACTCATCTCTTAGCCCACCACATAGCATTTGCTTGATAAAATGAAATTCTACAGAAAAGTCAAAAATAGTTTTGGACCCCTCTTGTTCCTACTGTGTGCCGTTCTGAAGGACAAATTTTCAGGTTACTATTTTTGCAAGCCTTAGCTGTGTTGTCTGGATCACCTAGTTTACATCACATGGTGCAGGGAAATTAAATATCCAAAAATTCATCAAAGGCCGAGGACACACAAATGTCTTCTAAGTTCCTCCCCTGCTGTTGCTCAGGGACAGAGTAAAGAGATATTTCTGTCTGTGGCATCTGGCTTGTTTGGCAATCTGAATCAAATGCCTTGAATCTGCAAATCTTCAGCTTTTGAAAGAAGTAAACATTGGATTTTAATGAGACTGGAATAAACAGATTGAGGAAATGCTAAACTGTAGTCTTGGTCCTTGAAGGAACCCAGGGGAGTAGCAACATGAGCACACGAGTGAGGTAAAAAATTACAGCAAGCTAACATCAAGCAATCCAACATAAAATAAATGTATTCCTATCAAACAAAACCTCTGTGAGGTGCATCCCTCTGCTGGATATAATGTCAAAATGTCTGCTTTTTCCATCCAGAGACTGACTGACATGTGAAGGCAAATGCCGTGTTTCTCCAGCTGTCTGGGCTACTGAGAAACAGAGGCAGCAGACACTTGGACAAAGGATCACTTTAATTTATGAAGTCAAAATTTCTAAACTTCATAACATCTATCCCCAATCCAACTGGACTAAATTTGCTAAAAATATCTCCTTGTAACCATAGGAATTTAATTTATATTACAAAACATTTGCTGTCAACAGTGAAGCCTCTTTGTATAAAAAGACTAGTTATGAAAATATATATATTCATATGAAATAATTAGATATATGAATAGATATATAAGTGGGTTACTTTCTTTTCTCTATCCATGTGAACAGGCAGGATGAGCCATTTAAGATAGATTAAACATTATGTTCTTTTTTTGGCAAATGACAGAATGTCTCCAAAATACCCCAAGGTTTTGACTGATTCACTTAATTGCTTTGTCTTATTTTTTTTCAATCTGTTGAGTGAGAATATTGAAGTACGCACTGTAATTCACTCTTAGAAGTACTTTAAAAAACTAGCATTATATTCAATTCCTGACAAACCTATGCAACATCCTTGAAATCAAAGGCTAGCTTCTCCCACTCGTTTCTCTACTTTCTCAATACAGTTTTTTAGATGATGATACACTTTTTAATTTGCTTGTTGTTTGCCATTCACATAAGGAAATAGTAAACACATAGATCATATATATGTTAGCTATAATTTCATCACCAAAGATTCATTACCTGAGAAATTCAAAAGTGATCACAAACCTAAGATTAGAGAAACCCAATGATTCTAGTGGAGTACTTCAAAGTATTTTAGGTGTCTTGAATTACTTGTGTGTGGTATTCACATGCTCTCTGAACAGAGAGAAGCTGTGAGACAAGCAGAGAAGAAGGAAAACACAATTCTTATCTC
>JAYDZK010000001.1:17565007-17587895 GCA_034509185.1 Euphonia xanthogaster | reverse complement strand
AATGTACATAGTGTAGTATAATAAAGTAATTCATTAGCCTCCTGATGATGGAGTCAGATGCATCATTCTCTCTCCCTCACCTTTGTCGGAGTCATCTTTAATTTACAATACTTGTGTTTCACATATGTAGTCCTTTTGGGGAAGTTTACAGAATATGTTAGGTAAGAAACCAGACAACCCAACAGGTTATTGGCAATCCTGCAGACACCACACTCATCTGAAAGGAGTTACTATGAGAATTAGCAGAATTTGGTTCAGTCAGTATTTCCGCAGCATTTGAAACTGAAGAATGCTACATGGACACTTAATATTACCCATGGTAATAAGGAACCTTGACAGCCCCAGCTCAGCATATCACTTAAGTATGTGCTTAAAGCTAGGCATGTTCTTTGGATGTCAGGGGTGATTATGGGTCCCAAGCAGTTGTGCAGTGCTGTATATGCATGGAGGGAAAATATCCTTCCTGACCCCCCGTGGGCAATCATCTCAGCTCCTGAAGCATGAAATTAGAGTGGCCTTATCTTTGCTTGCATACTGTAACTACAAATGTTATTAGTGATCATAAATTTAACAAGCCCTATTTTAAAATCCATCCACAGCATTATTGCATGACTTTTGAAGACAGTCCTTTTTGAGAAGTTACAACTTTTTCCCTTACATCTTCTAATTTCATTTGAGTGAACTGGGGGAGGGAGGTCACCGTCAAACTTGCTGAAATGCAAATATTAACAGTAGTGCTTAGCTCCATTTCTGCCACCTTAGAACAAACAGAAACTTCCCAATGGGCAGAAATAATAGCATTAAAATAAATACCACTCTGTCCTTCCCTGGAGTCTATGGAAAATCTTTACACCTCAGGCAAAAGAATCCTCAGATCCCAAATTTTGAAATGTTCTGGTCTAGTTGAAGTTTGTACCACTTAGATACATAACCACAGTTTGCTTCTTTATTTATCCCTTCTTGTAATGAGAAAGCCCCAACACAGCTCAGTAGAAATGATTTATCACCAGATAGAGAAATCACCAATATAGGCAAAAATAATTGGCTGCATTTGGATGACAGCAGAAAGAACAGTGCAGGTTAACTTTTCTGTTCACAGAAAGATTCTTTGCAAGTATTCCTACTACTTGGAAGGAGAGAAAAGGTGAATGGTAGTGCTGCTTCCCACACAAGGAAAACCCATCTTTTATGCACAATGAGCAACATGTGTTTTTCAGTCCAGATGACTTTGTACTGTAGCCTGAGGAAAAATAACAGTCACAGTGAAAACAAACCCTTCAAAACCTGGGGTGGGGCAGAGTATATTTCTCACTTGACCTTTCTTGAAACCCTTCCCCGCGCAGATGAGCTCCCACTGAGACTTAAACCATGAACAGCAGACAAGCAGATGTTTATAGCATCTTCACTGAAACACTAGGCTGGTCCAGAACTCCTGCTGAAAATGCTACTGGGCTTTATCCTCCCTCCTGTAGGCATCTGTGCTAACACAGACGTTCTGAAAGGATTACAATTTTGCTGCAGGCTCATGAAATAGAAAAACCAGAGCTGTGAGGGTGAAAGACCTTTACTGAACTTCTCTCCAAAAAGCTTATTTAACAATCAGATGGGAAAAGGCTGGTCTATCTTTTCCTTCTTCCTTCCAAGCCTTTTGAATACTCTGTGATTTACATTGCATTCAAGCCTTCAGCACTGTTCACCCGTTTGGCAACCCCCCCCCCCTCAATTCCATTCCCAATCTCCATGTCTTTGATTAAAGTGAAACCAGTATATCAGAAACCTACTGAAGCAGCTGACTCCAAATATCTACAACAGAAAAAAAAAAAACAACAAAACCAAAAACAAACACAGAAAAAAACAAACAAAAACCCCCAAAACAAAACAAAAAAAAACCAAACCAAAAAACACTGGTGCCAAGCACCTGCAATTAACAGAAATGAAGCTATAGGAAAAAAAATAGAAGAAAAAAGAATTGATGGGAGAAAACGTCCATAAAAATAAAGGCCAACTGAAAATTTTAATAATTTCTGTGGGATTTCTAATTCATGTGTATTGGATAAGGTGGTAAGAGTTGAAGAAAATGAGGACTTGCAGCAAAATACCATTAAAATTAACTGTTATAGCAGAGGAAGCAGATGAAGTAGAAAAGCAAATACAGAATCTCTCTGCAGTACTGCTGGATCAACCTCCAGGTCAAGGAACATGGAACAGACATGAGTGCATGTCACGATTTTCTATGCCTTGGGCTGGAAGTAAAATATCTTCTTTTAAAAATATAATACTATATGGGTGTTTTTCTTTTGAGGGAGAATGACTTTCTAATGTGAAGAAAATGCAGGTGCAACAATGGCTCCTAAATGTGCCAAAATGAGGTCTCCAGTTGGTAAATGGTAACAGCTTTTCTTGTCTTATTTTACCCCTTTGCTGGAGCTTCTGAACACTATTCAAAAATAAATGCATTTTAAGTGTATGGTTGAATTTAGGTGGAAAGTGCTATTGCATCTCCTTTTTTTTTTTTCTTTTGCTCTTCCTTGCTCCTAATTGCTTCAAATGATTTTGAGCTGCAAGACTTTTACATTAATGGCTGCCCCCATTCAGCTGAATTCAAAAATCTTCTTTACTGTGAGCACTGAAGGACAACACATGCAACACTAAAACCACCTAGATGGTTTATTTTATTCAAGCACCAGTTACATTAACATTTGAAAGACGTTACTTTATGTGTTTAAACACTTAAGAAAAGAATGGGGGATGGGGTCATGCAGGAAGATCTGACTGGAAAGAAAGACGCCCACTGCTTTGTGTGAAAGCATGATGTCAACCAAAGAGACATCAGACTGGTGAATCTAAAAACTATACATCCTTTGTACTGGCTTCTAGGCATCACAAAGAACCTCTCTGCAACCTTTAAAGACATATTAAGAGCTCTTTTGAGGCTTTAGTGCTTTGCATCACACCCTGAGGTGACCTACACTGTTATGATATTATGATCACTACTACTTTTAACAGTAATAATAGGATTTATGCTATTATTACATGGAGGCCACAGGAGGAGAGGTCTTTTCCTCAGAGCCAAACAACTGCACCTAGAGGTGCGAAGAAAATACAAAAGCATGCTGTACCTTGTGCTGTTTTGACCCATTGGAGTTCATTTAGTTGGAAACTGGGTCTGACAACATTAGTACACAGCCTGGCAGGTGATGATGGGGTCCATCTGTGGCTGGCAAATGGGACTGCTCAGATCAGGAAGGCTGCTAGCCTGATGTCTGGTGGAGGTTCAAAGCCTAAATTAGGTCTTGAGGTAATGCTTCTATCCTTGATGTATTGGGGAAATTAATATGACTCTAATTTGGAGACAAAGCATCAGAACTATGAAGGTGACGCTTAAATGCTGTTTGACACAGAGGTGCACAAAAAACCTCCTTCAAAAATTAATACACTGGGAGGGGTTTTTTTTTTACCTTTTAGTGCTTAAGTCAACTGTATATCACCCAAGAGTACAAAACCAAAAATATGACAAAATAAAAATGGAAAAAAATGCCAGATGAGGCATAGGAATATTCTTTCTTTTTTCTCCCATATCTACAGAAAGGCCTCAGTAGGATGGAATGCACTGGATGTAGCCTGTGACTTGAGCTGTAAATAACCAACAAATACGAACTTAAACATAAAAGGAGGTATTCAATATGAAGCAAAGTGGCCTTTCTCTCCCTCTGCCCTTTATAATTTGAAGAATAAATAATTTCCTTTGGAATACTGTCTACCTGGTGCTTCGACCAGTAACAGAAATTGGTCTGCTGCTGTTGCACAGAGCTCTTCTGAGGTTGACTCGATGAGTCTTCAAGCGTGAGAATGAAATGGTTAAACTTCTTTGGCTTTCCAGGTGCTTGTCATTTTCTCTCCTACTGACTGCTCTTCAAAGGTGAGCCCAAGAAGACAAAGCATGTGGAAGGGAAGGGGGGGGGGGGGGTTGGGGGCGGGCGGGCGGGCGGGGAATTGGTCTCCAAGCATTCCCACAAGTTGCTTATTTTCAAAGGCTTTCTTGTTGAGCACAGAACACAACAAATTCCCCCACAAATACTTACAGAGCCACCTTATTTAAGCTTTTATTTCATTTGTTTGTTTCTTCAAAAAGACTGACATTATTATGGGAAAGAACATCGAGAGAACAAGTGAAATTTAAACAACATCCTGCTCTGAAACATTCTGGTTATGGCAGAGAGCATCTGTGCCACTGTATTTTAAATAGGTTTTTGGAAAAGAAGTAGCTTTGACAAGATGTTAATTTAGTCCTTTTGACTCCCTCAGTTCAAAGTTAATCAATCTGAAAATTCTCAGAGGAAACAAAGTTTTGCTGAAAAATGCCAAATTTTTGACCCTGACCTATTTTGTTTGCAACAACAGGGGTGATACAGACTTCTGCCAGAGGAAAGTAGTGTTTCTAGGATGTCAAATAGATTCATCCTGGTTACTGAGTCACTGGGAACCCTGCCTGGCAATTTCTGTCATCAGCTGAGGAATAAGGTCGTTCTCAGTTTGCCTTGTTTTTAATTGGCCTTCAGCTGGCAAGAACTGTCTGAAAAATGAACAAACAAACAAACAAAATCCCATCAAAGAAGTAAATAAACCAACCTCAACCAACTAACCAAAAATAAAACCCCTCACTAGCAAAGCAAAAAAACAATCCCCTCACAAATATAGGGAAAGCAAAACCTCCTTTTTGTGAGGTGACCTTGATTTCTTTCTCTCAGTAAAGAAAATATGACTACACTGTCAATACTGGATGTTACTGATCTGAGATCACTTGGGCTTTATCTACACAAGGGATTTACACACATTTTGCCACTGAGCAGGAAGCAGCAACAATAGAGATTGCAGTGAATAAGTTCTGGAGGCACAACCTATGTTTTGTCTTTCCAAAGGACTTATCAGCTTTTCAGGTTTTAGAATACATTTCTTGGGAAAGAGAATGGAGGGAAAATCACTGAAATTTCTACCTCCACTAAATCCAGGCCAATGTTTCACTTGGGAAAAATTGGTGGAAACACACTGAAAGCAATGAATTAATGTTTATTCACTACTAACCTGAGGATCTGTATTTTCCTACATGAACACAAACCCACAGAGAGAGGAGGACCAGGCAACAACCGACACTAGATGGATTTTTTAATTTCCTGAGTTTGGCAGTATGTTAGACATCCCAAGAATAGATTTGCCACTGGCCTAACACTTCCCTACGTAGACAACATTTCAGAGGCTGCAGCTGAGGTCTTTGCCTTTACTAATTTAAATATTTGCCCATTTCACAAATCTCAACTCAGTTTCTCCTACTTCATTTCCTCATCACTCTATGGCACACAGTGGCTTACTCTATATGAAAAATACCAATCCTGCAAACTGGGAGATGCAGAAAAGAGCTACGTTAAATTATTTTTTCTTAAAATTGAGTTCATCCAGCCACTAACATTCATTGACTCAAATTTTTACAGCCTTGCAATGGCATCTATCCTCTGGCTACTTTCCACTGTTTATCTGTAGAGTGTTTCTTCTCTGATAGTACTTTTGCTACTCTAGTAATTTCTGAGCAATCCTTGCTCTTGGACACAGCATTGTTACGACATGCTGCAAAAGTAACAGTGAAATTTGCCGTCATATTCTATGAGATCTGAAAGCTTCCTCACATGAGTTGCTCAAAGGAAAGACTTCTTTTTCCTGCTTGAAAAGGAACAAAATTGGCCACAGCTACTCAGTGCCTGATTAACAAAATACATGCTGCTCTGGCATGCTTGAAGGCTAGTAATTCAATTTAAAGGTATACATTAGAAGCACATGTTACAGCTGATTCTGTGCACTTTTAAGTGGCTCAACTACTAGGTTTCCAGAGAGGAGGTGGAACTCTTGCTGAGGTGTTCACTCAGTACAGAACAACACATTATGACAGACTCGATTATCCACAATGAATTGGAGTTGTACAGTACCCTTTTTTCTCAGTGTTGTTTTCTAATGAAATACATTCCCCTTGTTCTCATATCCATCCCACCAAGCACTAATGGAAGCAAACTCTGGTGTGTTCCAAAAAACACCAGAAGATTTCATAATGTGTCACAAATACTGAAACAAATTTTAAAAAATGGACGAAGCATTGCTCATTTCTGAAATTTACCAAAATTTCTGCTCCAAAACTGCACTAATAATACCATTTTAAGAAAAAAAAATTTAATGTCTATTATAATTCAGCCATCAATAACAATATCACAGTTTTGCTTTTTATCTCATTAACCTGGTGTTCCTCATGCTTCTTTTCATAAACACTACTGAAGAGTGTTATTATAACCTTGCTGTTCATTTAATTGCTTTTAAAAATTGTGATGATCAGAGCAGTCTAAATAATTTTCGGCAGAAGATTCCAAGCTTTCTAGCAGATTATTTTCCACCTGGTTTCACTTCAGGATTCATAATTTCCCTGTGGCTGGCAACCCCCACTGTTGCAGCTGCATTTCTGTCAGGTCACAAGCTCAGCTGGGGTACAGACATCTTACACAAGGAACTGTGGTGACTTGACCAGATCATTAAATCCAGATTTTTTCCCCTCACATTTTTTGTCTATCCAGGAAATTCAAAATAGCAGAAGAAGACAGGGGCTCTGCATTTTAAGTTACTCGCAAGATGTGGGTTTTTTTTTCTTAGAGTAAGAGATCTCCAGTTGTGGGCAGCTACAGAAGTTCCACCAGCCAAGACTTTCAGGATCAGCTGGAAGCAGAAGTGGAAAAATGTAGCATCTTTCATTATGTCCTCAGAACTATGTGTAGACTATGTCATTGAATTTTATCCATCTACCGAAATCTGGAAACACCAGAAAATCTTGGTTTCAAGCTTTCTGTGCATCAAGCTTAATATACTTGATATAAAAGAAAAAAATTACATGCAAAAAGGCATTTTTAACCTGTTTCTAAATAGAACTTAAGCTAATACCACAGTTCATTTAATCTTTAAATTTTACATCTGGAAGCAACACATACAGAATTTTACAGATTAATAGAAGCTTGTTCAGCTTCACCACAATCCTGGACTCTGCAAACTCTGAATATTTGCCCTGAAATTCTGCAGTACGACCTCCAAACTCTGTGGTATATAGAGAGCTGAATTGTAATTAATAAGACAGTATTGTATGCAGCAATGTTAATTACTTTGAAATGTTCCAGATGCAAAAGTAAGTCAGAGTTTGTGTTTTTCTCTGAATATCTAAATAAAATTACTTATATGGGAACATGTAGCTGGCTGTGGATTATAAATCAAAGAATCCTGAAATCTACAATTATGCTTCTGCAAACAAGGTTTGCTGGTGGGTGTAGTAAAGAGATGTAGCCTTCTGAGATGTAGATGCAAGCCACTTTCCTCAGATCTAAATATCAAAGGTTAAGGGAACTCTGCACCCTCAGTATAAATACATATCTGGATATATGTAACAGATACTGCAGTGGAACTCATCCGAATAACCACACAAACAATCCTTTGAATTATAAGGAATCCAAAGTCAAGTACAAACTTTCTAAGATGTTTTGTAAGTGAGCAGTTATTTCAAAGGAACTTAAAGGTTTTCAATAGCCTTGAAAAATCACAGACCAAATTGTGCAGAGCACATAGCAATACAGGTACTGCTATTATTACTCTTTTCCTCAAGAGTTTTGAGAGAGAATCCCCAGCACAGACTGCTTCAGATTCCAGCCGATATTTCAGGCTCCAGCCCAAACAATTGTACTAGTTACATAAGCCACTTTCCCAAAAATGCATTACTAGTCAATAATTTTGCACTTACAGATACACATCTTCTACTCTTTAAAAGCATTGCTAGTGGAATTGAGGGGGATTCAGGGAGGAAACATAGCTTCCAGTATTTTACACATAAAAATATTAAATAAACATTGAAGTTTAATGATGGACTTTTACCATTCTTTTTTTGCCACCAGTTAAAAACTAACCTGAACACTTCTTCCAATCAAAGAATGTGCCTTCAGAGCTCTCCAATTCACCTAAAGCTTCCTAGTGTGTCAGAACTTGCATCCTCTGAACAACTGCAAGTGCTTGCAATGCCATTTCCTCATTTCACAGTCCTCTGTGAGGTGACAGAAACAATTCCAAAGACTTTACTGCCATTAGAAGTGATGTCTGTCAAGGACACAGAACTGCTCAAAGTTAGAAAAGGAAGGAAGCAGAAGGAACAGTAAGATGTTTCCCCCCAAAATGAGCATAAAAGCAGAAAATTCAGGCTTCAGAGTGGAATAAATCTTTGTCTTTTCTAAATCTTTGAATAAGCCAAGCTGTTGCTAATGATCAAATTGAAAATAAGGGGATAGCAGTCTCCTAACCCAGGTGTGCCAGCAAAGTGCCAATGGTCAAGGAAAATAAATACCCACCCGCTGTGTGTTCTTGTTTTCTCTCCTACTACTTTAGTCTTGTTGTGGGCTGTCACTCATGCCAGCACTTTCCATGCATCATCATTTAGTGACATGTTGAATTTTGACTGTACTTTCCAAAAATGAGATGCCACATATGAACAAAGAATTAGGGTTTAAATGGAAATCATTTTACGGCTCTAATTACATGGCATGTTTGGCACAGCCATCAATAATGAATGTTTGCTTAGTTACTCAAGGAATTATTATTCAAGCAAATGGTTTTGCTACTTCCAAATAAGTTTTTAAAAATCAAATCCATCTTACCTGGTATTTTTAACTCAGGAATTAACAGACCAACCCATCAAATGTTTATACGATGAGGATTTTATCCTATGAAAAGAGCAATAATCCAAACAGCTCAATGTATCATTCCATAAAAGTCAGAACTAAAGTGCTGTTAAACCAGATTAAAGGTGGGGTTGAAAATCACCTTTCTACTCCCAAGTAATAAGAGTACCATATCAAAAGCTATAGTTTTTTTTTTCTTGCTTATTTAAAATCAGAAAACATACGTCTATAGATATTTCTAACAAGCATGGTAAACTGAACAGAATACAAAATATGCTACGTAGAATAGCATGATAAAAATACTTTATTGAATTCAAGACATTTTAGGTCATGGATCTTGACCATCTTTTTGTTTTACATATGGACTCAACCCACCTCTTCCACATGAAGTGATGCAAGTAGTCTTTTTGTGGGGAAAAGTAGAAATATACTAACTTTGCTATGTAACTTAAAAGATAGACTTCATTATGCAGATGTCTATTTCCTTACAGGCTTTAAAGTCCCAGCAAGGTTATCAGAAATCTTTAAACACATAAGTCCTTCATTCAGCTTTTTAAATTTCTGGCTTATTTCCTGATGCAGGAATTGGCTACAGTAATTCAGGTACAAATGAAACTGCCAAGAGGCAGCTGCACTCCGTATACTCAGCCAAATACATACTCTGACTCCAGCTTTTTACTGTTATGATTTTCTTTCACAACATCAATAAGGCATTTCAGCTGTAATGGTCTTTAGGGATTATTACTGAACTTCTTGGGTGGTTATAGTACTCAGCCTCTGGCTCTGTGACTCCACACAGGCTGAGCAGAATTGTGCAGCATTCTTTGTAGGTATTCATTTACATGGATTACACCACACACCGCTGGCTAAGGCAGGCAGCTCACAAAAGCAAGCTTCCTCCTTTTCTCTTAGCCCAAGAAGAGACTGGATGCAGACATCATGCCTTACACCTCCATGAAATCTCTTGTCATCCAGTATTGTAACACCCCACTGGGCTGTCACAAGAGGGAATCAATTCATAAACTGCTGAAATCAATCTCAAAGGAACATTTTTTTGCTCGTGTTTGACTATAGTCCTAGAGGGGAAGATGGAAGGTGGCTGACTACTGTTAGAGTTTTCTGAATGTAGATGTTGCAAACAAAAGAAAGCAGATGAATTTTTTGCATAGATAGGATTTAAGTATCTCATACTTTAAACAGATGAGAAGTTTGTTCAATAAATTTCTACACTTAACCTTCCATTGGACTGGATCATTCCAAATTGGGCAATTTTAAATCAGAATTGCTGAATGGCAAACAAAGTCCTTCTTTAAATGAAAGGTATTCAGAAATCATAGGCTTGTTCTAACGCATCTCTGCTCTAAAGTGCTTGAAGGTGAAATCCATCTTAAAATCAGGCTAACCGATGCTTACAGCAAAATGAAACTATTGCTGTTTCACCACTTTTGCATGTTTTATCAGGTCCATTTACATTATTCCACTTGGTTCAAATGTGTTTAAAGAATCTATTGGATTTAAGTATTTAAACTATTAACAATTCACTAGAAGTGTTCTTCAACTGGTTTCTCATTCTCAGTGCACTTCTGGAAACTTTCTCACATCTGTGTAAATTAAATGCATGTTATCAGAAATTCAGCACTGACCATTTTAGCCTGATCACCTGGAAGTCATGTAGCAGCAGAATAATCTTAAAGGGTCATATGTGTATCAATGAGATAAGCCTGTGGTTTTATAAAATGATCACATGCTCTGATTTATGCCAGCTGCAGAGAAACCAGGTTAATTTTCTCCCTTTCTCAGCTTGGTTCTGCTCACAAGAGAGAATCTCTGTCTTGCATTCCCTTGTCTTCAGATAAATAAGATGAGGTATTTTGCAGGCAGAACAATTAGGAATTAGATCTCTACAAGATGACATACTGCTGCAGCCAGATTGAGCCCAAGCCCTTTCAAAAATTCCTCATGAAAATTCCTAGTTTACTTCTGAGTCTCTGTCCAACCCCTGGGCTTTGTTTTGTCTACAGTCTTCTGGGATTTCTTTTTGTTGTTTTGTTTCTATTGTTATGGAAGTGTGATAAGTAAAGTGAGCACATCTCCCTTTTCCTCACCCAAAACTGTTGCTGTAAATTTCCAAGACTACATATATGATAGAAATTAACCTGCTTGTGGCAACAAAACAGTTTTTATTTTCCATTTTCCCAGTTTCACTGTGAGTTTTCACACAGGCATGTCAACAGGCCAGTATAGGTAGGCCTATGTATAGGTAGATACCACTGATAGTATAAATTATGAAACCTCTAGAATTGGCTTTGATATGCTTACCACATAAAATAAAATTAAAATAAATTAAATTAAAATAAAATAAAATAATAAATAAAGAAAGCATTCTTTTAAAAGACATAATTTCAGCATTAGTACTACCTGTCTTTAATGTGGTTTGCAGGTAGCTTAGTCAGAAAAAATGGGAGTTTCAAGTGCTTTCTTTTCAGAAAAAAAGCTAAAAATCAAATGGGGCAAATCTTTCTGGGAAAATAGTTGCAAGCTTGTGAAATTGATCAGAAACTGATCAATCATATTAACAACAATATTGTAAAATGCAATCTTTTTTTTTTAAGTGCCTTGGAAAAATAGTGTTTCCTTAGCTCTGTTATATAAAACCAAACTGAAGCAATCTGATGGAACTCACACATTCGGAATTCACAGACCAAAAAGTGGGAAAATGTTAAAACAAATTTTATTCTGAGTTTTCCCCTAAATAGAAGGAATTTCAGTTCTGAGATTTCTCATTCTACTTCAGTTCCATTCTATGTAACATCACTGGAAGAAATGCCCTCCAGTCAGATGTTTGAGACAAATCAAGTGACACAATGCCAAAAAGTCACTGTACTCTGACCCTCAGAGCAGATACAGCCCAGGAAGCTTTTCTGCAAGAGAATCCAAAATACATCAGCCCAAGTGGTAACCCAAAGGTCTAAGAGGGAAAATTGATACACACGCTATGGATCTTTCCAGTCTTGGGAGGGTAGCTGAAATTCTGAAATATCTCAGAGAAGAGCTTGTTCAAGTCCATCTATGCCATTGATATGACATCCCCATCAACATATGAAACTGAGTCAGGACAAGGTCTGTGCTCAGGACCAAGGCACTGAGTCCTAGCTCTACAATCACTCAGGTCTAACTGCCCCAAGTTACATGACAAAGCCAGCATGCTGAGAGAAGGTGGTGAAAGGACTTAGACTCTGGCCCTGTACCTGGTCTGTTATAAATTTTAGTGTTGCCCCCATTCCTTTTTCTTACATCAACCAGGTATCTCCCAGTTTTATTACTCCAGATTCACACTTCATAACAATCAGCAGTGGAAAAGTTGATTAGCACATTTTAAACAAACTTATCTTAAAGAGAAATCAATTTTTTAAAAAGTAAAATCAAACACTTTTGATTAAACTGCTCTTATCTTAGCATACAAATAGTTTTTTTAGAACTATTGGTTCAGATTCTTTTGTTAAAGAATACAGACCCAGTACAGTAAGGAAAAAAAACATGTACCTCAGTACATGTATCTCAGCAACAAATTTGAAGGGGGTTGCAATTAAAAGGACTGCAGAAATTCAAATTTGTTTACTTCTATAATATAAAAATGCATTGGGCAATGGAAACAATCAGACTTTGGTATGGCAGGATTCTCTCCTAAAAATGTTAAAGACAAAATGGGTGAATTTTCTTGTGGCTTATCCTTGTGTTAGATAATCACAAGGGACAACATAAGCCTCATATTCTAATTTGACATAAGCATATCTGACTGGGCAGATTATACCAAGGGAATGAATGAACAGACATCCTCACCATCCTAAATCTGAACTTGTGCTATAGCTTGACTTACAGTGAGCTTAAGTCAAATCTAAAAATGTTCAGGACACACAAAAAAACCAAATTAATACAGAACCCAGAAAACAATAGCATTGCAGTAATCCCACCTTGCTGTCTTCATTTTCTCTAGCTTTAGCTTCTATCAGAGCCTCCTTAGGTGCTCTGCTGTGTTCATTTTTGTTAAGAACTTGTTTCAAAGTTGGGATTCCAGAAAATGAGAAAGATTATTCTTACATAGGCCTCACAGCACTGCTGTGTGAAAGCTTTGATAGGAATGACTCTGTCCCTGAAGGACTTAATTGCAATCAGACAGAGCTCCAAGGCAGCAGGAGACCTAACAGAATGAGTGCACACCACAGTTATGCAAGAGGGCTTTGTTCCTGGAAAGGTAAAGCTGTGACAATCCCCAGATTGCTCTAGGACAGCAGCCAGAGACTGCACCAGTAGAAACACCTGCAGGGTCACATAAGAATATTGAAATGGGAGGGGAAATAATAGATGTAGATGTGGCTGGGGGTGTCTCTACTACCTGGCATCTCTCTCCTTTTCACACGTAGGTACTTGGAGGCAATTACCAGCCATCAGTTAGCAGGTGGCAAAGAAGAGGTGAGGGGCTTGGGAAGAGGCAGTCAGATCCCAACGCTGACAGATGTAGCTGCTGGAGCTGCAGGACATCCTAAGACTCTTTTCACACCTTGTCCATAAGCACGTGCTACCATGATCACCTGTTTGCTGCAATCTCCTCAGCAGGCCACCTCTTTTGCCCCAGCCAGAGCCTTGTTCTCCCCGTTCAGCTACTTCTCATCCTGTTTCTTACAAATGATCCTCTCTTGGTGAGCAGCTACTTCAGCTATTCCCTGGATCCCTCCTTCCCTTCATTTGCTTTCTCATCCCTCTCTATGAAGTCTTTGCATGTCACTCTGCAAGTCAAGCATTATCCTCTTCCCTAAGTTGCTTCCCTTTAACCTTCAGCTGCTCCAGGGCATAGCATTTAGTCCAAGTTTCTAAGGTACCAAGGTGGACAATGGCCCCCTGAAATCCCACTGACCTCCCAGATTTACAGCATGTCTGTCCCTGGTGATGTTACAAGACACCTTTTCATAGTATTTTTAGTACTGTGAAATATTAAACTGCTGCCACCCACCACCACTGCCCAGCCTTCTGTTAATGTGCATTAGGAGAACACATAAATATCACTAACAAGACTTTGGGAGTGAATGTGAGGAGGGGGAAAAAAAAGGTATTTAGTTTTGTGGAAAACATATTTCTGGCTATTTCACTAAACAGGCAAAAGCCTACCTTCTTCTTCACATACTAAGCTGCCCATGTGCTACAGAACATATATACAGCAGTTTCACACGCTATTTTTAAATGTTATAAATACTTCTCTTAAAATACAAATTGATGCAACCAAATGGCATGGCCTAATAACAAAATGGAGAAAGATCAAGAGTAAGATGTCACATACAGAGGTACATAATCACACACTCTTGTGTCATGTCAAATCATTCTAAATATAACTTTATGATGATGTTAAGAGGGGCACTGACAGGAGATGGAAGAACTTGGGGATGTGTAGATAACAGGAAGAAGTTCACAACTTCTCTGCCAGAAATGCTGGGACGTGAAGTGGGAGGTAGCATATACACATACAACTAGGCAGGAGGAAAACTGCAACACCACTGGGATGTACAATGAACTCTGTTTAAGGTTTTGAAGGCATCGGCACAAATTCACTGTCAATCTGCCTCCATGAAGCCTGTCAATGTACAGAACCAGGGCCAGATACAAGATGAACAGTAGTCCAAAACCTTTGGAGCAAACATAACACATTCAGGAACCTTTTAATCCAGATGCCCACCAGTCAGAAGCCCTCTAGGTTCCACTGGTACCTGTTAGCAAGGTTTTTTCTTACCTTGAAGTGGCCAATCCCCCATCTACTAACAAAAGCAGTACCTCATAGCTACTTAGACTGTTGTGCTGTCCCTCCAAGGCAGGTTTTAGTGACAGAAGTCTAAACACCTTCCTTAACTCTGCTTCTGGCATCTCACCCAGGTACTTGTTGATTCATGTGATATCCTTCCACTCATCATCTTTCATGTTGGTAATAAGGAATTCTAATCTGTCCTTCCATGCCTCTCTTAGCCCCTCTGTCACCAAAGCCCACTGTGACTGGTGACCCACAGTTCCATTTTGCTTCTTCCTGTATGCCTTTTGCCACAAACTTCTCTATTCTTGGCTAGCAAAGGTGCTTCCTCTGTTCAGCTGCAGGCTGCCTCAGCATCCAGAGGCCACTGGGAGCCTTGTGCTCTCTCCCAGTGCTTTTTCATAGTGAACACAAGTGTTTCCTTTCCTCCTCTTCCTCACACACTGTGCCACTGTAAGTCTCAAGTTCACTCCTAGGAACATGGAGGCTTCAAATCTGACAAGCAGGGTTGAAACCAGACTAAAGTGCCAGGTTCTCAGCCTCTTACTTGCTATTTTTTAGTTTATATTTAAAAAAACCACTCTACCCTCAGGCTAGACAAACCATTCTGCAAATGAACATGAGTACTGCAAGTTTTTCTTAGTGCTTTTAGCTAGGCCACGCCATGACTCATTTTCTGTAGCTTGTAACACTTGTGAATCAGTGTATTACATTTTCTGAAGTCATACCAGAGACTTGATCCTGGGTAAGTTTAATCTCTTTGGGGAATATTTGGCATTTATGTAAAAGTTCATATGATAAACAAAGGCTTAGGAAGCATCATTTGTGCGTGTAAGTGATGGCATTGCCAATTACACTACACAGTGACTTCGTAACGAATGTTTAATTCTTTGGAGCACTGGAAAATGTTTTACATTTTTTTTCTGGAGCTATTTCCACTGGGTTTTGATATTTTTCTTATCTGTCCTATTTACTAATACTTCTGGCTTGCCCAGAGGCATCTATTGGAAACACTAAAAAGTTAGGATCCAACCGCATATTAGTCTATGAATGAAATGTTTTCCTTGAGCTGGAAATGTTTTGAATTCAGTACAATTTCTAATCATCATCTGGCACAAGAAGCAGCAGTCAACACAATCTAATTGTGTGCTGAGAATTGTTTGCAGGAAAGTTATAAATACTAGTAAAGATTAAGCTTAACAATAAAAATGATATGACATAAAAATAAATAATGGTCTGCTTCCTTTAAGGGCTAAGGCAGTAATTTTGTAAAAAATAAACATAAATGCCATCAAGAACATTCTGAAAATACTAGTAATAAGCACATAAACAAATCATGAAAAAAGCAGAATAAACTGAGCACTCTCACAGAAGAGGAGCTAGATGTTCTGAGGGCATTTTCAGTGGATTTTAAATTCTTAAAGTACCAGTTATTAATTTAAATCCATTCATGTTCAAACCATGAATGACTGAACTGAGAGAATAATCTACAGCAATCAATTAATACCAGTAAATTTCTCTGCTTTGAACTGTCCATAAATCATTACTTACAGCGTATGAATCATCATTTAATCATTTAGAAATACATGTTTTATGCATTGTATGAGCCTATGGAATGCTTGCAAATTATTTGCTGTTCATACCTTGTTGTCTGTGCAGTGAATTTCATCATAGTCACGTATTACAAAGTACAGCAGTATTTTCACAAGTTTTGCCATCCATTCTGTGTGATTTAAAGTAAACTTCTATAAGCCAGCTGGGGAAAAAAAAATAGAAAATTTTATGCTGAAAGCTGATTGCAGCTGCTGTCAGAATACTATTCCATCCAGAGATGAGCACATGCCTGGATAGACATAATTCTTGTAATAAATGCTAGTCTTTCATAACGTAGAAAGAAATCCTATTCCTACAATTGCACCAAGATTGTAAGGCAACTATTGTTCAATGCCACATACCATATAATTGAAAACCAGTAAAAATCTAGATATATTTACAGGGATTTTCCTGGAGAAGTAGGTGCTAAAGATAGGAATTTGCATACTGTAGGCTTAAAAACAGAATAGTCATGGGATCCCATAGTGAGACATGAGACACAGCTTCTCAGAAAGTGTTGAAGAGGGATGATTACAGATCTCCAGATGAAAAAACTGCCTGGGCTGCTGCAAATGAGTTCAGGGGAACCTATGTATTTGCAAATAATTGGACTACTCCCTGAAAACCTCTTTTGCCTAAACAGTACCCAAAACATCCAATTTATATCTTCATAATGTCTGTCCTTCATTGAATCTAAAATTTCGATAACTAACCAGCTGGTCACCCAATTCAAGAAAGGAAACCTCTGTTAGAAGATAGGGCAGCTGGAAAGCCTGTGAACTGTCTCAAAGACCATCCTGAACAGTGTGATGGTCTAGTCTGTAAGTGAGTTTTACAGTTCTGTTCCTGGATTATTTTCTTTCCTTTCATTTTTTTTTCCTGGTAACTCTAAAATGTAAAATTATATATATGTAAAAAAAAAAATAAATAGAGAGAGAAGTAGTTGGAACAGAAGTCAACAAATATTCATGGAAAAAATGGAAAAATACCTTGATATGAATGTGTCCAAGGCATCCTCTTATCTATGAATGTGCTGGTAAATCAATTATGTGAAGTTGTGATCAGCAGAGGCCAAAGAGATAGCAGAGACCTTCTAAGACAATTTCAAGTTCCTGTCAGAAGGGACTGCTGGTTGAATAGATTTTTCCATCAGTTGCTCACCATCATCATGGTTTAAACCCAGCCAGCAACCAATACCACCAGCTGCTCACTTGCTCCTCCACTGGGATGGAAGAAAACACTGGAAAAGTAAAAGAAAAATTGTGGGTTGAGATAAAGACAGTTTAACAGGTAAAGCAAAATGAAGAATTCCTTCATCACTTTCCATGGTCAGGCAGGTGTTCAGTTATTTGCAGAAGAGTGGGGGTCCATCACGAGTAACAGGGACTTGGGGAAATGACTATCATCACTCTAAATGTCTCTGCTGCTTCTTCCATACACTTTACATGTTGAGCATGATGTCAGACAGTGTGAGATATCTCACTGGTCAGTTGTGGTCAGCTATTCCATCTGTGTCCCCTCAGGACTCCCTGAGCATCCTCAGCCTACTCACTGGTGGGATAAGGAGCAGAAAAGGTCTTGACATTGTGCAAGCCCCGCTCAGCAGTACAACAACACTGTTTTAATAACACTGTTTCTAGCACAAATCCAAAACACAGTCCCATACTAGCTACTATAAGAAAAATTACCCTACCCCAGTCAAAACTAGGCCAGGTATAGAAGAAGTTGCCTCACTGAAATTAACAAAATGTGTTCATATCAGCTAAATCAGAATTTCACTCCAATGACTTAACAGCCTATGTAAATATTTTTGTCTTGGTCCAGCTCCCAGAGCGTGGATGATAGAAGTATTATAAGAAACCAAAACCAGCTTGAAATTTAAGTTTCTTTGGTTTTTGTTACAAATTCACAAATCAGTTTATTTTCCCAGAGAACAGGACAAGTGCAAAGCAAAAATAGACTCTTGCTGAGAAAGCACAGCTTAACTTTTAAAACTGTAATGATCTAACACCAAAAAAAAAGCCCCAACCCAACCCTAATCTTAAAGCCCACATACCAAAATAAATAAATTTTACAAAACATTGTGTTGGATAAAATCACAATTAAAACGTGACCCATTATAACAATTTCCAGGAATTATTGAAAGAATTCTAGTGGATATAACTGGATTCTGCATTGGGCTTACAGTAACCGTGGGACATTAATTTTGACAAAGACGCAGTTCCCCCTGTCACAATTGAAATGCATTATTTGAGCAGTTTGTGAAGGCTGAACATTTACTATTTGAATCACGTTAATTTTATCAGAAAAGGCAGATATTTTCTTCAAAGTCTAAATGGCACCCCTGCTGAGCGTTCAGATCTTAAAAAAAACCCTCTAGAACTGAGCTTAAAAGGAAAAATGCAGAGTGCTACACACAGGTCCTTGAAATACACCTCAATACACCACTCTTCCTCATGCTATCACAAAATCCTTTTGATAGGTGATTATAAGGGAAAGGTAATCTTAGTGACATGCTTAGGAGGGAAGATGTGACTTGGCTGCCTGGAACATGAAAGAATGCCACAAATTAGATCTAGTCAAGTAGTACAAAAAGTCATTCATTAACATAGACACAAAAAGAAAGTACCAAGTTAGCGCTATCATTATTCAAGGAGGTCAAAATTAGTCCTTCATGTACATTCAGTTCATCAGCAATTTATTTGCAAGAACTTCCATGAATCTTAAAAAACCCCAGAATTTTAGCACCAGTAATTATCTTGAAAAACTTTAAGAAATGTGCATTTTTATTCAACACTCAGCCTTTCCTATTTTAATTCTTCCAATGAGAAAGTATTTTGTGCCAGCTACTGAACAGTCCCACAGTGCCAGTGATGACCAAAGGCTAGTCAGGGATGTAAAATAAAGAACTGATTCTTGCCCACTACTATCTATCTTTGCCTCAGTGGTCACTACACATCATCCATAATACAAACAAGTAATTTGCAAGCAGCAAATGAAAAGAAAAGAAGTTTGTTTGACTCGAATTCTCAGACAATATTTGTTTGACTAGGAGATGAGAATTATCACACTGTTTTAAAATATTGATAAATCTAGTTGATAACCCAGTTCCACAAGGAATCAAAATGATTCTCAGCAACAGAGAACAGCTTATTGCAGCGAAGCTCTGGAACTCACTGGACAGCTTGTGTGATGGTGGGTGTTTCTCCACCTTGAAATTTTTTCTTCTGCCTAAAACAAAACTGGAAGCTGTCATGATCCTTAGTAGGTCTTTTGTATTTAAAGACATCTACTAAATTAAGGCAAATGGATTTTGAAAATGGCAAATAAATGGATAAAGCTCTATCATTTTTTTTAACAACAGGCAAGCACCAACAGATTCAAATGAAAATTGATGAGATAATAGTGTCTACAATGAGAACATGTAATCTGTGGTATATGGGTCTGCTGGAATGACTGTGGTCCACTCATCAGCAAGGAGTAACTCATTAACAGAGAGATTCCAGACAACAAGGATTGAGAAACATGGACTGACAGAAAAAAACCTGTTGAAAACAAACCGATTTCCAATTAAAAAAAGAAGGAAAGTATTAGAGTAGGAGACAAAAGGGGAAGTTATGCATTCATTATACGTGCTGTGGGTCAATACTGTTAATTTGTTTACTAAATGGCTAAGAGAAAAGGCAGAATTGCCAGGCTGTAATCTCCTTTTATAAAATATGATAATGGGTGGTAGGAGTCAGTCCTACTAACATCTAGCCAGACCCAGAACAGGCCCACTGAGCTGGACCATTGCACTTCAGATCTTAGATTCCAGCAAAGCCACCAAAGCCTTCCACACATGGATCATCTCCCCTGCACTGAATGAGGCTGGAGGTGGATTAGATGGATCAAATAAATATTCATGGACTATAGGCAAGTAAGTAGAACAGAGGTGTTCTGGTTTTCCTGTGTTATTTTCACCTTTGTGAAAATGGGTCTCAGTATTTAAGCCTTTGCATATCCTTAGGGTAATAGGATCAGGAAACTCATGAGGCTAAAGAGTCACATCAGCCAAGAGTGATGCCAAAGTTGATCTTGCAGTCAGCAAAGAGAAGGATAAGGTGTGCTAGCCAGCAAGTGTACTCATTAACACTGTTCCTCAAAATTCTGATAGAGAAGGACATTTTCTGGCAAGGACATGGGTGTAGGACATGCCTTACATCAGGGCAGCCCCAGCACCGTGACTCTATCCAGCAGCATGGCCATCCATAATAGGACGCAGATACCAAGGAGGTGAATCTGGGTCCCCTTTGTGAGGAAACTGGGAAGCCACTGGTGAACTGTGCAAATGACGCAAGCTTCTGGGAGAGTAAAACATTCCTACACCTTCTGAACATGAAAATATTTTTGAAAAACCTGTGCAAGAGAACTACTGACAGAAGGGGGAAAAAAACCCAAAAAAGCAACAATCCACATCTCAACTTTTGCAGTAGATTTTTCAGCAGGAGGAGGTTATTGGATTGGCTATTAGCACGGGGCCCATTTCTTCCAGAATTTATTTTCTAGGATGCATATTGAGGGCTCATTATTCCACCTCAGTATATTTTTGAGCTGTGGGTGTTCTGCATGATTAACAAAGACAAATATCATATTTTACCAAGGTTTATTCCACTCTAGGCAATTGGATTTAGTCCATAACAGGGAAAATCAAATACAGGATTAGGAAATGCCATTTTTTTCTCAAATACAAGCTTGTCAACCTATGGAATTTGTGTAAAAATATATTTAACTGGATATTTGTAGGATGTTTGAACACAGAATTGTATTTTTCTTTTTTTTATATTAAATGTATTATTTGTCAGAGCTAGTAGCTAATAGAGTTGGCAGAAGGCATGGAATGAACAAGAAGTTATTGAACTGTGTAATAAAGACACCTTGGTCCCTACCACACTTTTTTAAATGTTGCCTTTTTTGATCTTTTAAGGGCACTCAGAATTTCACCTCTCAATAGCTGGACTCTGACTTGGGATGTTCTTGAGAGTCAATGACAGGGACAGGGCCTCTTATAATAATGGCACATGATTTTCCTATAACTGGCATTGCCTATGGTTAAAGTCAGATTTTCCCCTAAAACTGGAAATACATGCAGATTTAGGAAATAACATCATAAACTTGTGGAAGGCCTTCATGTTCATAGTCTGTATATGGACAGATTATAAAATTTGTCTTACCAAGACATCTCTGACCAAGAAAAGCATTTAAAAGTTGTAAGCATCCAATTTATGTTAAATTGTATTGGTTGCCTAAGACTGTTCCTGGGCATACCCAGATTTGCTGTAGCCTTTTGGCCTGCAGCACACACAGTCCTGACAATGATACAAAAATTTAGATATTCTTTTCTGCTAATATCTCCCAAGCTTCACAAGCCATTTCTTAGACTGGCATCTGCTGAAAGGCAGATGTGACAGAGCCACTTTCATATCACCCTGTGTGCCATGACCTAGCATTACAGAAGGATGTGTGGTACATCCATTCCTCACCTTCTATGCAAACACATTACAAAACACCAGTTGGTATGAAAATCTTGATAGTACCTGCTGTTGGGTAGAAATGCTTTTTTTTTGCTTCTTGATGAAAGGCTTTACCTATGCAAAAAATATATATTTTTGCAATTTATGGGGCTGAATATGGTTACTGGCCTTTAAAGAGGGAATCCTTTGTTATAGCCTACTAGTGAAAGACAACCACTGTAACAAGAAGTCAGTTCTGCACATCGCTCCTGCATTCACCATTTTGCTCTGCATGATGGCACAGTTTTCACACCAGTCATGGGTGGGTCCTACACTTTATCCAGAGTTTGATAACACCTTGTGGAGCACAGACTCTCCAATGAGGAGATGAGGACTAAGTTTAAACTGGATGAAGATCAAGAGGAAGAGAAGCAAGTTTAACCCTCCAGATCCTCAAGTTTGCTCACAAAAAGACTGTGGAATAAAAGGGATTGGAAAGAGATGTGGGCAGCACCATCTGTTCCTGTTTTTTAAATTCAAAAGGGAGATTCCCTAATGTAGGCACCAAGAAAAGGGTGTGAGGGTCTACTTTACAGAGAGGATTTAATTTTGTTCCTCTTGGTGGAGAAGGAATCCCATTTGGCTCTGCACAATTCAAACCCCAGCCATGTGTTATAATTTTCCATCAGTCCAGCCCAAGTGGCTCCCTGGCTAAGGGTGCTGAATTCAGCTTGGTAGTGCCTGTGTCCCCACATGGGCCACACATTTGTCCCGACACAAAGTAAGAGCTCTGTGCTATGGGAAGA
Source organism: Euphonia xanthogaster (assembly GCA_034509185.1). Taxonomy (NCBI): domain Eukaryota; kingdom Metazoa; phylum Chordata; class Aves; order Passeriformes; family Fringillidae; genus Euphonia; species Euphonia xanthogaster. Next base: position 17,565,472 of record JAYDZK010000001.1, on the reverse strand, counting down.
CCTGTAGTGCCTCACACAGTTGTGCTTTGTTTGCTGCGACACCCAGCATGGCCATGCCTTCGGCACCTTCTGGGATGCCACTCCAAACCTTTGGAGAGTGGCTTTGGGAGCTGCTGACTGCTGTCATTGCCGCCGAGGAGCCGCTGCCCAGCACAGAGCAGCCAGAGCGCAGCGCCGAGCTGTAATTACACACAGCCCGGCCGGAGCTCTGCGGGAGCCTGGCTGTCCCTCACCCGCCGCGGCAGGAGGGAGCACCCGCCTGGCCTCTCTGAGGGGACACTCAGTCCCGCCTGGCCTTTCTGAGGGGACACTCAGACCCGCCTGGCCTCTGAGGGGACACTCAGACCCGCCTGGCCTCTGAGGGGACACTCAGACCCGCATGGCCTCACTGAGGGGACACTCAGACCCGCATGGCCTCACTGAGGGGACACTCAGACCCGCATGGCCTCTCTGAGGGGACACTCA
>JAYDZK010000001.1:17532752-17564907 GCA_034509185.1 Euphonia xanthogaster | reverse complement strand
GGGACACTCAGACCCGCCTGGCCTCTCTGAGGGGACACTCAGACCCGCCTGGCCTCTCTGAGGGGACACTCAGACCCACCTGCCTCTCTGAGGGGACACTCTCAGACCTCTCCATCCACTCCGCTGGTCTCAGGACCAGGTCTTGATCAGGCGATCAGGGCCAGTTGCAGTTTGTTCTTCAGACATTCCCCTGTTGGCGTAAAGAGCCGCTGCCCTCGGCTTTGACAGCAGTGGCTGTTACCCACCCAACCACGTAAATTGTCAACACTTCAGCTGCCCGTGCCTCTACCAGCTGCAAAATAATGGCAAGAGCTGCAGCAATTTTTTTACTATCATATGCCAATTACTGCTCTGCTGTAGTGTCCCCATGTTTCCCTCTGCCCACTTCAAGAGGCTGAAGAGGTAAAGAGAACGGTCTGCCCCCAATGACAGCAGTGATTACAATCATTACTACACCCACAGTCACAAAAAAAAATGAAGATTTTCATAGAAAGCTGCTGCCTGCCATGTAAATTAGTTACTCACTATTCACCAATCTTGTTAGTTAACAAATGCTCAGTGTTTCATTAGTTCCCCTGACAGCTGCTCCAGGGAAAAAATTTCCTTTGAGACTGACACAATGAAGCTGGCGTTTCTGCTCATTCTGTATACGCTACCAAAGGGCTTTACCCCCCACCCCCGCCAGATTCCTGCCAGAATAAGTCTGAAAGTCCTGGCTTTTGTCAGAAGAGACTGAAATATTATAAAAAGAGGGTCAGGAATGGTTAACCTCTATCTTTAACGCTCTTTAGTTATCAGCAGTAGGCATGTTCTCTAGAAGTTAGAGCATTTAGCGTGTAGAGCATACATTTCACTGTATATCAATGTATTAGTGTAAATTTTATTTAAAATTCCACTAATAAAAGAAACAAGCACAGCTTCCAAGAGGGAAAAGAGGGAGCTTGACTTTCACACATGACACTATATCACACTTTTAAAAACAAGACAATCTGCTCCCTCTCCTGATATCTAACAGGCAGCACAAAATCACAGGCAAGTTCAAACTACTTGCATAATCTGATATTAACTCTTAGAGTTCCCTGATTGAAATGCAATATTTTCTCTTACAAATGCATCATTTTTCCCCACACTTTTACTTTTTTACCTCTAGGACTCAAAGAAATGGATCAATTACTATTGATCTATTATTTTCTTTTCACTATATTTTCCACTTCAAAAGCTTTCTTTTTATTTTCTTTATGATTTCTTTATCAGTAAAAAAAGCCTTTAACTGTATTAAAACCTTAAAACATTTGTTATTTTTTACAATAATGCTTCCCTTTATTTATCTGAAACAATATTTTATCTTCAGTCAAATATGACTGGTAGAAATTACAGCTATGATGCACATCCTTCTGAGCTGAACTAATAATGACAAACTTCCTGTATAAATACCTTTAACCTGCAGATCAGCAGCCCTGCAATGTATTGGTCTGAGAAGTACACAAAATATTAAGGTAGCCTTAGAAAATACATTTTTAAGTTAAAAACTATCATCCCAGGATTCTAGGCCACCTCTTTCATGTTACAATCCCTTGTTTTAAAGCCCCATCTTATATTTGACCTCTTTCAAGGATATAGTATGAGAAAGAGAAGTTATGTATTTACTGAGAGCAAAGCAATATGTTGTATATTCTTATCTAGAAGTCTGATATAAGTCCTTCTGGAGGCAGCATGAGACTTTCAGTTTACTTGATAGCAACTGTATTAATGGCAACCCAAAACCCTTAGCTTTTAGTAATCACTGTTTTCATTACTAGGGCTGAAGTTTCATGTATTTTTTTTTTTTACTATGTAGGACAATAAATGCTTCAACCAGTCAATTTTCTCTATATTAAGCTATGACTAAATTACCCAGCTTAAAAATTGATCTTCTCTCAGCAGAATGAGGGTAGATGCCAATGCTCATTTACATGGCAGTCATGAGATCAATTTGACTTAGCTAAATTTTTCTGAAGTCTGAATTAAAACCAAAGCTGTTAGACAAGTTATTAGATAAAATCACAATCACAGATTATGTGAAAGAAAGACCATCAGCTTTATATTGCTTTTCCTCCATTATTTTGTAAGAATGAGGTCAAGGAGATGGGTGGAGAAAGGACAAGTACAGAATATGACCGGTTACAGAACATGACCTGCACATGTGCTAAAGACAGGACATTTGAAGGCTGGCAGAGAAAACGTTAAATTCATGCAGGCTTTACATAATTTTAAAAAATTTATAGTAGTCTTTCTGGAGATTCAGATGACATACCCCCTTTTTAAAATTTAAAGTTAACAAAAATACAGGAAAAATTGACAACACAATTTCTCTCTTCTAATGCTGTAGACTATGCCTGCACATCAAAATGAAGCTGTGGTTGCAAAACAGTGCAGTACTGTCATGTAAACATTATCCTTACTATTAAAACACAAAGAAAGTAGACATTTAAGGACAGATTCATTGAATTCTTGCTCCAAAAGCTTAGGTTTAAGCCTCCAGTGTTAATGCCACCTGCATTAGTTAAAGTAAAGCAATTCTGTGTAGACACAACCTGAACCTCTGCAAAATGGAAACTGAAGAACACTAAGCTTGCAGATTTTTTTGATGATGGCAGCAGACACATTGGAAAGGTACAAGGAGGATGCTCAGAGTTAGTTCTGAGAAGATTTTCTGCTTATGTTCATACTGTAACATGCCAGTTACACAGCCTGGACAGCAGCACTTGAAAATGTTGCTGTCCAGCTGGTGGCATTCTCATTGGAGATGTGCTTCTCACTTGTTTTTAGGTTATGATCAGACATTCTCTCACTTGTTTCTAGGTTATGATCAGACATTCTCAGATAAATAAAGCTGAATTAAGAGAAATCAAAGAGGACAAGGTAATCATAAAAATAAGGAAATTTGGGAAAACTAACACAGAGATGTATATAAAAACACAAGACCAAGAGAAGTACTATTACTAATAATAATCCAAAAGAGGAAGCAAAGGGATGGTCAGAATAGGTGAACTATACAGATATGTTGACTGATGGACAAAGGCATAAGGAGGGTACAGAACAAATCAAAAACACAACTTAGTGGTTAAGTGGATGTCAATGAAATTCAGAAACCAACATTCAGCAAGTGGAATTTGTTGCCTTGCTTCTTTGTGAATGCTTTAGAGTTCATGTGTTGGCTGACAGTTATGTCACAATGTGATGAAACCATGACAAAGTGGAGGAACTTGCTGGGGACACTGAGGAAGAAGGAGGCCACCTGCATGAACTGGAAAAGAGAAAGACTCCCAAGGAAAGCAATAGGAAAGAGTGGGCATCTGGAAATCTATTGCCAAGGAACAATCAAAGGACTGGCATTATTTTGTAGGAAGGCTGGTAAGGTGGGCTTGCAATGTGTGAAAATATGAAAATGAGAAAAAAGGTCACAGAAGAAGGGTAACACACTATTTTCCATGTGTACTGGGTTAAGACAAGCAATACCAGACCTAATTTCTAGCAACTGAGTTTTAGATAAATGAGGACAATGGGAATATGGAGGTTTTGGTGTTTCCCTCAGAGTAGTTTTAAAGAAGAGATGAGCCAAAAAAAAAATAAAAAAAATCAAAGGAATACTTGCTTCTAAGAAGCATTGATACAGAGTCAAGGGATGCCTGCAGAACAGGAATCCCAAGGTTTGCACTCTATTCTTGTCACATAATTCACATATGCAAGCTGGACAAAATCTGAAAATCAGGAGACTGCTGCTGTTAATTTGTCCTTGAACAACTGCAAAGCTTCTGTACAAATTTCCATAGGAGACATTGCATAAAGCATAATCCTCTCTCAGCCACATTGCTAAGGGCTGGGTTGGTAGCCACAGGAAGTATTTTTTGGCTCTGCAACACAACTTCTGTTTGCTCATGAGGAAGTCAGTTCATCTGACCATATCTGTGAAGTGAGGAACGTGTCATTTACCTCATTCACACAATAGATGGGTGAATGTTATCAAACTTATGCACATTCCTTACTAGTGTGAGTGAGAAATGGCAAAACATACAAACCATGTGTCATTGTGCTGCACATAAAAGCACATGGCCATTGTTGGAAGACTGATCTTGGACTGATACAGACACAGCGATGGGAACAGTTTGCACATAAAAACCCTGAACAGTAGGCCTTACAATATTAATGCAACTCTGCATGTTGGTTTCCTGTGCTTAAGACTTATTTTCATGAATATGTAAATTTCATTAAGAACTATTCAGACCCCAGTGTCTGGGGGGTGGGGAGGGGAGGAGAGAGGAGCATCACATGTAAGGCTGCCAGCTGCCCTGCAGTCTGCACAGAGATGAGATGAGGTCACTGAGTATTTACACAGGGAGAAAAAAATGGAGGAAATATTGGATCAGCAAGTGATTAAAGGACACAAAGAAAATCAGGATAACAGCACTAGAACCATTGTACATGTGTCAATAACAAACTGCACCTTCAGAGAAAAAGTCAAAATATTCATCCTGAATTAAACCCAACTGGAGTAAGGGTTACATTAAATGCTAAATCTGTTCTTTTCAAAGGAGATTTTAAAACAATAACTTCATGTACAAATTACAAAAGGGTCTCCTCCCTTGTGTGGTCGAGCTATTACTGTAAAGCTGCTCTCCTCAATTCAGGATTAAAATTCCTTTTATCTTTGCCTAGATCTCATCTGCAGTATATTTAACAGAATCAGACATTGAAAGTGACTCACTAACAATTAGGCTTCTGCTTTTGAACAGAGAACTCTTTGAATGTTTATGCAGTAGGAATGTTTTGGGGATGTTCTTTCTTGCAAGATGAAATTTTAAAAAAGATATGTTTCTCTAAAAGAAAAGGCAAGAAAATCATTTAGTAGTAAAAAAAGATGTTTGAATTTCAACTGTACAGAGGGATGATAATGTTCACTACAGAATGTCAGAAGCAGCATCACTGAAAAATTAAATTGGAACAGTGAATTGTATGCAACCTAATTATATTAACAAAGTTACAAAAATTCAGAAGCTTAACAGCTGTTCCATATCTGAGCTGTGGTAAACAGAGTCTCAGCAATCTCTGCCTGGGCCATTCAAGCACCAGACAAAATTCAAAGCTACTTCACTTGTTTATAGGCTAAAAAAACCAAAAAAAGTACAAAATCCAGAGCCATTTTCCCATTCTTTCCAACTTGGTTATATATACAGTAAAAAAAATCTGCTTATGCCCTTTCTCTGATTCTTCACTTCTCATGAACAAAACACTCTCTCCTTGGACCCAGAGCCCTGTGCTGATGCCAGCCACAGACACTTAGGATAAAGCAGCACCACTGGCAGCTACCCTGGGACTCAGAGCAGCAGGAAGGGAAGAGCCAGCCCAACCCATTCTGACCAGGACAGCCTTTCTCTCCCAAGCCAGACCTGCTGTAAGGATTATTGGTATGGTTTACCCAGCCTACAGGGAGAAACTGCAGCACAGAGGTGTTCCTGAATATTTTCCAAAAATGCTCAAAAGTTATCATGTTGAGAGTAAAGACTTCCTCACAAAATTTTTTCTAAATCTTCCATGGGAAAATAAAAAGCATCTTCTTCTAAACTTGTGGTACACCCAACTAAGTAAAAAATTACAAGGAGATTATGTGTTGCAGTATTTCAATTCCCCAGCTTGCTAAGGAAAATTCCAGTACCTGCCAAGATGTGTGAGTAAGAGAAATGTGGGAGCAGTGGAGATAGAACTTCCTGTCCTGGGTTCAGGTGAGCTTGCAAGGTAGTACCCTGCTAGACTCAGAGCTTGGAGAGAAGATTCTCCAGTTCTCCCAAGGGAGATTGGTGCCCTAATTGAACCAGTTTACCCATCCCCAGGAATCTAGATGATGACAGAAATCCAGAAATTATTACTCAGGGCTCCTATACTGAATTATTACAACTGCTCTAGAATTATTTTTTGCTACTGAGGATACAGATTTGATTCCTCTGCAATATTTTTTAACATCAGGGAAAAATATAAGGTCCATGACTAATAAAATAGGATTCAGGTTCAGGATATTCTCTTTCATTTGGAACTTTATCTACAGTCATATTCTAACTGAACATCTAGTTACCTTTTCAACTGTTTATTGAAAAAGCTACTTTTTTTTTTTTTTTTTTTGCTGATTTTTATACATAAAATTCTCTGTTCTGTTTCTTTGCTCCTCTGGTTTTCTCACATCCTTAGTTTAACCTATACCTTGTTTTTTGAGCTGAAGGCCCTTGGGAAAGAAAAGAGCTTGTCTTTCACAAATATATTTTGCTCTCTAATAAACAGTTTTATTAATTTTCTGTGGCTTTTGGTAAATACAGTGCCCAACTAAAAATTACACTGTTCTTAATTTTACCACTGACAGTTTTTTACAACTTGCAAAAGCAAGTTTAATCTTGATTAAATTGAGTGCGTTCAAGTATAGATAAGATGCAATCAACTACAACTGGCTGACTGATTAGGTGAAAAATAGGGAGAGGCTGTCTCACTTTGAATCTTTTTCTTTTTATTAAGAGTACGTTCAATACTGTATAAACACCTAACTTTTCAGAGAAATAAGAAATCAGAAAATAGAAAACAACCATCTACTCAACATTAATTTAGCCCAGATTTCTAGGAAACACAATAGGTAGTTAAAAAAAAAATTAAGTCACGAGTTTATGTGCAGAACAAATGTTCTTTGTAATTAAGTTTCCAACATCCTAGCCACAAAAAAACTGTCAATTCCAGCCTCCTTTTGTGATGACAGCCTTCAGCTCACCTATAATTTATATAACTCAGAAACAATCAAAATGCTTTTTTCCAGGCATCATTCATTCCTTACCATGCATTAGTTTCCCCCCCACCCTGGGAACAGGATGACAAAGACAATAGACATCTAATGAAATAACTGTTGCTGCAATGCAATGGCATTGCAATGGCATAACTGAGATTAAAATACACAGTTCCCAGCTGACTCACACATGAGAAGAAAAAATCACCCTGGACTGATGACTGCTTTAGGACAACCATCCCCACTCAAGACTGTGAGGAATATCATGGGATAGTTTTTATGCCGCACTCAAGACTATTGCAACTCCATGAGTAGAAATTGTGGCTTTTGCAAACTTAGAAGAGACTCATGCTATGCAGAAAAAACATAACATTTATAATGCCCTTCAGCAGTAAGCACACATACTCAAGAAGGAAGGAAGTTCTCACGTGTAATGAGAAAAATGTGCCTACCACAAAGTTTTCTTATTAATAAATATGTGTTTAAAAAAATCAAAAGTCTATTCCAGCTTAGACAAATATTCGTGGTGTTTCCAAACACAATGGTAGTCTTATATACTTACATTGTTCCAGAGACATTTTAGTCATTGTTTGGAAACATTTCTGAGCAAATTTGCAAAGTAGTGAATAGGATGAGCATCTTCATGGCCGAAAGGAAAATGCCAGTCTTTCCCCAACACTGTTTCAAGAGATCTCAAGATTTGTTTAGTCACTGCAGGAAAGTAATGTCTTTTGACTTCTGCATGTCTCTCAGGAAATCACTGTGCTACAGACAAGAGGTGGTTTTTCTGCTGAGTATTTTCAGTGTCAAATCACAGATACAGCCAGAAAATTGCAGCACTTTAAAAGCACATTTTTTCAATCTCTTAAAATATGCATTAATTAGTGATTATTCGTATAATTAATTAGATAATTACAGTACATTACAGAATGTTCTCATTTTAGATGATGGTTAGTAGCAACATCACATTGTTTTATTCTCTTTAATTACTCTTCTTACTGTTTCTCAACTGGATGGTGCCCTTAGACATTGCATTAAATAAGGGGGAAAGCATAAACTGTTGTTACTCCAGAAGCAGCTCTCAGAGGCACCAGCGCTCAGAAGACTCTCACATTCCTCCTGCAAAAGACTGCTGGCCTCAGGGAAGCTGCCTGGGGCACCAAAAATGAAAGCCAATTGGTTTGGACTGGGGTAGACAAGGGAAAATGATGTGTTTATTCTTCCTTTATGTCTCTCTGGAGATTTGCTTGTAAGCGCCTCTGTGATTCCCTCCCACTGAGCAGAATTTGTTCATATGTTACCTGGCTGTGCAGATTCCAGGAAGAAGCTTGACTCCTCCATCACTCCTGCAAAGCTGGGCTAGGCACAAGACACACCAGCCTCAAATTACCTAGTTGTTGTTGTTGTTGTTGTTATTGCTGCTTTTATTTATTTCTTTATTCTTTATTATTATTAAGAAGAGCTTCCCTTTTCCAGAGGGACTTCTGGCAGTGTGAACTGAGTCATGAGTGATATTTATAGAGATCCTGGTATAACAGTTCAGCAGTCTGTCACACCTGGGAGCTGGGAGTTCTCTGGTAAGGAACACCACAGTGGCATCCGACACAGGAAGGCAGCTACAGGCACAGACTGCATTCTGTTCCACTGCCTCAAGTTTGGTCTACATTCTTTTAATATAAGTTTTCTTCACAGAGTTCACAGATGACATCTGAATTAAAATTCACATTTCACAACTGAAACAAATTTCTGGGTGGTTTCCTGAATCTCTTAAAAGAAATTACATACGTAACTATGAAATATCCGGCGGTTCAGAAAAGAAATGCAAAGGCAACCCAAAATTAGACTTGCTTCTATCCCACTGCATCAGTAAAAGTGAATAGCACACAAACCAATTTGCAGCTTTACTGTTCTAGGTTTCCATACATTTCTCCATATGGTAAAAAACTTATCACAAACCTTTTTTCTTTTTTCAAAAAAATTTTTGGCTATATGTGAGTTTAATAAGTAATGTAAAATGGGCAGGCAGGTGACCTTGAGTCAAGCTCCTCTGAGAGAAGTTGTAACAGTGGTATGTAGGACAAAAATTGTTCTCAGTCAATGAGAGGGTACAAATAATTTACAACAAATTTAGGCATTTGGAGCCACTGTGAATGGAACCAGCTGTGATTGACCCAGGAGGGTCCAGCTAACCCAGTAGCTTATTAGCAATAACAAGAATTCATAGAAATATAAAAAAGTATCATTACTAAAAGCAAATGACCTGTGGAAGCAGAAAGATTAATCAATAAGACTGATTCCCAAATGAAAGTCAGTGGTCTTTATATGGGCTCTTTCTCATCTTTCTGCCCATTTGAGGTCCTGATAAATTAAAATTGTTACCACAAAAAATATGTCTCATACCTGTAGTGTCCACAATTGTCCCAGAGCTCTCCAGAATTTCGTGGTCTTTCAAAGTCCCTGAAGGAAAAAGAAAAGAAAAAAAAAAAAAAAAGAAAAAAGATAAAAAAAATCTAAAACTGAACTGGAGCATGATTCTGAGAAAAGTTTGAAAGTCTGACAGAAGGGCTCAGGGCACCCCACACAGTCTCTGATGGGAGCAGGTTGAAGAGGTGTTTTCTGTATGATTTCATCCTCATTTCAGAAGGCAAGGACACTTAGCAATGTCATTAAGAAGCCTTAAAACAGCAGAGGAACATCCCAAGCCATGTCAAGTATTTTCCATACCATCACACAGAATAAACATAGAACCAACTGCAATCCAAAATCCACTGTGTTGCAGCTGTGCCGTTGGCCATTTGGACAGCATTTTCAGAACAGCAAGTCTTCCTGCTTGATCTTCTCCATCAGTGATATGGAGGCAGATAAGGGTCCAAGATCCAGACCAAATATAACAACTGAGCTAACAGCAGCCAAGGGCTCTGTTTCAGAGCACTATGTGAGATTTCCTGGCTTTTAACCAAGAGCAGTTTAGTCAATGGAGTTAGAGAAACTCAGTATTTTCTATCTGGTTCCCAGTTCTCCCTGACAGATTTTATTTGTGTTTGCAGTATTGATGATACATCACACACTTGTACCATGACATCCCAGTGGTGGTCACTTAAATCACTCTTAGATCTTAGTACAGAAGATTACTTCTCTCTGAGTGGGGCATTGACATTTCCTTGTTAAAGACTCTTACCCTTAGGGGAGTTTCTGTCACCAGAGCTATTAACAGTGATCTGGATCTAAATACCGTGCTGCATTACCTGCATCCAGATGGCATAAAAATGGAAATTCTGGTAAGATTAAGACTTGACCTTTGGATGAAAACCATTCTTTCTCTGATTACTGCCTGAGGTACTCTGAGGTGTTTCTCTTCAAGCATAAAAGCAAAATGGTGACTTATTAACATGAGAGAAAAAGAGCTTGCCCACAACTTTATGGCAGGGGAAGTCAATTTCTGTGCCATTATTCCAATAAATCACGATATTACTACCCACTCATCCTTTCATGGGTAACACATAGCCGGGTGTTACTCCTGCACTCCTGTTTCATCCTCCTCTCCCCAACTTTTTATTTTACAAATAAATAAATAAATAAATAAATATGTCTCTGTGTATATATATGTGATTAACAGATATTTCATATGGCACATCCTGTCCATTCTAGAGTTCTAAGATTCATATGCTGTAGTAAAGATAATCCCTTTTCAGTGAAATATTTTATCTTTGATTTAGAGGTAAGGCTTCTGTTATATATTTAGAACAATTTGCTAGGGAGATAAAACTCATCCTTCTTTGAAACGACAGCAGAAAGAATATGTGCCACTTCATTACTACTTCAATACTCTTTTTTGAGGGGTAACCAGCAGCAGAGGTATTACAGCAGTTTTCTGCACAGGGTAGAACTTGCAAGGACCTCTTATGAATGCAGGTATGTCTTTCCTGTAATCCCTAGTCTTGCTGTCTCAGGCTGTGCTTTAATTTCCCTGGTGGGCCGAGTTGCAAGTGAATTTGGCTTGAAAGACTAAGAGAATGTAAATATGAATAAGGTTGTATTCTTTTAGTAAGTGGAGCCATCTGTTGCCACATCTAGAAAAATACTGTCTGTATGGAAGTTACTGTTGATGATGCTACAAAACAGTCTCATCCACTTCTTTGGTGACATACAATGGTATAAGTTTAATATATTGGTTGTCTGGATTGAATCTGTAGAGGGGATAGGATTTTTTTTTGAGGAAAGAGGGGCACCCTCACATGTTGCTGTGCATCAGGAGCTTCTTCCCATGGAAATTCTTACAAGTGTTTTCATAGGCTCCAGCAGCTGTACTTCATCCAAATTAGGGTACAAAATTTTATTCCATTACAGGGAAAACTTCTATCAAGTGTATTCAATAAGAGTTTGCCTTACAAGAAGCCAAAAAGGCCAGACTTATGCTGATGTTGCCACTGCTGCTGATCTGTCAAAGTTATGAATATGCCATTAGTCACATCTGCAGGCACCATCTGAGACTTGGTATTGCACCACTGTATAAGAGGAGTCAAAAAATGTCTGAAGGTATTGCTCAAGATAAATCTTCTAACAATTTCAATGTATTTTTTGTGAGGGGATAAGATGACCATTTGTTTTTTTCAATTTATCCATATCAAAATAACAAAGAATCTGCCAATAATCTGAAAGCTTGTTTTAATAATAAAATATTTAATTTGGCCTAGTTGGATAAAATATGCATGCTTTAATATTTTATTGGTCATACACCTGGAATCAAAGATCTTCTTACTAAAGAAATGTAACATATTTTTATTATTGCAAGTACCTTACACAAGTAACAGTATAAAGTCTTAATAACAATGACTGTATGATTAAATCACTTTCTTTTTCTTTTTCAGACATTACAAGTCTCCATTTAGCAAAGCAAATTCAAATATCTAAAAATATGGCCTGTTATAGCTGAACTAATTACACAGTTCATGCTTGATGTTTTCTATCCATTTTATTCATTTATGTTCAAGCCAATTAGAATTCAGTTAATTTTCCTGAACATCATTTTCTATTTTATATCACCAGGACCATATAACTGTGATTATCTAGTGGTAAAAACAAATTTTTGATTAATCATTGCAGATAAGAGAAACAAATTCAAATGTAAGTTGTTTTCTGACACCCCTTCATTTTATTGAAGAGAAGCATGTGAAGTCAATTAAATGTATTTAGGCCATTTATCTAGTTAATGTGATTTTCAAAGACCATTTGGTGTATGTGATAATATATAATCAATATAGCCTGCAAGAGCCAATTGAAGCTCTGTACAACACAATTGAGGAGGTCACAGGGATATGCAAGTGTTGGTTTGATTTGGTTTAGCTTTTAATGATGTACATCAGTACATCAGCACACCTACCTTGAAGCCAGCTTCACCAGAAAATGTTGTTTCCAGAGCCCTGAAAATAGCATCAATGCCTTGTGTTAGATTCAGCAGTAACTGTGTTACTGTTGAACTGTGTTCAAACTGCAACACTTTGAAAAAAAAATTGAGATAATTTCTAGTCCCCCCTATCAGAACACAGGATGACGGTATTGAGACAGCTTATGAGAACTCTTTGAATCTTGTATGAAGAGTTAATAAAAAATCTGAAATTTACTATCAAGCTTAAGAGTACGTTATCTACTAAGTGGTTGTCACAAAAGCTAGTCAACTCTTCCCATCAGGGCTGCAATTTTACAAGGGGTTACTCATCTGACCCATTTAAACACGTCAGTCTTGTTCCTTTCCCCTTCTTTATTTTCATGGCACCACTTTAGAGCTTTACACTCCCTCACTGCTCAAAAATCTGGTGCCTTTTGTGAAGCCAAATTTTTGGTGGAACAGAAATTTGTCAGAAATTAAGGATCTGTCAGGTTACAAATCCAGACAACACATTCTGCTGGACCATATTAAATAAAGACATTTGCCAAAAAGATGGAGGAGACTAATGTAGTGTCAAGCTCATTAATGTTGGACTAGCACTGAAGATGGATATTGTCATGTTCAACCTTGTATTAGCAGCATCCATTATTCAATAAATTATTAAATTAATAGACAGATGGAAACAATGGGTGTATGTCCTCATTTAATTAATTGATGAGAAGGAACCAAACTTATGGTCATCTTATGTCTATAGATTTAATAATTTATAGAATAATAATTTATCGATTCCCCACTATTTCTACAGGAGATAGAATTCTATTTCAATAACCATCCATTCTTGTCGGAAGCTGTTATTACCAGGCTCTCTGGTGGCTGCACATGAATTAATTGTAAGATGGACTAATCCTTCTGCAGCTTCATTCTAAATGCTGGGACTGGAAGACATTAAAAAAAAAAAAAAACCTCCAAAAATCTTCAGTACTGAAATAGCCTTACAGCAGCATAGTCACAAAATTGACCTCTAAAAAATGAATGGATAAAGGGAGTAAACGGTGTTATGTTTCATTAGTTTGAGCAGAACTCATCTGGCTCTTGTTGATTAATTGAGATTTTCTAATTGAATAAAGTGCAGATTTTTTAAAAATATATTTTTGATAGGCATTATCACAAGTGGAATAAAAACTCTTTTCTAATTAAAAATATTCTTTTTTATATTTGATCCTGTGGGTTACATTGCAATATACTTTGATATGGTAGCAAATATGCAAAATGGGAAATACTCGTTGCAATTATTCATCTATAATAGCCATTTTCCTACTTCTGAATTTTATTATTCAATTTATGACAGGTTCTCTGAAGTCAAATGGTGCCTCTCCTGCCTTTCACTTTACAGAACAGTCTGAAAAGCTAGGTAAAATTTACAGTATATTTGATTTAATTATACATTTTGCCTGTACTATTCTGGGCAGTTATTTTGGGCACTATCTTAAGTGATAAGATTTTGCTGGTTGCTAGATTCCGACTACTTCTATGAATCTGTAGGGACAAAACAAGCTGGAAGACTGAATGGAAAAGTTGGTTTTCTGTCCACATAGACAGTCCCTCCAGAAATAAAATCACAGCAGCATTCTGAAGTTTCCTCAGAAAAAGGATCCCAACTTTTTTTGAAACTTTCAAAAAGAAAAAAAATTGCTTTTCCAAAGAAAGGAGGAAGGATGTATTCCCTGTGATATTTGGGGATGGTTTAGGCCTAACAGAAGAAGTGAAGCATGGCATGGCATGGCTAAGGGATATTCCATGAGATATTGTAGTTTAGACTGAGCCTTGCTATTATTCACCTTGAGAAATTTAATTAAGACTTTAGTGGATTTTATAACAAATTTAGATTCCAGCTTAAGTAACTTGAAGTATCTTCTTTTAATAGGAAGACACCAGATGTTAAGCAATGCTAGGGACAGTCAGAAAGCAGACAAGGATAGTAGAAGAAGCCTTATTATATTTCTCATCACTGCAACTAATTTCTGAACAAAAACTCTGCTCAGCTGGGTAACTACAGGAGACTCCACAAAAAGAGCAGTTAAAAGCTTAACAGTAGAACTGAAACTCTCCAGAAGCATGGAAGCAAGTGAAAAAATACTTAAATGTTGCTTCTCTCTTTGTCTTCAAGCAGTGGGTAAAAGCAGAAAAGAAAAAGGAGTGGTGTTATTTCTGACAATAACTGACTCTGAAGATCTTGATGATTTTAGTAGTTTTCAGTTAACTTTCAGAAGAAGCTGTATTGAAACTGTGTTACAGAAATTTGAACTGCATTCCATATGAAAAGAGAGGTGAGAGACAGTATCTAAATGAAAAATACTGGAAGTATAGAAACCTGTCTTACAATTTTACAGGTTTTAATGGACTTCATTGTAGGAAACTCTGCTGCTGTTGGGATGGATATAAGATAAAACCCCTGTGCTGGAAACCCCAGCACCATGTTTTGGTACAGCCAAGTAAAATCAGGTTTGTAATAGTAGTAATGAAACAGAACTGAAATTTCTATAAATCTACAAATGGTGATTTCTATAAGTCTACAAATGGTGACCAAAGGCAGGAGCCAAAGCAATACTACACATTTAAGATAGAAAAACAAATAAAAAACCCCCACCATAAAACTGCAATAATGATAAATCTTCAAAGAAGCAAAGAAAATGGTAAATAGAAGGTGAATGACCAATGAGGCCTCTTTTAATTTTAGGTCAAAAAAGGTTTCCAATATAATCAATGAAATAAAAGAAAAAGTATTTGTAAAAGCCACAGGTAGGAAGGAATGACCATACAAAAGAGAGAGATGATCTTACCTCCATGAATCAGTAGGTGAACAAAACAGAAGAATAAAGAAGCACCTTCCCACTCCCCTAGACAAAAACAGAACTTAATATAACCAATACTTGGCCAAATAGGGTCATGTCTTCCATCTCAACAGGGAAGTTAAGTATTGCCAGGAAGGCTATCCAAATTACATGAGAATTTTCAGGCCTTGTTTCCCATAAGTGTCCAGCTTTCCAGGTTGCTAGGAGAATTCATTTATATTCAAAGTCACAAATAAGGGGAAAAGTAATTAATATTTCCATCATTTGACAGTTTCCATCTCAGACTATATCAACAATATTAGTGCTTTTTACTTACCAGGCTTGATTATTTTGGGAGTCAGATAACTTGTTTTGAAGTGTATCCTGAAAAAAAACATGTTAATTTTATAAAGATATAAAATCAATTTACAAGTATTATGTCTTAAGCAAAAGGTTATTAATATGGGTACCCCCAGGAAAAAATAATGAAATAAACTCAACTAAAAAACCCAAGCAAACAAATTAAAAAATAAAAAAAAAGTGTGTAGATTTGTTGTTACTGTTGATTGATAAAAAACAACAAACACCCACCCACCCCTGTTTCTCCCAACTCCTCCATCCTCATAGGAAAAAAACCCAGCAAAACTAAGCAACAGACAAAGAGAATAAAAATGCTCAACCAGCTACCCAAGTACTATCCAGCATTTCCCTGGAGTAATATTGTCCCTCTCTGAAAGAGGTAGATGCTGCAGATAAAGAAATAATTGTGCATCTGAAATTCCCTTACACTGTTATTGCTACAACTTATCTCCACATCTGACCACAGCACAGGGTTAAATGGGCATTAATTTACAGAAAAGAAAGATTTAGATATGTCACCACAGCTAGCTGCTATTGCCCATCTGAAGTATTGACAGAAAAGAGTTTCAATCTGTATTAGAGTTTTGCAAAAAGCCTGCAGAAGGCAAACTCTACCATATATTTAGGTTGCACAATTGCAGAGCAATAATAAAGTGCAGTTTGGCCTCTGCTGATACTCTCTTCCCCAAAATGGATTGCACTAGATGTTCACATCACCGTCTCTAAAGACGTGAAACAGAAAATGCCTTGGAAAAAAATCCCAATTGGATTTGGGGTCCCAGAAACAGCCACAGCATTCTCAGCAACTCTATGAAAAGCAATGGTCAGGAACACAGTGGAAGTAAAAGAGAAAGCCTGTGGGAGTTTGTGAGATTTTCATCACAGCCCTACAGTTAACAAAAAGGCATTTTTTTCCAAATTCCAATGACAGACAAAAAAGGACAGAAAGCTGACTTGTCCCAGGCAAACAAGCAGCAGCCACAGCAGGCTGGGTCAGCTGGGCCAGGACACAAGACACCCAAAAATAATAGTCTTAATGCTTCTTGACAGTACTGTAGGTAATATTTTAAGAAAGATTCACAAATCTGCTAAAGCACCCAGAATCCTGAAATTGATGGTGTTGCATGTGTTTGTGTAGTCAGAAAGACAGGACACACACAGTGACTACAATAAAATGTGATTTTGAATGCTGGTCTTTGTGAAAAACTGAAAGACAGAATTTCTTCACCAACTACACTGAAAACATTTGAGCTACTCCTCAGACAAAGTCTAGCAGAAAACATGGACAACTTTTCCTAAACAAGAGATGCTTTTAACTGAATTTTTTTAAGCAGAGGTGGCCTATAAATGAAAGGACGCTAGCAATTATATTTTTATATCTCAACATTGTAATTCTGTTCCTATTTTGAAAAAGCAAGCTGTGAAACAGAGACAATGCACTATTCTTATGTTCTGACTACACAAACACATGTAACACCATCAATTTCAGCCAGTACTGATCTTTTCTATGGTTAATAATTTCTTCTGTTTCTTCTGTTACAATGACAGTACTTGGAGTATAGGTCTAAATTCTGTCTGAGGCATGACTTCTTTCTCTAACAAAATCTGGGTGGGAAAAGGAAACAGCACTTATTACCTCAACTCCAGCTGTGCGGTGCTTCCAATCAAAGTTTAGAATTGGAATTTACTTACAGAGTTTAGAAAGAAAAGATTATAAAGATGAAAAGTGTCAGTACGATCCTCAGAGATGTATAGTGAAACACACACAGAACTAGAAGCGCAAAGCTCCAGATAAGGAACCTACTTTAATGCACAATCATGCCCTTCTTGGCCACCTGGGCACACACTGGCTCATGTGACCCACCGTTGACCAGCACCTCAAGGTCCTTTTCTGCCGGGCTTCTCTGGATTGCTGTGACCCAAGTGCAGGACCAGGCTCTTGGCCTTGTTGTACCTCACACCACTGGCCTTGACCCAGTGATCCAGCCTGTCCAGATCCCTTTGCAGAGCCTTCCTGCCTTCCAGCAAATCAGTACTTCCACCCAACTTGGCATTGTCTGTGAACTTGCCAAGGGTGCACTCAATCCTCACATCCAGAGCATCAATAACAGGAATGATGCCAACACTACAACAGCTGCATGCTGCAGAATGGACATACTTCATCTGAGGGCTACAGAAGAGGAAAAATCACATATTGTTCACTTGTGGCCCCTTCAGAAGCCTGGGGAAGATTGAAACTCTTTGAACAGATTCATATAGAGTCATTTAAGAAAATAAATATTAGCTGTTCTGGAATAATCTGAAGATGGGGGAGAAAGACATTTGATAGGGAGTACTGATGCCTTAAGTTTTAGCTTCTATATTTTTCAGGTCCTGTACTGCATTAGTGTGAAACTCTGAACTTCATATAGTGTGTTAGTAAGCTCTTTGCAGTTTGGTTAGACAAAACAATCCTTCCAGGCCTGAGAACCAAGGTCATCATCACAGTCTTGGGCCCCAAAAAGTATAAAGAAAGGTGAATTGGGGAGGAACAAGCTGGGGAATGTGATTTCATTACCTGAAGTTGTAAGTGGACACTTAACCTCTGATATGCAATTAGACTAAACTTGTATCTGTCTGAACATCTCGTGACTGTCATCCATCTTGGGTGTAGCCTCTGTGAGGCTTTTGTGCTCCCCAAGGTGTGCCTATTAAAGGCCTTTAATAAATACCTACTTTATTCTCTGACTCTGTCTAGCCTCTGTTCTAGGTAGCCAGTCCAAGGTAGCAGTACCAGAACACATCAGGAACATAACAAAGGTGATGAGAACTGTGAAAAGAATCCAATAGACTTCTTGTAAAGCACAGAACCTCTTAGAGATATAATTCTCTGGGTAAAATATGAAACTTTTTTGAGTTTCCCTGCATTAATAATTCAAAAGGAAAGAGTAGGTTTTGGACAAACACTCATTGTCTCCCCTACAAACCAAATATATTCTGCATTTGCTACCTACAACACAAATAACATGTAGGTAATGTGAATCCTGGATGACCAAGTCAGAAAACCACATGTAACACACTGTGACTTGCTGTTGCCGCAACATGGAAAAAGCCTTTATATAGGAAACCAAGACTAAGGAAAATGAGTAACCTCAGGGAAGTCACCCACAGAACAGTTTAACATATTTAAGGCATTTGATGACTGCTGAAATCTTTCCACAAAGAATTATGAACGGTTAGCTACCAAATTGTCATTCTGTTTGCAGGTAAGATTTTAGGTTTTGGAGACACTGGGACCTGCACAATATGTTATTTCCCAGCACTGTAACTATTACATTCAAATGACATATTACTGCTCCTGGGAAATATGACTTGGAGGTATTTTATAGCTACATGTTCAGGCTAGCATCAAGTAAGCATCTGAGCCCTTGTTTGGGAACAGTGGCACAAAAAACTGTGAATAAAACTGTTTGGGAACAGTGGCACAAAAAACTATAAAATTTCATTTGGATGCGTTTGGATATCAATTCCTTAATGGACATGTGCACAGACTATTGTCCGTATTGTAATATACTACATGTATATGACAATATAGATAACATATACACACAGACACAGAGTAGCATCAAAATAACTGAATGAGAAAAACCTATGCAGAAATAACTCTGAAATCCTTGAAGAAAGCCAGTCCTTACTCAGAGATCCCATTCAGTCTCAAACCTTCAGTTTCCACTCTCTAGGCAGCTGAGTCATAATTCCAGTTACTCGTGGTCTCAGACAGGAAGGTGAGAAGCAGATGGCCAAATTTACAAAACATAATTCATCCCACTATCACACCCAATTTTTCCTCTTCAATATCCATCTTGCCCATCCTCCATGCTCTGTGACTTTGAAGAGACACTGAAGATACCAAACTAACATTTAAGAATTATCCATTCTTTATTCTAGTCATGATATTTGAAATTAATTTGCACCAGCTAGGGCAAAAATCTTTTACCTTGAACAAATATCAACAATGCTAGTGACTGCTTCTTGGACGATGCCCTGCACTACATCTTTAAAGTGATTTTACCTCATTTGTGATGACAGAAACATTTCAACATCAGTTATGCAAGATGCTGTAATTAGCCACAAAGAGGAAGAGAGACTGAATGTTGGGTATTTCTAGGTCTGAGATTCTCTTGGGTCTACTATTACCAAAAAGGGGAGAGGTGTGAAGTTGAGACAGGATTTTGCTGTTGCTCTTGTTACTGGGACCTTTGCTCAAATAACTGGAAAATTGCTGCTGGTAGCTTGCAGTGAGCATTCAAGAGTGACACTTCTGGGTTTTTTTTTTTTTGTTGTTTTTTTTTTTTTTAATCAGAAATATAATTGCAGTGAAGAAAGAGATCAAAACACAAAGTGCAAGACAGAGTTTACGAGGGTAGTATCAGTCCGGCTCATCATTGGCTGGAAAATGATGGAGACAGGATCCTAAGGTAGTAAGAGTGCTGGCCTTTAGCAGCACTACAAGCAAAATGACAGCTTAAAGAACTTTGAAAAGTTTATCTTTTGCTGCTTATAACTCATACCAGAATACACAAAGAGCCAAACCCAAACAAAATACCAGTAGGAAAGTCTTAGAATATATTGTTCCTAAGCAGACGACTACAATTTTTATGGTGTGGCAGAGACAATTCCACACTCTTAGACAAACTGCTGGGTGCTCAGAGAAAGTTTGTCATAGAGAGACAAATCATTGCTGATGTTTAAACACGTCTCGCCCTTGTACAAAATACACACATCAAAAGCAACTCTAAGTGTTCCAGTATTGGTTCAATAAAGTTATTTTTTTTTCTTTCCAATCAATTCATTCCATATCCACATAGAACTGAGCTTCCAAGCTCCATCTTACTCACAATACAACATCTGCTTTTTTATACACTTCTATACCTATAATTGGCATGCTTTCAAGTTCTTAGTCTTTTCTTGAAGTAGAGGTTAATCTTCCTTAGAAGCTTAGCTTTTATTATTGGAAGCTTGCCTTTTATTCCTGTTTAATTTTGTTCAAGAAAGTCCTTTTGCATTTCACAAAAGTGTTTCAAGAAACTGCTTTGAAAATCAAGTGATGATGCTCAGAGCATATTACAATGTAACTACAGAAAAACCTTCTTTTTTTTTTTTCTGAAAAAAGCTCAATTGTTTTTGCCTTTTAGGCAGCAGTTTTCAAAATGTCATAATTGTTGCTATCCTGTCCTGATTTTATCTGGGATACTGTTAATTTTCTTCCTAAGAGCTGCTGTAATCTGTAAAAATGTGTTTTGGATTTAGATTGAGAATAAAGTTGATAACACACTGATGTTTTTAGCTGATGCTAAGTAGTGCTTACACTAAATCAAAGCCTTTTTTGCTTCTCCCATGGCCCCACCAGCCAGTGGGTTGAGGGGAACAAGAAGCTGGGAAAGGACACAGAGAGCTGGCCACAACTGGCCAAAGGGATATCCCACACCATGGGATTTTTTGCTCAGTATATAAACTATAAGGAAAGCTGGCTAAGGGGGCACTGCTGGGGGTCTAGCTGGGCATCAGTTGGCAAGGAATAAGTAATTGCATTGTGAATCACTTGTTTTCAATATTCTATTATTATCATAATCATCATAATCATTATAGCCTCTTCTTTTTCACTCCTATTGTATTGTCTTTCTCTCAAAACAAGAATTTTACTATTTTTCCCCAGATTCTCTCCCCCATCCCACCCAGGCTGTATGGTGATCAGCTCTCTGCTGGGTTTGACAATGATAATTGCTTATTGCTATAGAAGCACAGGAGAGATGATACGCACGTGTCTAAGTAAAGCCTTACTGACTTTTATAAACATGAACAGATGCAGCAGTACGAACATTTGTAGCTCTTTTCCCTAAATTTAGAAAATTCTACCTTATGAATGTAATAAGCGTAATAAATTCATAAATGTCAGGGGTTTATTTAGTGAGCAGTAGACTGTTGCTCTGACTTGTGGATCCCAGGCAAATTCACATCAACCATTCTGAAATTTAAAATCACAGGACAAGATATTAATTTAAATTCAAGCCAGAGCTAAATTCATATAACTTATTCTGAAATTTTTGAGTGTTAGCTTGAAAAAGAAATTCTCACATTTTGTTTCATACTGGTGAGCTGGCTGTCAGATTTAGTGAGTGATTAGCAATACAGAGTATGGAAGGAGCACAAGAGTACAAAGGAAGGTGAAGACATGCTACCTGATTAAGCACCCAAACATTGTAGAGCCAGGATGTCACCAAACAGCCAGACTGGATAACCAGGCTGACTGAGGGGAAAATACCATTAATCTAAGGAAAAAAAAAAAAAAAAAGAGGCTTTCTCATCTGCTGCAGACTAGGTCTGCTTCTGGAGTGGTATTAATGGAATAGTAGAGAAGCAGACCTGAGCAATTTGGATGCTATTTGTGTAGCCTGAATGGGAGACATCAAGCCTCTACAAATCAGTTCGCCAGGCAGCGTGCAGACAGGAGAACTTTCACTTCCCTCTACAAGCACGGAGGCTGAGCCATTCTTTTAGTCAATAATAAAAGCAGAGACACTGACATGCCAAACACGTCCAAAGGCCTTAGCTGAGGTGATTACTGTAGCTAGCCTTTCACCCTTGCCTGGGCTTAAAGAGTCTCAATGTGTGTAAGTTCAGTTATTAAACTGATAACTTGTAAAATGGTAGCTTATAAAATTTGTAACACAACATGGAAGAAACTTCTTATATATATTCACTTTCAATGGGATCTATTAAAAACATAGGTCTTAGAAATGTTTTAAATCTATTTAAAATCGCATAAAACCTCTTACAAACATACCACCTTTTCCCCTCTAATACATAGATAGGAGTGCAAAGAATATAGCATCCAAGTAAACTGATGTAGAAACAGCTGACTGGTAAATTCACATCTGGTATCTTGACTCCTTTGTGTTTGGGGAGAAAGGACAAAAAACAAAGAAAAAATTCTGATTATCTGCTAGAATATAGAGATGAGTTTGGAGTTCACAAGGAAGAAGTTCACAGATTTCTATTCTCTTTCCCTACAGGTAAAAACATTACAGGATATTTTGGGTTCTGAAAGATTTTGCTCTAAGAGTGTACAACCTGCACTAACAATCAATATAAACTCAGGCTTGCTACATATTTGAACCTGAGATGTTTTTTGGCACTGGAAGATAGCCAGTCAAATTAGGAGTATACATTGCAGGAATGATGAAAAATAATTTTTAATGGGAAAAAGTTCATTTGTAGAGTAAATGCAATGTAGACAAGCAAAATATAAGCATCTTACTTTCCTCTTTCTATGCATGCAGGTGCTATACAGCACACAGGGAATGCAAGGAACCAAAATGCTGAGGGGAGGTAAGAAATAAATACAACCAAAATTGGTTGTGCTTCTGACAAACAGCCCTCTTCTCAGCCCTGGAAAGCAGAAGTGGTCTCAAACTCCACTGCGACTAAATCACATGAGATCTATTATTCCATCTGAAACACAAAGCATGTGTTAGCTCTGAATAATTCCTATGAAATCTGAACTATATAATTCATTCTATATGGCCTCCTTCCCTGGGGATTTTTATTTCATTAACGAAAAACAAAACTCTTGTTTTAAAAATAATACACTGTTCAGCATTTCCACTTGAAAAATGCCTTGATCTTAAAGAAAGCAGCCTCATCAGTTTAATGACTGTTTGTTGATTACTTGCCATTAAAATGGACAAAAAATATGGCTTTGTAAGAGGCAATTTAACCTTTCAATTAAAATACACCTTCTTGTCACTGCCCCATCTTGGTCTTTCTATTCCATTTGCTTTTAGATATTTATTATTCACTTCCTTTCTGCTCTTATCTGAAAGCTTTTACCAAGGCACAGTCTGAAGGAAAACAAAGCCTGGTTTCATCCCAGGTGCATGAGCGGACTGTGACAAATGGTCCCATTGCCTCAGCTCTCTGTCTCATCACTGTTATCAGAAAGGAAGACTGTCACAGCAGCTTATGAACTGAAGAGGGGACATTAGCATCGCATTTTGTGCCTCTATTTCTCCCGTAGACCAGTTGCCCTCATGGAAAACACTTCCATTAGAGACAAGTAGCTCAGTACTGCTCTCTGCTGCTTGTTCCTGCTTTTGCAGCCGCAGCTTTAAATGTCATTGAGCAGAGAAATCCATCAAGTGTAGGGGGAAAATGCAGAAGATGATCACTTCAAGTGCTTCATTCTATGGTTAAATTAAATTCAAGCCATCTTCCCATTCACTCTTTCTACCATCCTTACATGAGACTTACTCTCTGAACTGTCTCTCCTTTGAATTCTAGACAGGAAAAAAGGTCCATTTTTCAAAATTTGGTGCTTGATCTCATACAATATTCAAACTACCTTGCATTCACCTTTTCAAAGGAGAATGCACACTGTAAAGAACACACCAGGCATAATTTGTCATATCCACACATTAGTGCACTGTGGCTGACTGCAAATAAGTCAAGCTGGTTTGTTACTAAAGCAAATGGAAATATGGGGAGGTGGTGGGAGGAGGGATGAGGAGGGAGGGGAAGGGGCAGGGGCATTTAATAGCTCCCTAAAAGAGCAGGGAATATTTGAACACAGTTGGAAAATACAGCTGGGTCAATCCTTCTTCTTAGCATGTTTTGGCTAAGAAGGCATCACTTGGGACCATGAGCTACTGTGGTTTAAGAAGACACCAGAGAAGATGCATTCAGTCTTGCAGTAGGTCTGCAAATACAACTGGGCAACTGCCAGTACAGAGCAGGGATACAAGAGGAGATAACAGCAATAGCATAGAATTCTCAGTCTCATCTTATCTACTGCTCCAGGGACAGGCACAGCAGAATGGGAAAAGTTGCTCAGCTCCACTTCAAGAGTCTCAATGCAACCTATCTTGTCCAGAGCACTGTTTAAGACAGCACATCATATATGGCCATAAAGGGCAAAACAATGGAAGCTAGTGCCTAGGCCAATGGAGGTCTGTGGCTTTAGCTAGCCCCAATAGAAAGCTTTGATCAAACACCCTGGCTACCGCTGAAGCAGACAGTTCTGCTGTTAACAGCACACAAGAGTACAATATGTTGGAAAGTGTTATCGAGGGAACATTTGAGAAGGGGTTTCAGAAATGAGACATATGCACATTTAGCCTAATATGCTTCAGTAGCAAGGGTCAGAAAATGTCAAGAAGGTTACTGAATACTGCAGATCATCCTCTTCCTACAGACATAACCACGCTGAAGTGTTCATATCAATAGTTTCAGAATTGCCTCAGCTGGAACAGGAAGGCAGACCTGATCACGCAGTGATTTGAACATCCTTTGCCTGGTGTGCTTCCAAAGGAGCCTGACCTTGTTAGGCAGGGAACTGCAGGCAACCAAGACATCAGAGAAATTGCTGGCAGCAACAGGAGGCTAAAAACTTGGGTAGGGAGGATCATCTTGAAGCAACTAGACTTAAGAGCTCTAGTTTCAGAGGCAGCTCTTTGACCTGTGTGAAATCCATGCCTGTGAAATGGGGATACCATCTTTTTATCTTTTTACTTAGAGCACACAACCTCATTAAAGTGGGAACCACACAAGAACACACCAGTTAACTACAACTGGAGTCACACAATGGTGCAACTCTTGCACTACATATGGCTTGTTCTGGCATCAGTCTTTGCTGAGACTTCCAGACCCCAGTAAACTGTCAAGCTCAAGAAAGAGTAAACTGACATGTTCCTTCCCCAAACAACTGCACTGTGTTGGGGAAGGGAAAACCCAAAACCAGTACTACATCTTAGGCTGAGAGCGTCTGATGTCAAGGATTTAAAACTCAATTAATAACTCACAATAAGTACTGAATTTATATCTTCATCATGCCAGGGTCATGCAACAATTTATGGACTAGGATGGATTGGATTTTTCAGGTAGATTTTTGTTTTGCTCTGAGGCAGGCTTCAGCTCAAGCATCTGAGAACTTCCAGTTTGCTCTGGGGAGCATGATTAGTCTCACATACTGATTTTGAATTCCATTTCCAGCTTTTTGGTTTTTGCTACATGTGGCTATGAGAAATGCTTTCTGGAGGTTAATGCCTACAGCCTAGACCATTCAATTCCTCTTAATGCAACTTTCATTGCTTCAGTGCTTAGGGGATGAAGAGGATCTTGTTATTGTTTTAATTTTGCACCTAGTATCAACATATATTTCCACACTTATAACAAGAACAAAATAACAGCGAGAAAATTAAGACGTGCTGCAAAAGGACAGCTGTTTGGCCTTAATTTATAAATGCAAGTTTTATCATCACTCTAACTGGAAATCTAAATAATATGAGAGAGTCATCAAGCATGGTTCTTATTATGCATCAATAGCTAACCTTCCAAAAAACAGGGGCACTGTCCAGTACTTTAATGATGGTGTTCTGATGCTGGTGTCCTGCTATCCATGCCTGGGCATGAAAAATGACTCCTCAACTTAGAATTAAATATTTAATGCACTTATATACAAAGGAAGTTTAGCATGACTCTACCAGGGTCAGGGGCTTAAATAAGTCAGATTTCTTATCCGAGTTTGCATGGGAAGAAGATGTGGTAGAAAATTTTAAGCTACTGGTTTTATTTGCAGCATAACTACATGGACCTCTGGACAAAGCAGTTTTGTGGAATCCAGACTGGTAACACTAGGCTGAAGGGAAGATCAGCCTGAAATATTTTTGATATCACCAGTTGCCCCTTGGGAACATTAATCTAGATGAAGCAGATATGCAGTGGCTGCACTAACAATGAAAATTATTAGAGAGAGTGATTCATTTCCTCTTCTTCCTTTTTAGTACCATCTGGCAGTGTGAATACAAGACCAGAAGTAAAAAATGCAGTTTTGTTCAGTCTGACAAAAGCTGGCTAACATGAAGTGTTTATAGAAAGGTGCTTCATTGCTTTACAACTATTACTCACCTAGACTGTTTTCCAAAGGCTTATGTATAAAAGAAAATGTTAGTTTACAAGGCAGTGATGCCTTTCCCATTCCAAATAAAAAAAGGGGGAAAAGGGGTTATTGCATGGGCTGAGCCACTCCACACCCAGCTGTTAGGACTTGCCATACCAGTTCTCTGGAAGTTCACAGGCAGCCAGTGACTTTCCCATGTAAGCACATACAAGCTTTCATTCATTCATTCATTCATTCATTCATTCATTCATTCATTCATTCATTCATTCATTCATTCATTCATTCATTCATTTCTGTTTGAAGGCTGTTACAAAGTAAGGACTAGCCCTAGAGCCTTTCCTTACTAGGAAGAAAGCAGACAATATGCTTTTCCCCTCATTCATTGTTCACAAGACTGATTTGGACTAGCTGTTAAATCTCAAACCAGTAAATTTTTAAACTATTGCCTTCTTGAGAAGGTCTCCATTTCCTACAGTGCACACCTTAAAATAATACCCAATATGACACACACTACCAGGCCAGGAGGAAGAATATGCTTTGCCCTTGCCTAGCTTTCTGAAGAGAGGATGCTGCTTGCAGCAGCCCTGAAGCAGTAAACCAGCAAGAAGAACCCCAGAAAACAACAAACTGTTCTTCACACCTCTGTGTTGGTCTTAGATACACAAAGGAATTCATTAATGCTAGTGGAATGCATGTTATCTTCCAATTATTTCAGCTGTCAAGATCTTTAGAGAGGTTTTAATAAAAGTTTCAAAGCATCTCAAACAAATCACTAGATTTAATTTTCCACCATATCCAAACTGCAAAGGTCCTTAAAACAGTTCTAAACTTTGCAAACAGCTGCAACTTGGTTCTAACACAAAATACTCAGGATGTTAAATGACACAGATGTACTTACCTATTTCATCATTTACAAAGCAAAGCACTTAAAGCCCAAGCAGTGAATATTAAAAGCCATAATAAATTTTACATTGCCTACATAACAAACATCCATTATTCATATATTATTCACATTTACATAAAAGGAATGCATTTTTCATCATTACAGGATAACCTTTACTCTGACCTGTGGATTTTCTCCATGTACTTGTTGAACTACTTTTAGTTTCTAAATATTTTATATTAAGTGTTACATGGGAAATACTATAATTCATTAATTTTCTGAGCTGACAATTTTAATTAGTTTTTCCAGAGGATAGCATTGAACATACAGTTTCATAAAGTGTATAACAGTGTTGATTTATGGAAAAATTATGCATCTCTATTTGCATTTGGGAATGATTAAAATATTATTAATGTGTAGATACATCTTTTAAGTTTGTATTGGGATTAGAGCTGAAGGTTAGTTATGAAAATAAGCTTTTAATCCTTCAAAAACCCTGACTCCACATTTGAGCTATAAGTCAAATGCAAAGGAATCTTAATATTCCTTCCAGTCTTCCACTGGATCAGATACCTGCATAGTCAAACACAAAGGCTCCTTTCTCCCAGGCAGTCATATATGTGCTTATAGCTGCTACTGTAAGCAGTCCCACAGCACACAATATGTGGATCAGGATTAACACTGATGCCACTAGATTAAATTGGTTTCTTAGTAATCACATGAAAGTAGGGTCAAAAGGAATCTCCTTGGTCATCTTTCTTCCTGCTTACAGCAGTGTAAAATATTTGCATCTTGATTACATCATGCAGAGGCCATAAAGCTGATGATGTTGTTAAGTATTCATCAATTTAATTCTCATTGCTTGTGTTGCCTAAGTACTTCAACATACTAATATAATTTGGCTATTCCACTGCTTCTAATACAGATTGGATGACATGAAAAACTTGCCCACAAATCAACATTCATCTTTTAATTTCTTGCAATGCTTAATTGTGCTAATGAGATAAAAAGAACCCACTAAGTTAAATATGCAAAATGTTTAGAGGATTACAGCCACAGTACCCATCCTAATTCTTGGAAATGAACGCAGATACACAAACCCCCCAGGTTTAAATTCATCTGTAGTTTTGGCTAGTCAAACTCTAGATCCAGATTCTGTTGAGACAGCACATGATCCCCTAACATTTACCAGCCTAGTTTCAACACAGTGCTTACAGTAGTGCAGCACTTTTAATAATGTGTGGTTTCTGGCAGTTTATTTATTTTCTGGCATTTTTTTCATGTAAGTCTGTGCAGACTGAAGCCATAGCTCCCTTCTTTATTCTCATCTGTCTTTGCTTGCTGATAAGAACTCTGAATGTAAGAGAGGAAGTTGAAGGGGAAATTAGGAAAAAAATCAATTAAGGGACAGCAAAAATGCTCTGAATGAAAGGTGTAAAAAGATGCAAGTCAATACAAGAGAAACCTATCAATTTCCTTATTGTGACTGTATTAGAAAACTGCGGCTTCTGCTTGCCAAAAGCATGAAATCAATCATTCTTTCCTTTATCATTATAGATTATGGTGACATGACTTAGGTACGGTAAGAGGAGAGATCTAATTACCAACTGATGAGTCATGCTATACAATTTTAGTTGTAATCAGTCATGTTCTAAACAGAATTCAGCTTGCATGCTGGTAATTATCCACTGTGGATGGAAAGACGTGATGATTTATTTTTCAAACTGGCAGTGTCATCTGATATATTACAAAAAAAGCTACAAAAAGAAGTAAATGTCTAACAAAATATTTATACAGCATGAAAAATACCTACATTTCTACAGGTATCACAACCCCAGATTTCAGTCCTGAATGTTAATGGTCATCTCACAGTCCACCATTTCCTACATGAGCCCACAATGCCTTTTCCCACTATGTCCCTTCACATTTTATACTGAATTTAATGGTGCAATTTTATTGCCCAGTCTTTCATTCTTGCAGAATCCTTCATCTGTTCTTCAGTTTATCCTTGTTCTGACAAAACTTTGTATCCTCACCTCCGCTCATCCCTTTTTCTGTCTTCTGAGAATACAATGACTGCCACAACGTGCAACAGACAGCCATGCAAAACTGACTTTTTTCTGTTGGCTTTCATTCCCATCTTTAACTGATTATTTATGCATGATAATTTATCTTATTTATTGCCAGCCTGGCTTTCTTACAAACCTTTGCCAAAAGCCCCTTAAAATTTTAGTAGGCTTTACTAATAAATTAATTCTTATGTATGTTTGTAGTCCCTTCAAAGGAGGCGAAGAGGCTTATAAAGCTGAACTTTAAAGCAGTCATGACGACTCTTCTCAAGTAGGTCATGCATTTCCATGTTTACATTCATCATTTATAGTTTTCACTAATTAGCCTGTGAAAATGATCAAGCTTGGAGGCCCCCTACACTGCTGTAAAGACTGGTAATATTTTTCAGTCTTCTGGTGCCAAAGAAATTTAAGCCTTCCCAGTAGTGTTACTAAACCCACTAACTCACCTGCAATCACCTTACAAATACCAACTGATTCTAGTTTTCTGTTTGTTACTGATCACTTGGTACAGTTTTCCCTTACCTTTTCCTATCACTGCTTCAAACTTCATTCAATCCTCTGATGATTTTTCCCCTGAACCCCCCATACAGGGTTCTAACATTTGATTCAAACTTGGGGTCTATGAAGTCATCAAATGAAAAATGTTCCAGAGAAAACAGGCCACTATTGAAAATATGAAGGTTAAATACTGTAAGTAGATCATGCAGCAGATATGGCTACTTCATTTGTTTGCTGTAAGACTTGCGCTAACTCTGATAAATACTGAGTGGCATTTATCACCCAAACCTACCAGCAGATAGAGGTAGAACAGCCCCAAACACCTCGAGGCCTCCACATAATGCAATGTTTGTTTAAAGACCTTACCTGCGAACTAAGGGTCCCTGGATTTTGACCTCGGCAATGTTGGGTCATGCACTGGAGCCTTTATGGAGTGAAGCAACTGGATTTGTCAAGGAAACTCAGCCACGAGTAGAGAAATGCACCTGCAAGGCAGCCTGGAGGAACAGACTGGAGACAAGAGTCTTTGTCAAGACAATCACAGCTCTGAACAGAAGCACAAACATATGCTTCATATACCCTTGTTAAGCTGAGTCCTGAAAATGGGGATGTTGGGCTCCTTCAGAGCTTATAAAGAGAATATGTTTGGCTCAGTGCTTAACTTCTACATGATTATTATTAGGAGAGATAGATTCTAACTTCTGTGATTCAGATTCTCCCTCATAAAACATGGGGATCAGAGTCCTGCCCTATACCTCAGGGGGAAAAACACATTAAATATTTTAAAATGCTCCAATATAGCTCCTGGAATGGAGCTCTCAAAATTAATGCCTTACAGGGAACTCAGAGAATTCAGAGCAATTCGTTTTGTTAATTGCTGTATTTTGTAATTTCGTGCACATTTTAGAAAGTTTCTTGTTCAGCTCTGCTGAAGAATATTTTAAGTTATCTAAGCCAGCTTAGACAAGGACCCTGCTCTATAATCTAGACTGAAAATGCTATGAAAATTATAGTGTTTGTATACTTTGGCATTTTCTACCAATTTTACACTGGATGTTCATAAAGAAAATGTGTGTGACAAAATTGAATGTTTTTCCATTTCCATAATGCAAGTTTTTTTGATATTGGAGAAGTTTAATAGTTGGAGACTCAAACTGATTTTTATTTTATCATATACATTTGATCTCCTATAATAAATGTAAAGTTATTATAGAGTTTATAAAATAGGTATTATTATTTACTTAATGTCCCATAACAACTTCCACAGAGAATTTATATTTCACAGATCGTTGACTTGATAGATTTTGACAGCTCTTCCAAAGATGTTCTGGTCTGCTGGGTCATTACAGATAGCATGAACAGACAGTAAATCTGTGTCCTAAATATCCCAGTAACATTTTCTTCAAAACATTTAAGTGAATGGGATCAAATCTGTTCAAAACATTTATTTTATTTTAGTTTTAAAAGAAAAAACAGCATGAGGCACATTACAGACTATTTGCTAGCAAGTGCTTGAAAAAGACATGTTGCAAATTATACAAATGTGTTTTTACATATGCACTGTTGAAAAAAGCAGACACATCACAGAAGACAGAGGAAGAAATAAGCCTGTTTCAGAGAACTTCCACTGTAACCCTCACATCCCAAAGATATCCCCTGTTGGTTTCATACACAGTAGTGAATAATCTCTCTGGATTTTGATTATTACAAGATATTTAGTCCCAGCCTGGAAGACTACACATAACCTTCCTTCCACAAATTGCCCGTTGCTTTCACAGAAATTGTTTGCACAGGCACCTACTTTTTCCCGCATGATTTCAGACTAGTTTTGGGAGGCAGAGAAATCCTTTAGCAAATGAGCAGGAAAACATTGAACAGAAAGGCTGTAGTAATCTGTAATCATGAAGCATCACTTCTAGACAAGGTGTAAAATTTGAAGATCTCTTTGACTCTTTAAAATAAAGATGAACATTACTGATGCCCTCTTAGGATCCAGAAATTGGCTGAAAAAAGCCTTTTTTTCTTCCCTTTGAACATCACGATAAAATAAATAATTCTTCCAGCTGCTATCCCATCTTGTCAAAAGTGGACAACCTAAAATAGAAGCTGTTTGCTAAAGTAAGTCATAAAGAAAACAGTGAGATCTTGAATTCTAATGCCAAGAATAGCACGCCTCAGCCACTGATTTAAATTCCAAAACCTCAATTACTACATACAGATCAGATCTACAACAACAACCCACAACAGAAATATGCCAACAAAGCATCAGACAGAAAGATATGGGGCAGGGAATATATTTTTTAAAAAGTCAGTAAACAATGGTAGGCAAAAAAGAGGGCAACATTTTGACTTGAGTAGGCTTAGATCCAGGAGAGCAGAGATTTAGCACTTGGCCT
>JAYDZK010000001.1:17508927-17532652 GCA_034509185.1 Euphonia xanthogaster | reverse complement strand
TTAGCACTTGGCCTAAGGCTGCTACTGATTTCCTCAGAATAACTCTCCAGCAGACACTACTGAAGAGCAAATCAGTTTAGAGGCATCCAACCAATCTCTTCCTACCAAAGATTGAAAAGACGGTGATTCTAAACCAGCTGCTGCTTGGGAGTAGAGAAATTCTAGGGCAACAGACACACTATTAATAACAAAAATGGTAACAGAAGGGTGTGGAAATTGTAGGCTGATAGATAAATATAAAGGTCAACTCTTTAGCAGTAGGAGAAAGCATCTCCTCTGTCAAAAAACACCTGCTGTCTATTGCTGTCTCTCATAATGAAGCCCTATCATGGGACAACAAAAAAAAAAAAAAGTATTTTTATGTTTATGATGGCAAGTTACTAGCTAACTTAAAATTAGTTCAGATTAAATTAACCAGCAAACATCTGATGTAACAGGCTGATGTACCCGTGATTCACATCTGGACAGCAACATCTGTCTGGCAAGCAACCATATTTTTATACAAAATATGGTGTCATGACCATATTTTGTATGGAGGAGGAGCACTCCTCCTTCCCTATATGCCTTTTAAAAAGCAGAGCTTACCACCAGTCATTTCCATGCAGGCAATACCTGCTGGCAGTGTAGCAGCTTGCATGTAGACCTAAGTAGACAGAGGTGCTTCCTAGAATCCCAAGAGAGGCAGTGACATCTTGAGAAATATAAGACTTCTTCTCTACCTTTTTCCCCCACAATTTCTCATTGTTAAACCCTAAGAGAGCTGCATGCAGTGTGGGCTGACATTATCTACCTTTGCTCTTGGCCTTCTGGCTGGCGCAAGGTCCATCTTCCACTGCTGGCTTTCTGCAGAGTTTTCACTCTGGTGCAAGGCATTTCACACTGAGACACCACAGCACTCAGATTTTGGAAGAGGAAGAGGGTGTATCAATTTCAAACTCTGAATTTGAATTTACTGCTGAGAGGCTGGTGAAGTTTTGTGTGGAATACTTCTATTTTGTACCTAACAAAGCAAGCATCATGCTTCTACTAATCAGTTATATGGCTCATGAAGCTCTATCACATGCATGGAAAACAGTATTAACCAGTCCTTAGTCTTACTCTATTTTTGGTATTGTTAACCATATGCTTTGAGACCATATCACGTTTAATTCGGGTCAATGTATTCACAGACTTATCTACCTAGGACCTAGGTAAGGAGGTAGAAAAAAGAGATGAAACAAGATTTTGGTGCAATTACCAACTTAAAAATACCAGATTTTAGCGTTTCATCTCTTTGAAAATTATGAAATAAGAATGCACCAAGCTTTCATACTAGAAGTGGAGAGAGAAAGAGTAGAAAGTACCTTCTCTGCATTCTTTTACACAGGATAATAGATAACAGCCATAGGTATTAGAGTGGCTGATTGGATAATTTTCTCCATACTTCACCAAAATCCCATTTGCGTTGTCTTTTACATTTTTGGCCAAGAGCCATGACTACTGCATATTTTCCTGGGCAACTGAGATCACTTTTACACTACCTGGCCTGTCAGTGCTCACTTAGGGCAGCACATGGGATTTGGTAAAAATAAACTGAGTAGCTCCATCACAGACACTTGGGACAGTATGATAATAGGGAGGTGATTCATTTACAGAAATTTATTTATGCAACAGGTTTTGTCCTTGGTTTTATCTAAGAATGCTTCATGGCTGGATTTCATGTTTCTGAAACGTGGTTATTGTTCAGAATTTATTATGTATAAAAGGAGCTGCATCGTTTGTAGGTTGGTAACTATTGACCATCATGTTTATCTTGAAAGAGTGTTCTTCAGTAAAACTGATTGCTCACATATGTTATGGATTGGATGCCTGAAGTCTAATAAATGTTCCAGAGAAAACATAGATAAGATAAAAGTCTTCCAGTGGCTCTGCATAGGTGACTGGGAGGCTGGGCAACAGACAGATCTACAGAATTCTAAAAAAGAGTCCCAATAAGGGCAATGATATACTTTACTAGGTTCTGAGCTCTCTACTGGAAGATTAACACAAAGATCCAATCCATCAACACATGTTGTGGGTTTTTTTTCTGTTTGTAACCAGAAAAATAAAATTTAATTAATCACATCCACAAATAAATGTCTGCATGTGTTGTGACACATTTGAGACACAGACATTTGTTGCTGTGAAGGGTGATCTATCCAGATGCTGCTCTGATGTTACTGTGGTTAATCTGCAGCTCGGAGTTTCCCACAATCCCAGCTGTCGAGCACGTTTCTATACACCCTCCTGGTTGCTTTTCTAGGGCCAGTTTTCAAACCTGACATTTTTGGACCAATAAAGTTCTGGGACATGAACATGTATCCCACATGTGTCAGTCCTTCCCTCACCTGTCAGTCATCAGTGAGTGCAGCCCCTCCTCTGCCTGCTGCCATCCAGGTTTTTGTGAAAGGCCTCGTCCCTGGAGTAACAGTGTCACTAGCAGGCCAGACACGAGGAGGACAGCAGGATGACTGACATTGCCTCTGTTTTCTGTAGCTCTTTCTAATGTTATTCCTGGATTAGCAGCTTTCCCCAGGCACCACACATCTCTGCTGGAACAGCTATTTTTAAGTACCTCTGAAAATATCTCCCCTTTCTTCCTAAATTAACTATAGGAAAAGCAAAATAGTGGTTTTACATCCCCACAACAAATAAAAAGCCTAGAAACTACTGAAGAATACTATTTTTCATTTTATTTAATTAGGTTTGTCCCTATGAAGATTCCTGATACCCATTTTTTGGTTTTCGTTCCTAGGCAAAAGCCTGTTACAACATTTACATGACAGGAAGACAAATATTTGTTAGGCATGTAGTTAATCACTTAAATTCATTACTTCAGCCTCCCCCAAAATTTTTTAAGCAATGATCCTCTTTTTTTTGTTCTGCAAGTTTTGATCTAGGATTATTTTGAACTAACATCTGTTCTCTCCTCATGAGAAAAAGTGATAACAAATACAATTTCACAGTTGTCCATACAGGTAAACTCTGTGCTCACTACCTGAACATGTGCCACTTCTAAAATTTTGTCAGAATGAGAAGTAAATAAATTTCATATCTTAAAAAGATCCTTGCTTTGCCTTGCTCTGTGTTGATGTTTTGTAGAAGGAAGATTTCAGATGATCATCACATAGTCTACTTAACAATTACATACTATTTTTGTGAATGTCTGAATTCTTTTTAATTTGCTCTAAACATTTCATCTTTGCACAGATTTTACATTGTAAGACTGTAGAAAATAAAGGGAAAAGAATGGAATAGGAGATGACAGGATTAAAAAAAAAAAGGAAAAAATGTGCAGGACTACTGCAGATGCACATGGATTACTTTCATAGCTACTATGTTGCCAGAAAACTACCTAGAGAAGGAAAGCTCTGTGGCAGAGATGGAATGCCATACAAAAAGGTGCTGGAGAAGCACTGGCATAAAAGAGAGCACTGCGTATGAAAACAAATGGCCACGTTATGCATGATTAAGATTGTCTTCTGGCTCAGGCACTAGGCTGGGATCAGAAGATCTTGGTTGGGTTTCCAGTTTTGCATTAGTCCTTGTCTGACCTTGAGCTAGGGAGTCTGTCAGTTCAATCCAGCCTTTCTATCAGAGAGTGATAGTGGAACACTATTTCATCTCTTTTGACTCCAGGCTTGCTGAGGTAGGACCTGTCTCCTACTGTGTGGTTTTACAATGGCTTTAGTGTACTTGGGCTTCTCGTCTGGGGTTTTTAAGCACTAGCAATGAGGATAAAGCTTATTTAGGAGATAGGGGGTTTTTATTGCAGCTGTCAGTTGTGCTTGACTAGTTCAGATCAGTCTTTGGGGTTTTGCTTATCTGTTAATTTAATGCAGCATGCTTAGAAATCTGGGAAATAGATACCTGAAATAATCTACCCAAAGGATTCTGTAGCCAGGTGGGTGTTGTTCCAGGAAAGGAGACCAAGTGATAGAACAAGAAGAAATTGCCTCAAGTGGTGCCAGAGGAGGTTTATACCGCATACCAGAAAATATTACATCATCAAAAGGGCTGTCAGGAATTGGAACAGGATGCCCAGGAGAGTGGTTGAGTCACCAGCACTGGAGGTATTTAAAAGAGGTGTAGATATGGCACTTATGCACAGAGTTTAGTGATGGGCTTGGCAGTATACGGTTAATAGCTGGACTCAATCTTAAGGGTCTTTTCCAACCTTAAGGATTCTGTGATTACATGATTCTCTATTTACTTGTCTTTAGTCCAGTCTGAACTCTGTTTTAGCCTTGTGTAAATTTAGCGAATCTCCAGAAGTATCTGAAGTCCATCCTGACACTGCCCCTCAATAAAACAACAAGTTTGGCACAACTTTTTTTGGATGACAAAAAGAGGTAAATGAACACTGGTCTGCTTGCTGGACTTAAAACCCTGTGATGGGCAGTATCCACTTCAGCTGATTACAGATCAGCTCCACTTCTTGTGAGCTGTTGTGAAAAAGATTGTCTTCCCTCACAGGGACTG
Organism: Euphonia xanthogaster; assembly: GCA_034509185.1. Classification (NCBI taxonomy): domain Eukaryota; kingdom Metazoa; phylum Chordata; class Aves; order Passeriformes; family Fringillidae; genus Euphonia; species Euphonia xanthogaster. The sequence continues at coordinate 17,528,152 of JAYDZK010000001.1, read as the reverse complement.
GGGATAGACCATGGCTATGAGGAATGCTTCCTGCCCACGCGGTCCAGTGCAACCTTCTGCAAGAGGAAAAAGGTTATTGCAACAGAGTGCAGCTTCTTGGGCTCTGGGGAACATTTTCCCAGTGGGATAGGTGAGGGCAAGCCAAGCATAAGGAAGTCTGAAGGGCATCTGAGGCAGACAGAGAGGAGTTTGCTGAAATAAGATAGCCAGGGGGCTGGGGTGTCACAGGAAGATCACCCTTTGGACACAGAGGGGGTGGACAGCATTTTTGTGACCTAAAAGCCGAACACTACTGCATTAGAATCAGTCTGAAAGAACGACTGCTCCATCAGGACAAAAAAACAGGGCATGGGGCAGTTTTGTCCACAAACCTCTTATTTGAATTTCAATTTACTCTAAGCTTTTCCAGTATCAAAAAGAGTTCAGAGTTATGATGCAGGGTGTCTACAATGTGCAGTCCTGCTAAACCCTGTATTTTGACATTCAAACCCTTTCCACTGCGTGAGTGCTTACTTCAAGGAAAGGGTCCAAAGAAGGGCACCAATCCACTGATCCCTCTCCAAGCTCAGGAACATATAAAGAGCTGTCTTCTCAAAATTGTGATTAAAGTAAGGAGTTTGAAAGAAGACAAGTCACAGGAAATGGAAGCAAATTGCTAACCCTTGGGTACCCATGGACTCTGCAGTGTACAGGACCTAGCTGCAGAGAGCACAGCTAAGAGAACATTCTGGCTGACCTACGATAAAGACTATTCAAGATATTTTGATGTTGCTTGGGTAGTTTTTTGAAAGTTTGGGAATTAAACCAAAAAACTAGTTTGAAAAAAAACAGTAAAATCACCAAGAGACAGCTACATCAGACATCGAAAATTAAGTCATCTGCTAATAAATTCAGGTTAAAGTTATCACTATTGAAACCACAAATTGCTTTCACATTCTTCTATTATTGGAAACGTTTTAAGCTTTATTCTTTTAGCTTTTTAGGCAGTTACTTATCTGGGCTTTGGGAGCCACACAATTAATTGGAAGGATTTGAACCTATATCTTGCATCTCCCAGGAGCGTGCCCATAACCATTATTCTGAGGTGGTTTTCTCTTGTTTCCTGCTGTTACTTTGCCAGCTTGTATAAAATGCTAAAAAAGTCATTGAGAAGGAAAGAAATAACCAGGTGGTGAGAACAACTTCATGAGTCTGAAGGATGGGACATGGATCAGTAAGGATACAAAAGATCTAGAAGCCTGTGGAAAGATAAGGCACTCACCTGAAATTTGAGAACTTTGGATTCTGATTCCTTGCAAAATAAAGTAGCTAAACCACAAAAACAAAACAGAACAAAACAAAACAAAAAACCCCAAAACACACAGACACACAAAATCCCAAAACCAAACAAACAACAAAAAAAGAGAACGTCAGCACTTCCTTTTTCAAAAGGCTTCAAGTTTTGCATTTCTCATATTAAAGGAAAAAAGATGAAAAACAAAACTAGATATTTCTAGTAGAAGCAATAGCATCATGAACAGTAAAATTTCTAAACTGAAAAACTTATAAAAAAGAGCTGAGGTAATTTGGCCTGTTCAGCCAGAAAAAGAGACTGAGGGCTGGCTTTGTTCAGGTCTCATCTGTCCTATGGAGGGCAGGAAGGGGGAAGTTCTGATCTCCCCTCTCTGGTGACCAGCAGAGCACACAAGGAAAGGGATCGAAGGTGCATCAGTGGATGTACTTTCACTGAGAGAGAATTTGGTCACTGGAATGGCCTCCCAGGGAAGAGGCCATGGTACCAAGCCTGTCAGAGTTCAGGGAGTGTCACAGCATCAGTGGGATGATGGTCTTAGTCACATGGTTTAGTTTTAGGTCATTCTGTGAGGAACAGGGAGTTGTACTTGATGATCCTAATGGTTCCCTCCTAACTCAAGATATTCTGTGATTCTATGACTCTATCTATGATCTACAGTTTCCTTAAAGTTTTATATAATTCAATAGTTCACTTCTTCATGCTACACAATTATGTCTATTAATTACATTCAACTTGTTAATAAGAAGAAATAAATTATTTCCAGGCCCATGTAAGAAAAGGGTCATTTGTCTTAGCAAATTAACCATTAGATAAGATAGAAGGATCAATGTTTCACAATATTGACACAAAACCAAGATTAAACCTTTTGGACAAAATTATTCTGGTTTTAGAAGTTTCTACTAAGCAGAAACTCTCTGTAGAGATGGAAAGACAGAGAAATAACAGACCATGATCTGGAATTAAAAGGATATTACAGACAACACTGTATTATCAGACTATCTTTTTACATGAATATTTCCACAGAACGGAATGTAAAAACAGATGAGTAACTTCCAACAATACATTAAAAATTGTTATCCAAGTCAGGTTTTTTTTTTAATTCTGTACCTGTTAATGATAGACAAGGAGATGCAGAAGGAAATGCAAGAAATGAGGAAGGCCAAATGATTATTGCAAAGTAGAAAGGGCTTTATATAATACAGACTCTGAAGAGAACAGGACAATGTTATTTTTTCAGAGATCCTACGGAGCATCTAATTGTGTTACTTTCATTTAATTTCTTAGAGGGGGAAGAAAAAAGCACATTGAAATGTTAGGAATAAAAAGAAAATCTAACTTAAAAATATTATCATAGATTGCCCTTTACAGTTCAGTTCTCAGGACACAATAAACTTATTTCCATGAACAAGATGCTAGGCAGAAATAATTACATAAAATATCTAGTTTTTAGTCAAAATTCCAAGAGTACAATGAAGACAGACATGGACAGCAGTTTCTGCTTCAATCAAAATTAGTGATAAGAACTGGCTTCAGGCTCTCTGGCCATGAAAATTTTAGAAAAAGTGTTCCCTTTCTCATCAAGTCTAGTGAGCAAAATATCTTCTGGAGAGACTGGGAACAAGTAGTAAATTTCCAACATGGAAACACTGGTCTAACAAATGGGTTTGATGGCACTACAGTGTGACCCATCAATTAAACTTATGCTTCATCTTTTAAGTTATATTCTTGTAGACTGAGGAGTCTATAACATACAGACTGCCAAGAGGACCAGATGCTTCCTTCTGTTAGTCCACACACAAAAAAAAATTAGCTGAATCTATTTGAACTGCATGTGTGCAGTTTCTTCCTGTCTTAGGACGACGTTCTTCAATTATCACGAAGGATGAACGAACTTTTAATATGAGAAGTTGTCAGCTGGATGAAGCTTAGAAGACACCTCTTTATCAAAACCAGACTTTTAAAGACAATTTCAAGTACGGTTACAAATCTCAAGAGAGAGTTTCATAAAGGAGCTGTCTTATCCCAAAGTACTATGACTACAGCTGTCTGCATTTCTGAAATACAAACTAGTGGAACTTGACTCTTTTCAATGAAAATACCTTACCACAGCTCATATTTCTTGGGTTATACACTGCTTTTACATTGACATTCTCTGGATGAGAATTAGAAATATTTCAACTGATTGCAGTGCTCAAGCTTTTACTTTTTCAGAAATATACCAGGAACATTTACTAGTGTTTAGAAGAGCCTCTGCACAAATCTGAAGAAAAATCACCTGAATGCTTCACTATTTTAGTTTGCCTCTTTTATTTTAACCTGTCACTGTATTGTATAAAAATTCAATACTAACATGATAAATTTTACTTTTAAATATTTATATTACCTTCAATAAGACTGATAACAATTTGTTTGTCCAGTACCAGATATCCATCAGGTACTTTGTTAAGCTAGATACATACATCAAATAACTGTTATATTAAAGAACTAGGCTATCTGTTAGTGGCTGAAAACACAACCGAACCATAATTACATCATAAAAAATAGCGCAAAAAATGACAGATCTGAATTTGTAGTGCAAACACAAGGTACAGACAAAACTGCTGCAGAATAAAACAGAGCAACGAGTTCACTAAAATCACAGTCTTTTTTTTTTTGAACAGAATAACAGCAAAACCTTGGCTCCAAATGTAGGTCTGTCCCTAAACATCAGCTGGTGGAGGGCTGGAGATCCCCAGACAGCCTCTGGAAAGGCATATGACACAAAGTGGAGCATTGATCTGCCTTAGTGATTCCCAGGCTCACACACACCAGATAACTTTCTGGTTTTGAAGGACATAATTGTCCATTGATTAAAATTAATCAGAAAAATATTTACTATGTCATTTCATGCAATTATGTATTTTTGACTCTTAATATTTTTTCCCATAAAATGTTGAACAATCTCAAAACTATTAAATACTTTTCATGGAAAGTAAAAAGAGAACAGTGTGACACAGTCTTATGAGTAACAACGATTCAAACGGTGCCAAAGGAATATTTCCAAGTAAGCAGCCTTCCCTTTCAGCAGTAATTCCATGATGGATAATGCTTTTCAGGAAAAAACTGTAATTAACCAGCTTTACTTCTTAGTAAGGCAATAAAAGAGGGTTCATAAGGACACCCAAGAAAGCACAGACAAATGCACTAAAAGGTGGGGAATTCCTCACACAATAAAATGTGTGCATTAACATTCATGCAGGGGCTCTCATCTGAAGCTTTGAAGAAGAACCTTTCAACACCTAAAGTGCAGGGCATATATTTGTGCCTAACTGAACTTATTGGAATTAAACTCTTCATGATCTCTTTATATTAAATTTAGATTTTAAAAAAGGGCAAACACTAACAGACCACTCCTTAAAAAAAAAAAAAAAAAAAAAACAAGAAAGGAAAAAAATACACCCCCAAACAAACCATCAATTCAACTACAAAGCAGAAAATGCTACTAGAAAAGTTCACAAATATTAAATGTGGACCCACCAGAGCCCCTCTAAAATGCCAGCAGTGCTGCTTTGAAACACCTGGCAGTAATGGACATCTTTGAAATCCAGACCTCCATGCAGCTTGCCCAGCTTGTTCCACCCCAAACAGAGTTAATCTACAGGACGCACTGTGTAGTCACAAAGTGTCAGATAGTCACAAAAATAATATGTAATTTTCAAATAAACTATGTGAAAATAATCTGAAATCTTCCTTCTCCAAAACATTAAAACAGTTTCCTGAAAAAAAATGGCAGTTCTTGGCAAAATGCATTTTTTGGTGGAATGGTCTCTATTTTTTTAACAATGACCGGAAGGTTCTGGTGATCCAAAGCAAATTTTGTAGTGAAATTAAACAAAACAAACCACAAAAATAGCCTCCAACTCCCAACCCCTGTGCCAAACAGTAGGAGGAGGATTTCAGGGCATGCACTGATTAACTGGTTCTGCTGACCTGGAGCCCAGGCTTGGGTGCACACTGAGCCTTTGGGCACTCCTTGGCGCTTTGCTCTCTTCTTTTAGTGAACAAATGTGGAAGCCTCATTCTTTAGCCCCTACAGAATTGTATTGCTGTCCAGCCAACATCAAAGTAACTATGCTGAACTGTAGTGCTCCACCTATTTTTGGGAGGTGCTAACATCCAAATCTATTTAATTTGGAAATGTATGCAGATGAAGAAATTTGCATGGGGCAATCACTAAAATTGTAATAAAAAAAGGAAGCAAAGAAACCACTAGTTTGCTATAATTCAATGGATATATAGCTAGTTAATCCTTTCAAGCTTACATACATTAACTTCACAATGCTGTCTAATGCATCTTTTCTCTTTTATGAAACCCTAACACACATGAAAAGGACAAGTTTTGTAGGACCTGGCTCAAAGCTTTAAGGTTTCCTACTGGTTAGGAAGAAGCAACTGTTGGGATGCAGCAATATATTTCACTTCGTCTTTTAAAACTAAAGCAGACACAACAAGAATAATTAAAGCAACTTTCACAAGCAGAATATTTTTAAAATGTTTGAATAGCATTTGCATTGAACTACTAAATTTCTCACAGTGCAAATTCATATCTAGCATGCCAAGGAAAGATAGCAGAAGCAGGGACAGAAAAATCTTTTACAATACTGCCTCACCTGCAAGCCTGGAGAAGTTTCTTCTGTGAGAATAAGAGAAGAAATACTCAATAACAAGTTCTGGATGCTAAAAAGAGTAGCCCTCAAACTCTTTTCAGAAAATACCAGTGATGTTCAAATTAGAGCCATTTAGATCCCTTTTTTTTTTTGTTTGTTTTGTATGCAGCATGCTAAGAACCAAATGGAGAGCACGTCTCTCACATAAGTAACAAACAGCCATGACTAGTGACATTTTGTTCCCTCCCAACAGTTCTAGTTTCTAAACATGAGCCTCTGATGAAAGGCTGGCCTCCAGCAGCAATGCTCCAAGCCGTGTTGTTCCTTCACAGCCTTCAATTTATATTCAAGTCATGAACATGCCACTCCTTTTGTTAGCTTTTGATTGTCATCTTCTGTTTTCAGCATTAATTCCCATAACAAAAATTGTCATTGTGATAGGTGCTGTGGAAATCAGTAAGATTAATAAGTGGTTGGTATAATATCTAAATACTCTCCCCTATCAAGATGAGTATGTTGCTGAATTTGTGCTATGTGGAACAGCTGACAGTAGAAATAGTTATAATAGATCACTTTGACAACTTTAGATTTACATAATGGATTCATCCACTTTGCAGATTGGGTTAGTGCACATTCTCTCAGCATGCAAAACATGCCTATTACCTTTAGAACATTTGCTTTGAATTGTTTGTGCTGCTGCATAAAATATACTTTTTTTGCGGTTTGTAGACTTAAATGTGTATTTTAAAAAACATGTATTAGTATGTTTATATGTCATGTGCAAACAAAGTAAATTAAAGTACCTGCACTAAAGTTCATGCTACTCTTTAGTGATTTTATCATGTTTTCATTTAATTCACACAAGCTGATATTTTTCCTTTTTTAAATTCCTTTCCCCCTTTTTCAGATTTAGGAAACATAATTAATAGAAAAAAAAGACACTGCAGAAACTGTGCCTGGAAAACTTATACCCTTTTCCAGTCTTCTCACAACACATCACAAAAGTTTTTATTACCAAAAATAATCAAGGATTAGTTCATTATAGTTCCAGTCCAATTCCACCGATACAAAGAGCAAAAGCAGCAGAAGAGGGTGAAAAGGGCCCTGTGTCCAATAGAAGATAATCCCCTCCACAAACACAGACACTGGGGAGGAGGCCACGCTGCCTTCTGAGGTCTCCTCATTTGGGAGAATGTTTGGAACAGTGCTGCAGCGGCCTGGACTGGGCACATTCTGCTCAGTAATCAGACCAAGAGACATCCAATGCCACTAAAATTCTGGGTATGTGTGCTGTGTGACTTTGGAGAAAGGTTTTTCTTCCCAGCAGGACACACAGCTCTGAAGAAACACAACTTCAGTAGTACTGGGGTCTTGAAAGAATATTTCTGCTTTGCTATCACACAAACTGAATCCCAGCACAGGGACAGCCTGACAAGTACCTCACTCAAGGTGAGGTACTCCTAATCCCCAAGCCAGTGGTCTTCAGCCTTGCAGGATGGGCAGCTCTGGAACAAGCCCACTGGGCAAACTCTCTGAGGTCCAAGACCGTGGGATTTCAGCACACAGCTCCAAAAGAGCTCAGTGAGCCTGTGGACCATCTCTAACATTGTCCTACAAATGTCTCGGCTGATGGGTCTTTGTCAGATTTGCCGTGAATAGGGAATTTAGCTTGCTGTACACTCTGGAAACCTGAGCATCAGCCTCTGACAAAATAATCTGAATTTTTAGTCCATGGGAAGTTCCAAAAGTTAAATTTACTGTGAACTTAAAATCCTTCTTTTTGGCTGGGGATAATACTGTACCGTTTATTACACATTTGTATCACAAAATAATTAATTTCTATACATCTACTACTATCTTAGACATTTATTTCTGAAAAGGCAAATGTTATTTCTTACTTGGGAATAATACAAGTACCTCACTATATGTTTTTTTACCATCAGTACTTCAAAAAGGTGGAAAAATCCTAGCATTTATATTTCCCAGGTTGACAACAAGTTACTCAAGGCAAAATAGGCACGCTGTAACAAAGAAATCAACTGAAGACAGGCAGTTTTGAAGTCAAATTGTCAATAGCTCGAGACATTTAGACTATGTCACATCACCTAAAATATCATACTGAATTATGAGCATGAGATCATGTATGAGCTGTTGTTGCTTTGCATGGTTTGAAGAATGCGAATAATTTGCAAATTAACAGATGTGCTTTAAGATAATTAGAGAATAAGATAACCCTTAGTTTAAATATACTAACACTCTTTTTGCACGGTGGAATATATTGCCATCATTGGACTAAAACACAAGCAATATCTGCCAGCAATAAGTGTAGTTAATGGCTCTAAACAGTTGCTCTAATTTATTTGATTTTATGAAGTGAGACTTTAAATAAAATAAAACCTGCAATTATCCATTTTGTTGTTCACTTATATCTTTTTAAAAAGTAGTGTAAAACACAATAAATGTTCATACAAGTTCTCAGATGTCAAGGTAAATGTTACAGTCCCATTAACAAAAATTGTTTCTCCTTATCTCCTGGCTACCTAGGCTTCTGCCTCACCCTCACAGAAATAGTTTTATATGGAAATACATACATGCATTGTTAGTCAAGGATTAATATCAGGTTCACATTTTTCTTACCCAGTTATTGGTTGTAATAATACTTATCAGTATCCAGGCAGCCTTACATTTGAAGTGATCTTGATTTTGCTTGATTCTGCTTGGGAGTTGTTAATGAAATAAATGCTTCTTAATTACCTTTTCAGGGTGACTGCATGGCTGTATAAGAAAAAAATAACCGTGTACATTAAAAAAAATTAAAAATGCAAATGCACAACAAATTTGGCAGTACATTCTCTGACCTCTCAAAAATCCTAGGGGAATGGCTGTGGTGTTAAATACAAACCACCAGTGAGGCCCTTCTTTGCTCATCCTGCAATTTCGTATAATTGGGATGTACATTTTTCATGCCTAATGTTCTCAGGTAATTAAGCAGTCTCCATACACCTACTTGCTGGCATATTTCCCCAATAGGAAGGGGAGATGTTTGGACTGATGATGTTTTGTGTTCCCAAAAACAAAACATGGAGCCCAGCATTCCTGGGGATGGCTGAGCACCTTCTTGTCCATAGGAAGCGGTGAGTGAACTCCTTGTTATGTTTGTGCTTTGACTAATGAAGTGTCTTTATCTCAAGCTATGAGTTTTCTCACTTTTACCCTCCCAATTTTCTCTCCAATCCTGCGGCTTGGGGAGTGAGCGAGCAACTGCGTGGGGCTTGGCTGCTGGCTGGGATTAAATCACAACACCTACAAAGCGTGATTCTTTGAATGGTGGGAAGAGTAACTACAGCAACTAACAAGACATGAGCCTTCAGAAGGTAAAAGAGGGCTGGCTGCTCCTCCACTGCGTTAAAATTTCGAATCACATCAAAGAGTAAGAACAAAACAGGAAAAGAAAAGATGTGTGGGGAGAATCAAGGCATGAGCTGCAAAGTAATCAAACCACTTAAGTGAGAAGTAAGTGATGAGGATGTTTTAGAAAAGTGACATTTCTGAATCCCATCTTCCATCTAGACCTTACACTTCTATATCCAGATTACTGCTCACAGCAAGCTGTCTCAGCTCCTGGGCTTTCCCTTTGTCTCTGCTATGATTAATACGACAGATATTTCTTCTAGCTGTTCCTATTCTCTGCTGTGCTGTCTCTCTCTTGCACTTGCTGTTTCTCTTTCTGCCTCTCATTATTTGCTCAGGCTTCCAAGCCCTCTGTGACAGCATTCACAGAACAAAAGGTTGTCATTACATTTATCCCTATTTATCCTCCTTTGATGTGGAATTGAATTTTGTTCTGCTAGCGTGAAGAAAGCTACATTTGTCATCATCTTCATCATCTCTATTTTACTTAAATCACCTTGAACACAACTGTAATATATTTCCTAAATTTATCAAAATCCTTTACAACCAAAAAGTTTTCACAAACCCTTTCTCTATTACTTCTCTAGTGAATAAAATGAGGTAAATGCAGGTATGTTTGTAACCAGAATGCATATAGGCATTTTTTTCTTCTATCTTGAGAGCCTCCTGGAAGGTACAGAGTGGCTAATTAGCCAGCTATGTATAGAAGTAAGGAAGAAAAGGAGTAATCATCATAACAATTTGTTCCTTTTCTTACTTTTCATTGAAATTCTGAAAAAAAAAAAAATAAAATCACAGGTAGGAATCAGTCTCATTTAAAGTAAAATTGCCCCTCAAAAGCAGCAGAAGTCTGCAGAGGGATCAGGTTACACATCACTTTTGCTTACTAACTCCAGCTTCCAGAGCCATTAACCATGTACTGGTTTTGGCTAGGATAGACTTGACTTTCCTCACAGTGGCTGTATAGGGTTATGGTTTGGATTTCTGCTGAACACAGTGATGATAATATAGAGGTCCTTTTTTATTGCAGAGCCAAGGCCTTTTCCACTTTTCATACAGCCAGGATGGAAAGGAAACTGGGAAGCTGTGAGGAGACACAGCAAGGACAGGTGACCCCAACATACTGAAGGGAGGTTCCATCCCATATGACAACGTGCTCAGAACATAAAGTAGATGGGGGAAAGAAGAAGGGTGGATAAGTTTAGAATGACACTGGGTGTCTTTCCAAGTGTGATGGAGCCTTGCTGTCCTGGAGATGCCTGCCAAGGGAAGCAGTGGATTCCTTGTTTTGTCTTGGGTGCACAGCTTTCGCTTTCCCTATCAAACTGTCTTAATCTCAACCCACAAGTTTTCTAGTTTTTACCTACACAACATTCTCTCCCTGATCCCTGGTAAGGGAGTGAGTAAGTGGCCGCATGGAGCTTGCATGCTGGCTGGGGTTGAACCACTAGAACCATCACTGTGTCTGGTTGCAAGGTCTCTGCAAACTGGCAATAAATTAGAAACGTGTTGCAAAGATACTGCAAATGCAACAGAACTATGTTATTCGTGACTTTCCATGACATTGATTCAGCATCAAGAAACTGGAATCTAGTGCAGGTTTGATTTTTTTGTGAAATCAGAAAACCACTGTACCTCAGAGTGCTCTGTTCTAATCAAAACCATCTGCACTATACCATCCTCATAGTATGCATTCAGATGTGACAAAATGGTGGTTAGTTATGACTTGACATGCCTCTGGAACAATAAATAGTGTTTACCACTTCTTATAGAAAAATGTACTGAGACCAAGTTAAATCAGCTGTCTAAAATTGTGACTGGTAAGAATCCCAGACTCTGCATGGCTTACTACATTCACTGTCACACACACACACAAGGTGAGAAGGTAGGTGCCACTCAGCTCACAGAGAAGCTATGCAAAGGCAACACTAAAACTTCTGTTAATAAGGTGGCAAGAGGGAAGACTTTACTCCCAGTGGCAGCCCTCATACTGGGACTGGAGCAATTTTCCAAATGAACTACCAAAACCAACTGAAGCACCAGGAGTTCAGAAGAAAATCATCAAAAGCTATCATGAGAGGTTCACAGAAAAGAGAAACTACATTTACATTGAACTTCAAGTGACAGAAGTGCCACAACACAGCTAGGATGTGCTTTTGTTCAGCCTCTCCATGCACACAGCAGAAGGTGCAGAAAATGCTATGTTAAGCTGGTCATCATTGCTTCCATTCTGAGAAAGCTAAATATATGGCTCTAGACAAAGGTGGGTTTTTTCCTAATACAAAGGACTACCTACCGGCTACTTAAAGTTTACATTCACAGACAGTCTCACTAATTATTTCTCTGCGCTCTACTTCCCTTTTCTTGGCAGAGAAAAATGAGAGCCCAGCACATGCTGTTTGCCAGAATTAAGCAGCTTTTCAAAAACACGCTTCAGGCTTGGATATATCAAAAAGATTATGCTAATAGCAGAGGATCAATGACTTCCTTGTGACTCAGGGCAGAGGTCAAATCTATACGCTCTTTGACCTCAGTACAAATTTTGACACAGCCACTGACTGCTGATGATCTGCTAACAGACTCCACCAGCATAGCAATGTACTCTTATCCCTTCAGGCATGCTTCTCAAACAGGACTTTAAAGAGAGACAGCAGACACAATTTTCTCTCACAGACAGATACACACCAAGGTCAAAGATTGATGCAGGCCCCCTCCCTCAATTTCAGTTGCTACAAGTCAAGTGATCTTCTGAAGGAACAGGACCCCAGTCCTTACACTGCTTAGTGCACCCCTCTTCTCCAAAGGGAAATATGTCTGAATGACATTAAGCTCAGAGAAAAGTTTAGCCTGAGACGTGCATTTTGCTCTCATTAGGAATAAAGGAAAAGATTTCTCTATCACTGCAGAGGTGTGTTTTCAAATTAGGCCAGTCCCAGCCAGCTGGGTGGACATTGGAGCAGAGGTTCAGTGCACTTACAGCATGTTAGGAGGCATCACTGGTAACAAACTCGGTCTCTAATATCTTAGAAATTAGGGAGGTGCAGTAAACAGCTTTCTGTGCCAAAGAACAGCAAGAAGCTTGAGGAAACTGTTCAGTCCTTCAGTAGCACCAGACTGTAGCATTGAAGCTTTTTCTCGTGCTTTAATCAGAGAAGAAAAAACAGTAGTGTGGTTAACTGTAGTGTAGTTAGTTGCACTTTATCAGATTTCCTTCTATGACATTTTACAACGTGCCTCTATAAATCCTTGGCATAAATTGAAAATCCAACCTCAGAGCAAGCCAACACCCATATTCAACACACAAGGTAACTATTCACAAAATGGAACATTGCCCTTTTCTCAGCTACTGCTATACCCTACAGAAAATCTTCAAATTTTGTCTAAACTTCATTCTTCTCTAAAACTGGAAGTAAGCCTTGTTTCATCCTATAAAAATCAACATGCTAAAATGAACACAAGAAACTAGAGGAGTTTGAAATGGCCATGCTTGTTTTATGAATGTCCTAAAGTCAATGCATCATCTCATACCAATGAAGAAGTGCAACAACAACAAAGAATCTTTTCCTCACATTAAATTGCTGCTTTGGCACCAATCTGGCAGTATTCACGTGTTTTATTCTATAGCTATATTGCTTTCTGTGAGTATATGAGTCTTTTGTTCTGTCATGTCCTCAAAGTATTAGGCAACAGCCTATGAAGCCACAAAGTCTATGAAAGATTATTCATAGGTTCAGATTGTATGGCTGAACATAGTTCTCATGTTTTATGCAAGCCTGAATTACATACACTCAAAGTGAGCTGTTCAATTCAGAGACTCACAGAGCTCCATATAATAACTTTTGAATTAACAAAACGGGAAACCATAGCACCTGTGGTTTATTGCATAGCTAAACCTGTTAAATATGCAGTATAAATTTGGAAAGAATAAAAAAGCCCTTAAACAAGCAAGCTTATAAATAACAAGTCTCACTTTGGAGTGAACTTTGACACTCTAGCTATAAAATTTTTAAAATAGCATTCAAAAAGAGGAATTATATCACACAAGTTTCTCTTTCATGGATCCTCACACCCACTCCATATTATCTCACCCTTAAGGGTCACTAGCATCATACCTATTGCAGAATAGCCACTTACATATAAGAATCTAATAGAGCCACAAGGTAATAAAAAAATTACCATTAAATTACGAAGTTGAAATATTTTTTTTCTTTACAGTAGCGTGCATGTTTTGTGGTGGTGCTCTGAACCTTCACCTTTGGACTGCAATCCTACTGTAACATCAGAGACCAAGCAGCAGTGGAGTGGGGTTTTTGAAGTTCAAGCACCACTAACAAGCAAGAATCCTTAAGAAAACATCCCCTCCTCACAGAGAAACTAGAAAATCACCTGCAGATGGGCAGTAATCCAATCAAACCTGTTAGCTGTACATAGAACTTCATTGAAATGAATTATGGAAGTGTGTGGCTAAAATGGTGGAGGCACTTAAACACATTGACAGGTAGACATTGTCAGAGCTAAGAAATTATATTTACTTCTTTTTTTACTTATCACAAATAAGAGTCCTGGGGGCTGGAAAAGAAAATGAAAGAAAAAAGAGATAGAGAGGCAGAGGCAATAGCTGACACTATCAAGATGACAAAAAAATGACTTCAACAGGGCATGTAATACCTTATTACATAATTGAAAAACCAAACCAAACCAAACCAAACCAAACCAAAACAAACCAAACCAAACCAAAACAAAAAAAAAAACCAAAAACCCCCACAAAAAAAACTTCAGAGCTGTTACATCTTAAATCTATCTGTTGAGAAAGATGATATGCTAATATCAGAACAACACAGTTTTTTAAAGCCCTACAAAATGTTAAATTCAGATTGGCACAACAAACAGAACAAGATCCTTGTTCTTTGGCTGGCATTTACATTTTGCTTCTTCAAAGTATACATATAGTACAAAAATATACAAAAAGTTGTTGTTTTAAAACATCTTTCACTCCTCAACCTCCCCACCCAGTCTCAGAGTTACACCATTCCTGTCAGCAGATAATTCAAAACATGTACCTCAGCAGACAGTAGGTTCTTGACATCTGCCTTTTATCAGAGATGTCTGCTGTACTTCTTGTGCACTGTGTGATATTTTAAGCAAATTAAACATAACACAAATTAAAGTAATATTAAATGAGACACAGGCATTCCCGGGCATAGGACAGATGCAATCCATTTTTTCAGGGGACTCCTGATGTGAGATGGAGGCAAAAGCAAACAGGAGATTGCAGCAGGGGGAAGAAAAAGGACCTGGAGAGTTTATTGCTAGCTATTCAACTGTTAAAAGTCTTTTTGTAACATCTTTCTGATCACAATCAGAATTAAGGAGGGAGTGGGAAAAAGTCACTTGATGCCAAAAGAATAAAAGTCAAGAACAACCAATCTGAAACTCCACGTTTCACAGTCCCCTAGACCACTTGAAAGCTAACCATAAACAATAGACACCACACACTCATTTGACACTCTCTTTACATTAGGATACTTGCAACAAGTCCCCAAAAGCCAGTGAAAATCTTTGGTCCTGAAAGTGCAGTACCAAGACACAGGATGAAGTACTTGAGTGGCAAACACTCCATTATTCATCTGCCATGAAGGGGAAATCTGAGCATAGCTGGCCTTGCAGGTTAGGCAGCTGGCAGAAGCATTGTGCCCAGAATACAGTGGTGCCAAACAGCTGTCGGGGAAAAGTATTTTCCTAGGAGCTCTAAGGACATTTCTGTACTCTTGGCACATCACTATGTGAATCACTACTTGCCTCTGGGGGAAACCTATAAATGCCCAATATGTTCTTCATGAATATTTACTGATTCACAGTTAAGTAGCTATGCCCCTGTCATATTCTTGTAGAGCTAATTCCCATACCTACTCCTTTCTCCTTTGTTGTCAGAGCTCAAAGCGAGATGAGGGGACAGGCAGTTTGCACTCCTCTGCATTCCAGGGACACTCACTGAACTCACACTCAGGGACTGAGTGGCAAAGAATTTGTCATATTGTCCTGGTTTTTTATGGGTTCAGTTTTTGCCAATCACAAAGCTCAGATGGCAGTGTTGAAAATGTGAGTGCAGGTGCATTTTCAAAATATGAATTAAGTTTTGAGCAGCAAAAATTGGCACAGATCTATGCCAAAAGTCTGGATTTTGGTAGAAAATGTAAAGAATCAAACTCAGAAGCCAAGTAAAAACTGTGAGTCAAAACTTACATTTATCAGAACACACCAAAACATGGTTGAAAACCAAAATTTTCTAATATTGATCTTACAGCCAGGCTCAGTATTTCCTAGCAAACCACTTTTAATCACCAAGAAGAATAAGCTAATCAAGTACATTTATAGTCTGTGACTCAGCTGGCAATAACTTGAGTTTTCAAGAGCACACACAAGAATTTATTGTTGCAGCCGAGTGAAACTGCACAGGTTTGCACAACTGGCTACATAAGGAAGCGGTGGACATTAATATCTAATGAGAAGAAGCCAGTTTCTTTCTTCATTTGAAAGATAACTAATAAAATTTAGCTCCTATACACTCTACAACTTAAGTTTTTAAATGGTTCCTCACCTCTCTGGGAAACTTCTGGTTCCTGCAGATCCAATATTGTTTGGAGGCTTGTGCTCTTTTAGGTTCTAATTTCAGAAAATTTCTATGCAAGCTCGGTAAGTGGATGCTTTACAACATTCTGCACACCATTTTCCACATCTTTCAAGTCTGTAAATTGGATTTCTCTGTCCATTTGTGAAGTTCCATGTAAAGGCACACAACTAACAAGAAATAGGGAACAAAGAAAAATGTCCTACCTGATCTGAGCTACTTAAAGATACTGTTGATGTGCATCTAGGAGTGAAACCTGAAATCCTTCAGCACCTTAGTAGCACTCACAGCAACCACCAAGCACACAGTTTGGTGGTCCTGAAATGTCCTGTTTTACAGTCTCTGAAAGCAGGTAGCTTTGAAGACCTGAATAACCAGAACTTTCTAAATGCCTGCTATGCAAGAAGTGTACCTTCAAGTGACACAACCAAAGAAAAATTACCTACAAACTGGACTGAGTTGAGGGTTTCCCAAGAAAGACAGTGCTGTGTGCTAGTGAATGGGACCACAGCTGCTCTCACAGCTGGTGGCACTGGAACCTCTCACTGTCTGCTTGAGACTGATATACACAAACACAGAAACAGTCATGGATGACAGATTTTGGGGCACAAAACATGCTTCTGATCTATTAACTCTATAGATGCAGGGAAGCAAAAGCAAGAATTTGCCATTAATCCTAAGGGAACCTGTATTTGAATATACCTAAAAATGCTTGTACAGGTATCAACACAGGCTGACATTTAGTGCTTGCAAACACACCAAGGAGCTGTGTCTACAGGAACATGGTTTCTTGGGCTGACTTTGTGCTGAACCAGGGAGAAACTCTTTTCAGAAATTTTCCCACTTCCACACTTGCCTTTCTTATTTTTTGTATTTCTTAATGAAGAATGAAAAAGTTTAAAAAAGCAACAACAAACAATAACAAAAAACTTTCAGTATAACTTATTAGTATGGCATCAAGTGTAGACCTGGCATAAAAGTGCTCAGTTTCTCTTAAGTGACACAGTACTGTAGATCTGGATCCTACCTTTGAAAATGAAATCTGAAATCTGAAATCTGTTTATGATTATTGAGTGATTGCTTCTCAAAATCTGTCTGCTGAGTGATGTGCATACTGTGAGGATAGACATGCTCCTTTCTCTAGACACTGCTCTATTATATCTTATAAGGCTCCTTTAATACAGAAAGTAACTTCATCAGTAACTTTCTTCTCTTTATCTATTCTCAGGTTGAATAATGCCTTCTTTGCAAATAACACTAATTTAGGTGCATTTCCTTTGCAAGTAGTGCTAATTACTCACACCAGCTCTCCCTGAAGTATTAACCTTTGATTTACTAGGGTTCCCAGAGCTGAAGAAGGAGGTTTGGGGAAGTAAAAAATGCAATTTCACATGTTTAATAAATATTCCCATCATGTGGCTTCTACCAATGCCCTATCCAATATGGCAAAAAGAACTCTAAGCCCAGTTCATTTCAGTATTATTGACTTCTCCTTTTAAAATACCCCCACCTTTCTCATATGAAATCAGTTGACACTGCTGGCTTCACAAAATTTAAATGTTCACATTCAAAAGTAGATTTTTCCCATCTTTTTGGTACCTGCCTCTGTTTCTCTTAACCTTCCCATGCAGCTTTATAAGCGGACTGAAGGTCATAAGGAGTGCCTGGAATGAGATTTATGTCAGCAAAGTCAAGCTATGGATAGGATTTGTAGCTCCTTAGGCACATCTCCAAAGGAGACCCCCAGTTAGTGTGACATTATGCATACCATGTATCTGCTGTCTGCTCTGCCTGGGACTCCCCAGCAGAGACTCAGACTTACTCCCCCTCCCTCTCCTAGGACAAAATTTAAAATGTAAACATGTGTTTGGGTATAGTCCCACTCCAATTTCAGACAGCTTCTCATAACCATTAACATTTTCCTCACCAGCAGAGAGGGTTACTCTGTATTTTGTGCTTTCATCTAAATTTTGCCTCTTAAAGACAAGGAGCAGGACAAATGCAGCTTCTGGTACCTCTGGATGTGTTGCACATGGCCAATGTATCTCACTGAAATTCCCAAGGGATCAAAGCAGACATTAACGCATCTCTAACAGAAGCAGGCAAATGATTGACTGACTCACTAAATGCTATCCAGTTTCAAACATATTAAGTATGTCAGAGATTTTTTTTTTAATGCCATGAGATTCTTCCCAAAGGACGCTCAATATCCTTCCCCAAGGATATACTCAATATGTTAAAAACATTATACACCATTCCATCAAATTTAGTCAGAACATTCTTAGTTTTATTTTATGAACAAAAATAAGAACCTCAAGCTCTGAAGTGTCTGAAGGCAGGAGAATTCCCACCATCAGTAGCTGTATTGTTGCACATCCCAGCCACAGGTTTATTCCATACAGGTGGAAGACAGAAGTCTGGATGCATCATAAATCATCACCTCTCTCTTATTTCTTGCCAACAATGTAAGCAATTTCCTGGTACCTTCCAAACAGGGAAAGGGAAAAACTGACAACCAAAACTCACCCCACTTCCAAAAACCCACCTAATATGAAAAAATTCAACCTTGCCCAAAATTCCTCTAAACATAAGAAAAGGGGTAAAAAAAGTAGCATATTACCAAAAGCCAGATGCTACTAAAAAGAGATCCCTGTGTATTTATTCCTTGGTACATTGTAATTTAGGAGGATATGATATTATATGATTATTGATAAGATATGATATGATATGATATGATATATGGTATGATATGATATGATGATATGATATGATATGATATGATATGATATGATGATATACTGAGATGCAGTTTAGTACTGCACTAAAGAGAAGAATATTACATGGCACAGAAATACTCTGGTGGAAAAATCTGGGGGAGAGAGGAAAAATCTGGGTCAGAGAGCCAGATTTTCTGTTCCTGCATGTAAGTAATCTTCATAGATGGGCACAGGCAGGGAGGCTCCATCCCTTGGAGACACATTAGAAACACTTGTGCCATAAGTTGTGTTTCAAACTTTTGGAAAAGATCATTGCCATAGCAATGTCTTGTGGTACTGAAGGACATGAAGGTTCCACTTAAGACCCACCAAAGCAGCTGTGAATACCTGTCCCTCAGGATAGTCTTCTGATACTGTGGGATCTCATCTCCCATTTCTCATGAGACTATTCAGGTTGTTTCCAGACACTTCTCTTCAGAAGTTCCTGACTACAGAGTGTCTCCCAGAGTTAAAAAAAAAAAAAAAAAAA
>JAYDZK010000001.1:17497270-17508827 GCA_034509185.1 Euphonia xanthogaster | reverse complement strand
TAAAGGGTGTCTCCCAGAGGTAAAAAAAAAAAAAAAAAAAAAAAAAAAAGTGCAAACTAAAGTAAGCATGGCACTATCTTAATTTAATACAGAGTTATTCATCCTTTCTGTTCCAAGTGGTCCACAGCACTCTGCTCTTCTTACTGTGCTCTGCAGACAGACAAATTTTTCTTGCCCAATATTAAACCATTTTACCATCTCAAGGCAGCTGTGTCTCCTTATGCTTTCTTGATTTTTATGTGGAGCTGTAAGAAACTCTGGATCATCCTACAGCAATACCACTAATACTTCTTCCTATGATCTTCAAGTGGCCAAAAGACTGCAAACATCCTTTCCATCTGCATATTACTCTGCCATAATGTCTGCATGGCTTTAATTATGCTGAGGTCACAAGGCTGCTTTAACAGAGGTTGTCACTCAAATTTACCAAGAAAACAAATTTGAGTTAACAGCTTTCTTTACTTCCTTTATCAGCCAGTCCACAACATCCATACCTTGTCCTTTATATTTCTAAATAAGGAATCAACAGGACCAGTAAAAGTTTATAAAACACCAGGGACTGTAATGACTCCTAAGACAAATTAAGAAATTACTCAAAATCCCTCTATTTCCACTGGTATCCATCTTAAAAAATTCTCTCTTTGCCCCATAGCTTGAGACAAGACTATGTAATCCCTTGGTACAGACCACAACAGTACTTACTGTTGCAACATATTTTTTAGTTTCATCTGTGATGTCATTATAATTTTAAAAGTTTCAAAGACTCCAATGGTCTGTGATTGATGACTTTGCCTTTAGATTAGATTTGTGCATAAATAAATTAATTAAAAAGAGAGAATATGAAAGATGGAGTAGAAGCCAAATTCTGATTGCTACTACATGAACATTAAAAATGTAGTTATTTAAACTGATAAAAATCTGAAGAGAGAAAACACTGAAAGAATAAATGCTAACAGTTCTTAAGACAACTGTGCTTATCATTCAACTGGAATATTTTAGACTGTCAGGCAGGATTTTAGTTTTGTTCTAAATATATTTAAAAGCAATTATGCTAACTCTGTAGACTGAGGGTTACTGTTAAATTGTTGAGATTAGTCTGCTTTAAAATAAGCAGGTTTGTGGCCAAAAGAAATGGAAAGATCTGTGAAACGCATTTTGCACCTTAAAGCAGGAAGCTGGGAGGAAAATAAAAAAACCCTGTGATTAGAGTGGCAGGGAACTCACTGGAATACAGGAGGAAAAAAATGAGAGAGCAGTGGGTGAGTACATAGAAAGTAACACAGGTATTCAAAAGTTAAAAGCCCAGACCTGCATGCTGCTGCATGGTAATATTGCTCCATTGTACCTCTGTACCTAATTACCGACTCAGAGGCAAATTTTACCCCACAATATGCAACTTGGCACAGCCATAATGAATCAGGAATAAAAATGCCAACAGGAGTACCTGAAAAAGCATGGGACGCATAGAAAGCAAGAAGATAGTAAAGTCGTATTTGAATAGTCTAAAAGCACATAACTGTAATAACAGGGAAATCTTTTAGAAAAATGGGCCACTGAGGCTGACCATCAGGGAAAAAACAAAATGAATTAGACAGAATTATGTCTAGAAGGTATCCCATCTTATGAGATGTTTAGAACAAGACTCAATGAAGTGGCAAAAAGCCACAGTTGGAAAAAATATTTGAGGTCAAATAAAGGTATCTTTCTATCTCTAATTCCATTTCTTCTATGGCACTTCAGAGAAAGAATTTGGAAGAAATAATGTAAGGAAGAGGGGAGAGGTAAAAGCTGTCTACAAACAGCAGCCCTATTCATACAGGTGAGAAATGGTAGGAGCTTTCCTAGAATGGTGACACTTGAGAAAATGTTTTCAACACAGGAGTTTTATGCAGGCTATATATAAGGGGTTGGAAAAAAAAAAGAGTAAAAGTTTTACTGAAGTTAAAGACCTGGGATACAGGCCATAGAGATTTGAGAGGAAATAGAAATGTACCCTCTCTGTGCTCATTTGCATAAGTAGAGTTATACCTACAGGTTTGTTGTGAGCGAAAAAATTCGAATACTAGATTTAAAAGAAAAAAATAATTTAAAAAATCAGAGGAGGAGAAGCTGCAGTTTTATGACAATGCACAGATTCACAGGCTGGGCAGAAGTGCAGGTGCAGAAAGGAGGCACAGTCCAGCTCTCTACAACAGGGTTGGTGCAAAGGCAGCTCAGCTATGTAGGACCTGTTGCAGTCACCCAAGTGAGAAAACCAGAAAGTCAGACAAAGGAGGAAGAGCAGAAAGAGAGGTCTCAGTACTATGTTATGTAGTGCCAACAACTACAGCTGGATGCCAAAGTAGACATCCTGAAAACACCACCCAACACCACAATATGCTGCTGCGTGGAGCCACTGCAAAGCACAGATAAGTGCAGCTGCTTTCTGCCAGGTTCCAAACTGATAAGACCTAAAAAAAACCATTTTCTTTCAACAGGACTGTGTGGGGCCAGGGAAACTTGACTGGACTCAGCAGGGGCAGAGACAAGAAAAACAAGACTGTAGTTATCGACCTCAGATTAATAGTTATTTCACTGCTACATTAAAGGCATTGTTTGACAAAGCTGGAAAACAATATTTGCTGGCAGAGTCACAAAGCTTTAATTTGATATGAAAATGTCAGTGAATATCTCTTTCAATTATTCTTCCTTTCCTATTTGAAAGCAGTGTTTATTCCATAAAAACCTAGTGTTATCTCAGTTTAACTCAGAGAACTACTATATCAGTGAAGCAGAATAAAATAAGGTTGTGCAAATTATTACAAAATAAAAAACCCATTTAGGACATTTAAGAATGATCTTCACAAAAGAAAATAAGGTTTTAACCATGCATAACAAACATGATGATAAATCTTTAAACAATTAAGTAAAAGTTTCCATGAACTACTTAAAAATCTTCTTTCATTGAAGGGAACACAATATTTTCAAATCATCTCACAGTAACCTAAGACCTTTAACTTGCACTTTCTACAAAGCAGAAAACCTGCTATGTCTGACTGCAGTGGAAGTGGTAAGTTT
Organism: Euphonia xanthogaster; assembly: GCA_034509185.1. Lineage (NCBI taxonomy): Eukaryota > Metazoa > Chordata > Aves > Passeriformes > Fringillidae > Euphonia > Euphonia xanthogaster. Next base: position 17,505,770 of record JAYDZK010000001.1, on the reverse strand, counting down.
TAAATACAGGTTCCAGGTTTATCAGAGGCCCAGATATATGTGCACTGTATATATAGATTGAGCATACAATACCATCAATTATGTGGTTAGAATTAAATCCCTCTTCTAATAAAACCAAAGAAAATCTGAACTTCCAAGATGATAGACTAGTCCAAGTCAGAAAAATCTGAAAAGGGACCAGTAAAAAAATGTACAGTCAAAAATAAATGTATCATGTACATTTATTTTTGCATATTTTATAAAAATACCTGCCACTGCACAGTGTGGCTTATCTCCCTGTCCAAAGTATCCACGACTAGAAAAAACAGGTCCCATCCTACTGCTTACACAAACATTTGGGGAGTGGCCTAAGTTGGTCCCAGTACTCTAAGAATTGCTGCAGTAGATATCCACATACTTTAATACCCTGCTTCACATTACTGCATTGCTCCAGTTCTTCACCTCTTCTTTCACAAGCACTTGGAGCTCCTGATGCAGTGACCTTACCAGCTCTGTGGCACAGCCAGATGCACATCAGCCTGGATCTGTTGATCCTTACGCACCCAGAGGAAGCAGAAAAGATGTTGCCATAAGAACTGGGTGATGTAAAAGGAAGTGCAAGGCTGATGGTCTGGTCATCCAGGTTGGGAACAGGTAGTGGCAATAATGCTGAAGATCAAGATTCACAATGTCTCCATGTTTTCTGAGAAAGCAGAGGGTAAATATTTACCAAATGTAAGGGAAGGCAGCTGCTTCTCTTCAGCTGGGTCAGAGGGCAAGCAATGTAAAACTTGGGGAAGGTTTTAATATTAAAGGCAAGATGTGCTAAAGCATGCTAGTGGCAATGCAGAAAGAGTATTTGCAAGAATATCATCACAGTAGAAATGACACATGGGGGGAAAAAAAACCTACACCAAACAATCTGATTTTGGAAATCAGAAATTCATTTTGTAAAAGAATTGTTGTTGAGATTATGTGTGCAGGCACAGTTTCTTTCATTTTGGTGTGTTTCTGCTGGTTACAGGTTTCCTGCAGGGTACCTTACACAGTCAAGGTTTTACAATAGCTTGCAAAATAACTTTTGCAAGCTATTGTAAACTTTCCCCTCAAGTGAAAGTATGTGGCTTCTAAGATACACAGACAATGGATGCAAAGCAGTATGAAAGATGGAAGTCTTCAAAATGGGCAGATGAAGAGCTATGAATCTAAGATACATCTGAAAATTAACTTGATGTTTCAATGACAGATGATAAGAGCATGGCCACCAGATGATAACACCTATGTAGAATGAGTTCTGCACAGCAGAACTTCAGTGGTTATAGGAGAGACTTTGAAAATCACATATCTGGAATTTTCTAGTTAACTACAATTATCTTAGAAAGGGTAGAAAATAGAAGGGGGTTATCAGAAAAAAGTAATCTGAGTAGTTTCACACTTTTTATCTGCCCTTTTGTAGTTTTTACTCTTTCTTTAAATTTACCAGAAAGTAGCCTTAAGAAGAGAACAACATGACTGTTTACAAGACAACCCCATGCAAGTCCCATTCAAGCCCACTGCTCTCAGGCCCCTTTGTGTGACTAAAGCAGATGTAGATTTGCGCTGCAGTAGGCAGGCAGCCCAGTTCAGTGTTTCAGCTGGGTGTCTGTGGGAAGGGCTGGCAGTGAGGTGTTCCTGTTAGCATTCTACAAAGAAATTAAGGGGGCGTCTGGGATGATGATTATGATGCATCAAATGGAATCACTTCCCCGTCGGATTCTGCTAAATCATCTCTGACAGAAACTGTTTATCCTCAAGGCTCCTGAAAATATTTTTGAGTCATAAATTCTGTCTTTAGAAAGAGCTTGATTTTACCAAGGGCAGATATCTCCAAAACGTTACCATGTTAGATAATACCCTTTTATCCCTTCTAGAGCTTCCTACCAATCACACAATCAGAATAATTTTTTATGCTTCACAATAACCATACTGTGTTTTCCCAACAACATTCACCTAATATTATTTTGTTTACATAAAAATCAGAACTCTTGCCTGTTCCCATAAAAGGTAATATTTAAAAAAAATTATTCAAGCTTCTTTTCTGCTCAAAACAGGCATGCTCAGGGAGTAAAAGTGTAAAAATAAGCAGAAATATTTGGAAATCCAATATTAAACACAGGCATCCTGCCACTGACATTGAGACAAGTTCTATGTCGATCTTTATTCTTGCAATTACGCTGTCTCCAGTAGTATTGTAAGACCTTTATTCTTAAAATTTTCTTGACTAGTAGGAGTCTTGAAATAGCTGAAAATGCTGCACAGTTGTGTAGAAATTTTCCAGAGAACTAAAAAAGATGTTCTTTCTATAATTGCAGCTGTGTCAGAGATAAAGAGGCAGCCAGAGCAGGAACAGTCTGAATGAGGAAAACAAGTAAAGCTAGCAGGGGGGTAAGAACATTAAGGAGGAAAATTTACTAGCACATCAGAAAACAACAACAAATTCCCAACAAGTAATGGGCAAGCAAGGATCAAAGGGTATGATGAACATGATGGGAAGCAGGGACCAGGTCTCTGCTCAAAGAACTCTCATCACTCCATATTGAGTATGAAACTTTCCTGGAGCTTCCCCATTCTTCAGTGATCAGAAAAAATGGAGGGAAAGGGAGGGTAAAATTTATGGAGTAAAAAACAAAACCAAACAATATTTGTCCTTATTCTGTTAGAACTAATGTTCCTATCTCAAGCTAAGCAAGTTGCTTAAATTAATTGAGTGTTTTGCTGTTAGCTACTTACAATGTGTTCCCCATTTTCTTTGGCTTGAAAAACGATTTGCAGAAATGCTGAGACCTCATAACTGCAGCTGGGGAATGTGCTTGTACTCTGGGAACTGCTCAGTGAGAGTCACGAGTGTAAGTGTCATAAATATATTGTCCACATATAGTGTTGACTAACGCTAAGTATGCTAAAAAGAAGAAAATACCACTCAAATTCCTTAGGCATTCCGAAACAGGGATGCACAAAGGAGCTGATTTCATACATTTCCAGTATCATGGAACCATACAATGGCCTGGGTTGGAAGGGCGTTCAAAGACCACCTCATTCCAAACCCTTTGCCATGAGTTGGGACACCTTCCACTGGACCAGGTTGGTCAAAGTCCCAATCCAACTTGGCCTGGGTATTCTTCCAAGAATGGGGCAATCACAACTTCTCTGGGAAGCCTATTCCAGTGTTTCATCACTCATACCATAAAGAGCTTCTTCCTAGTATTTAATCTAAACTTACCTTCTTCCACTTTGAAGCCAGTATCGCTTGTTCTGTCACTCCATGCCCTTGTCAAAACTCCCTCTCCAGTTTTCTTGTAGGCCCCTTTAGGTACTGAAAAGTGCTATAGAGTCACCCTGAGCCTTGTCTTCTCCTGAACATCCCCAGCTCCCTGAGCCTGTTTTCATAGCAGAGGTGCTATGAAAAGTCCATTTATATTAAAAGTCCATTCCAAAAAGTCCATGTCCTTATGTTGGAGACACCAGAGCTGGATGCAGACCCATGAGGGTCTCAGACAGCAAAGCAGAGGGGAAGATTCACCTCCATTGCTCTGTTGACATGCTGCTTTGGATGCAGCCCAGGATACGTTTGGCCTTCTGGGCTGCTAAGGCAGACGGCCAGCTCATGTTGAGCTCCTTGTCCGCCAGCACCTCAAGTTCTTCTCCTCAGGGTTTCTCTTAATCTATTCCCTGCTCAGCCTGTTATTTGTGCTTGGGCTTGACCTGACCCAGCTGCAAGACCTTGCACCTCAGTTCAAAGCATTTTTTCTGAAAATAAGCATATTTTTGAGGGCAGATACTAAAACCAATAGTGCCATACCCCAAGAGAATTTTAAACAGCATTTAACAGGTGAGGGTTAGACACCTCTACTGAAGGTTAGGGAGAAAACAAAGCATCTGCTCATCAAGCAAGCACTGCACATGTGTCAAACAAAGTGGGGGCTCAAAGGCAAAAGATTAAACCCTTTCTACAATCCCACTCTGGCATTTTCTAAGAAATGTGACTTTGATTTTCTTATATCAGGGGTTTTATTGTGCACGTATTGCGAAAAGTAGAAACTCACTGCCATAAATTCTTGAATTCTATAAAAAGGTTTCAAAATTATATATACCTTTTATGGGATTTTCCAGCTGAGAGAGAAAGTAAGAAAAAGCAGAATTAGTACATCAGTGGTCACATTACCACATGGCCTCCACACACGACTATGTCCGCTTATCCTCAAATAAATCTTAAGTTTAAAAAGCATGAGCTGACTCAGCCCTAACAGGGTTAGTTGGAGGAGAAAGGGGGAAAATGTTCTTTCATTCTCATGTAGAGCTTTAGGTTGAAGATTTTATGCTGAATGTGTATTTAGTTTAGATTTAGTTACCTTAGGCCAAATACTACGAAAGTCAGAACATATTGGGACACACAATTCAAGTGTTGGTTAATAATTTCTTGGGGAAGATGGGAGACGAAACAGGGAGAACAAGAAGTGCAGATGAGAGAAAGGAGACAGGATATTTAACATTTTGTAAATATAAACAAACACATGCTAAATCAAGTTATAAGTTCTTTGCTTGCTCAACATATTGCAGTGATTTAAGAAACAGAATGCCGAGACACAGATGAAGCATTTGGAGCCTACATATGCTAGCACATAGGGTATATGGTATTACAAATCACTTGCATACACAGAGTGAAAGCCTTGTGATTTTAAATGTTGCTGTCGAGGCATAGGTAATGGTAAACTACACTACATGCCTGCTGCTATAGTACCATTCAAACCCCCTTCTTTCTTCCCACTTCCCTATCCTTAACCAGCCCTCAAACAGAAAAAAAAAGGGAATTAAAAAAAATTAAAAATACAGCTTGTCTTTTGTTCCCATGGAAGAATCACAGATGAATAAATACAATAATTTACTGCTTCTGAAACAGCAGTAATCACCTGGTAAATATACTGAGACATATTTGTCTTGTTAATATCACTTGTATCTGCCAACAGTCGTCTTGAAGATTGCCCAGGGCATAGCAATTAAGTCTGAATGGTCTTCAAACATGTACAAGGCAAAGCATGGCATATGGATCTGGGTGTCTGGGTCTCTCTACAGAACTTGATAGGAATCATGGATTTCCTATTTATTCTGTCAAAAAAGAGTTATGAGCTGCTCATCCTCGGGCTGGAAGGTATCCACAAGAGGACTATAAACTCTCCATTTAGAAGGATGCATTTCTGTACTTTGAGTATTTATAGGTGCTATGACATCATAATGCTGGGAATCATAGTATTTATGTGTTTTCTGTAAAAGAATCATTTACAGTAAGGCTATTAGAGAAAGTGTAGAATACTTGCTTGCCCATCAACAAGTGGTAAACACAACCAAGATTCATAACATAAAAAACATACTGTGAGTCTAGTATTAAGGACATAGCTGGATAGTAATTTTATTTTTGTCATGACCAAGACACAGGATGACAAGAAATACAGGGAAATAGATACTAAAAAAGGAGAGGAAAAAAAGGAAAAATGTTTTACTAAATATACTTTAGTCTGCTGTTCACCTGCCATACTAGCTGTCCTTCAGCTTTGTCCTCCAGTTTCTCCTCTGACACCCTTACAGTGTCCTGCAGCATAACTGATACTCACTACACCAAATGTGAGTACACCTTGATCTTGTTCTGTGCAAATGCCTGTAATCTGAAAAATGTCTTGGTTTTCAAGGCATATAATAAAATAGTAGTCATACATGACAATTTTGCATGAAGTTGCATCTATTAAATGGAGAATGTCAGTTAGCACAAGAGAACAAATAAAGGAATGTCATATGAAATCAAGTTTTTAGTGAAATTGTCATTAGTATTTATGTTAACTGTCATCAAAACCTAAAGAGATGTGATAACACTGGAATCTGAGCAGCATGGAATCACATTGATCTTCATTTTCAGAGAAAAGCTGCTTTAAGTGCAAAAGCTCTGATTTCAGTTCTAGCGCTGATTGTTTCCTTTGAAAGTGTTCCTCCCCACACCCACCCTCATCTTCCTTCCAGATGTTCATAGAGCAAACACCGAGTGGTTAGGATAAATTCATGCATACAGTTGTGAGAGCAAATTGACTTCTATTTCATAAGAATTCTTCTAGTCAGATTTGCTGATAAGTAATTTTATTTTTTTTTCCTTTTTTTTTTTTTTTTTTTTGTGTGTGTGTGTGTGTGTGTGCGTGTTTGTGGCCAGGATGCAGAAGATTTTCTTGTTGATCATTAGGAATAGACTCTAAATGCCACTGTCATTATTATGTCAATGCATTATTGAAGGCTGCCTCTGCACAATATGAACAATGTGATGTTGCGGAAAAGATGTGCAATCTACATGTGTAACTGCAAGGTATCGCAGAAACCTGTAAAGGGAAGGAACTTCTGCAACCTACAGAGGCAGAACTGACCCTTTCTTCCAGAATACCCTCATGGAAAGTTGTGCAGCCTGAGTTCCACTTCCCAATTTTTTTTTTCCTTCCTTCTTTCTATGTCTTCAAGTTCTCCAGACATAGAAATCAGACAGCCATTAGGATAAGCATACATTGCTGGCTTGCAGCCAGCTGCACATTGCACTAAGGGACACGGTAGACTATAAAGGCATAGGGCATTGGACAACCCTATCTTCTTCTCCTTTTAAAAAACTCAAAAACCCCCAAAAGGAAAAAAACAAAAAAAAAGAAAAAAAGCCAGCAAAACAACAACCGACCAACAAAAAAGCCCAAAAACCAAACCCCACAACAAACAACAAAACTTAAAACCAAACCAACGCATGCACATTGTCAAGAATAATGTATTCTTCTCAAGAACCAGTGTATGAATCCCATACCTCTGATTATTGCCTAATGGCTACAGACAGCAGGGAATTTACAGAAAGCCCCATGATGTACTTTCCTTTAAAAAAAATCAACCAAACAAAATGTATAGGGAAAAAAAAAATCAGGCAAAACTATTCCTTCAAAAACCTTATCTAAATTCTCTTTTTCATCTCAGTGGATGGAAGGGAGCAGGATCTGTCCTAATTAGCTCAGGGTCAAGGCTAGAAATGGAGCTGCTGCTGTTCATCTGTGCCCCAGACAGTACATTTTGCGAAAGGCAGCATCAGAGAAATTGTTGCAATTAGTTTATAACTGCCTGGTGTGCTCTGTCCATACTGAGCTGGATTAATCAATCATTAGCAACCTTAACACTGAGACTGAAAATCCACTAGCAGAATAAACACAAAACAGATGGCAAGTCCTTGACACTGCAAGGACAAGCCAAACCAAGCTCCAACAGCTCCTTCCTTCCAGGCAGGCATAATCCAAAGTCCCTGTTGGTGAGGGAGGAACCAGCAGTGGCTGCAGCAAGGGGGTGTCCCCAGTTCCATGCACAACTGAGTTTTCCAGGATGTGTGCCTGAATGCTGATTCCCTCTTCCTGAGGGAAGCCAGGGCCATGGCCACAGGGAGCAGGCTTGGCAGCTGAGATAAGGAGAGTCAATCCTCACTGCTTAAATCTCGTTACTGCTTGACCACCAGTGGGACCTGCCGTGACGACTGATGGGGGCTGCTGGGCTTTGCTTGAAGTTATCAAGGTAAAATATACCTTTTCCAAGGGGAAGGCTATCTGGAAGAACTCAGCCTAATACATAGATAACTTTGGCATTGCTACCAGTAATAAGGGGCCTACCAATTATTTTACAGTCAGTGGAATTGTTGTTCAACCTTCCCTGCCCAGAGGTAATTCTGCAGTGGAAATGCATTTGTCAGAACAGATTCCTTCCCTCAGGTACCAGATATACCAGCAAAACAATGATCAACTACCCTAAGAGGCATTTTCTCAAACTTGTTCTATCTAAAAATCTCTTACAGTCACTTTCAGGCATCTAAAAAATGGTTGTAATTTTTCATGGAAGACATTTTCAAAACACTATGGCCATGACTTTAGGCAGAAATAGGTACATGCAACCCTTCTACTAAATAAGGCCTTTGGGGAATCCTACATCACAGGCTTTGGGTTTGTTAGGCCTCCTGCTTAAAATAACCACTTAAAAAGGCTTAATGATGTAGAGCAGTTTTGTTTAAACCTGAGAAAATCGGAATCAGAAAAGCACAGTCCAGTCCTCAGTATGGAGAAAAGAAACAAAGAACAAACATTTGAGAGGTGTTTGTAAGTGAGATCTGTCTGCATCCCATTGCACACAAAGGGGAGTTTGGGAAGATGGGCCAAAATGGGAAGATGGGCCTATATTGACTCTTCTCTGCCTCTCCCAACACCACGTGAGTTGAAGGTGCTCACAGCTGGGGCTGTTGCAGGTTCTACACTCAGTTTGTGGATTTATTGTGATGCACCAACCCACAGGATTCTGGAATGCATTAAAATCTTACATGGCCTCAAAAAAAAAAAAAAAAAGCTGGACAAGACTGTAGTTATGATATTTTATGAAAAATCCTTTCCTTAGGATTTTTTTCTCCTGAGAAGCTGAGAGGCCTCAGGAACAAAATGTAAACAAT
>JAYDZK010000001.1:17427415-17471012 GCA_034509185.1 Euphonia xanthogaster | reverse complement strand
GTTACCAAGAAGTCAAATAAAGTTTCCAACTCTTCCCCTCAGTACTTAGAAAAAAAACAAAACAATACCAAAAAACACACCAGAAAAAAAAAAAAAACTCCTAAAAAACCCCAACAAAACAAACAAACAAAAAAACCCACAATGAAAGTTATCACCAGAATTTTGAAGGAAGACCTAGCACTGTTTAACAACTAAAGGTGCTGAGTTATAGAGCTTACATGAAATGCACCAGTACATTCAAGAAACAAAACTCTCAAATATAGCAGAGGCTTCTTTTTGAGAGATATCAGACTGCAACTCTTTACCTCTGCATAAACATAAAAGAAAGGTGCAAGGAGAAGCATAATTAATGTCAAGTATGCTCTTCAGCTCCAGCAGAGAAAAGTTACAAACACACTTGCAAACCAGCCCTTTTATGAAGCTTCCACATTTAAAGGGACTATTTCAGGTGGACCTCTCAGACAAAGGTCTTCCAAGATGGTCCCATGATAGACCCTGGGGTAAATGTAGGCTGCATTTTCCCATGGGAGAATCACATTATTGTTCTGGAGAGTTTTTCATTAAAAAAAAAAAAAAAAAGGAGAGAGAGGAAATTGTGAATATCAGTTGACGTCTTTGCAAGACTTTATGGTTGATCACTATCAATCCCATTGATTTTGGGAGTGTACAGGTGCCTAAAATACAAGGTGCCAAATAGACAAAAGAGTTATTAGAGAACCAAAAGCATTCCATATTTTTAATTACGTATTTATTTTTAACCATAGTTAAAAATAAATACGTAATTAAAAATAAATATGATTTTTTGCTTGCTTGAGCAACAATCTGGAATGCTTCCTCCATAAATTGTGATGGGATTGGAACAGCTTAGTATGTGAAATAACTGTTTCTTTAGACACATTTTGATAGAAGGCAGACTGGTATGTCAATGGCTCTATGGCAAGAAGTCAGGGTGAGAATGTTACAATTTTTTCCAGAATTTCCTCATATTCTCCAGGTACAGCTGAGTATTTGACTCTGAGGAATCAGAAATACTTCATTAAAAAAAGATAAAAAATAATAAAGACATGTACATTTTGAAAAATGCAGTATCAGCTTACTGACTGAAAGGCTGTATTTATTTTTTTTTTCTAAAGGAAAGCAGCACAGACATCCCCAGGCTTGGTTCACTCCTCTCACTTCATTCCAGTGAGAGATCTGTACTATGGCAGGAGTCAGAACAGCTCCCCCTTCCTCTGGACTAATCTGCTGATACACACACTGGAAAAAAAAACATGCTATTCCGAGCTATTTTGGAAAGAGCCCATTTCTGAAGTCATTAAACACACAGCTTTAACAGGGCTCTGCAGAGTAAACCTAAATGCCTGATCAATATGACAGTCTTTTAATTTGGTAGCTGGAAGAAAGTTTATACTCTGAACCTCTACGTCTTCAACATTTCAGGAGCATTCTGAGGAAAACTCAGAAAATCTGTTTGACAAGAGCCAGACAAACCCAAGAAATTGTTTAGAGATGGACTGTGTTCAGTAGGAACACCAACAGAGAGCTGTGTTCTAGTGTCTACTTGCCAGAAATGTAAACGTAGTAAATCCCCAAAGTCAGAAACACGGAGGGCTCAGGTGCGACCAGTCAAGCTCCAAGCAGACAGGAGTAACAACAGCACCAGCTCTGCATTGCAGCCCACACTGGTGTCCTGCTGGGAACAACAGGACCTGATCTCTCTCTGTGCATGCCCTTGCAGTTCTAACAGAATCACAGGGAAGACAGCTTCACAAAATTGCAATATGTCATTCAAATGGTCAAAAATAATTGTTCTCAACCTACAGGAAATTATGTGTGAGACAGCCCCATCCCCATTCTCTACACAAGCAGTATTGTTATAGGAGTTACCATTATCAAAGACTTCCTTGGCCTCTTTTGGCAGCCTCTAAGCTGTCCTATCATTCTACTGGTGGGTCTTCTTTCCTCATCTTTAATATCCTTTAGTCTTAAAACAAGGAAAGCAAAACAAACAAGCAAACAAACAAATCCAAACAAGCACCCCAAATCACAACACAATAATTTAATTTACTTTCTAAGTTTCCCTCATTTTTTAAAATACCTAATTCAGGAAATCCCCTCCTACTTAGTTTTAGAGGAAGGCATAGCAACAGCTTTGATGTACCTTGGGAAGCTCTGCCCATGAGGGAAATATATAGTTTCTGGGATCCTTCTGACACAGACTGATTCCCAGTCAAATTGCAGAGAAGAAGAAAGCATCAGTAACTTTGAAAAAGAGGGTGAAGCAAGAGCATAAGTTCAGGCATTAACAGCTTTGGTTCATTTATAGCAGCTGAAGGATTTACAACAGTACACCTTGTGTGAACACCTCTAAGAATATATTTTTTATCTTTAATCTATCTGTTGATGCTATTTTACTTTACACCACTGTGTTTTATGATTTCATCATTCAGCCTCTTCCTGCTTCCAACAAGGCAGGATTTTCTGAGCACATCATCAAAAACTTGAAGGCCAGCCTCATCTGATTCCCTGATGGCTCTTCTGGTCCATACACAGATCTGCAGTTTTGGGGAGCATTGCCTCTACTCAGCTTGTATGGATCTCCTGTGGGGATTTCTGGTATCCAGGTTCAGCTGCAAACGAACCCTTCCTGATAAGGAATACTTTAATTTGAGAATTACAACAACAAAAGAACAACAACAATAAAATTCAGGGGTTTTTTCTTACTTAAGATGCTTTACCAGATGAAAGCCTGTTTTGACAGGTAACTCACTAGACTCAGAAGATTCAGGTCAATTCCCACTTCATCAGCAGACTCTGTATGTGACCTCCTTAATCTATTCCACAGTACTAGTTCACAGCTGTGAAATGGAAAAATTCCCTCCTTCAGAATGATGAGAGGAGAGAATGCATTGAGGATTGTGAAATACTCAGCTATCACGGTGAGGGGGAACTTACAAGTGCATAGAGTGATACTTCATTTTGAAAGCTGACCTCTGCTTCTGTAGCATTCATAGTCCTTGCTCTTTTAGACTCATCCACTTACACCTTATGATTAATATCAGTAATTTAGCATTTCTATTACCCCTTACATCATTAAAAGAAATACCAAAAAACAATTAAGTAGCTCAAAGAGATGTTTATTAGCTAGGATTTTACATTGAGATTACAGCATTTGGGCCATAGGTCTTCCATGCATTTAGAAGCATTTTTCCCCTGTTGTGGCCCCTTCATTGCTTTACTACACCATAATTAAAAATAAATTGCATCTGGAAAAACAAAATGCTGGAAACTTTGAGATGCATTATTCTTGGGCTGGATTTGTTTTGCTTATTCACTGAGTAATTTGTGAAACTCAGTAATTTGCCACGGCTATCCCAGTCATTAGAGCAAATTATTCTCCTTCTACTGTATTTGTTTGTAATTGCCTTTTGAAATTAATTTATTTTAATTTCTTAAAAATAATTAATTCCAGGATGTTAGTTTTCTTAAGAGGGTTTAATTCCTCAAAAGACTTCTAGGATTGTGATTAAGATGCATATTTAGAGGAGGCGTTCTTACATATTCACCTTGGAAATTTATGCTTCATGTATTAAGAATCAGTATGTGCTACATGCTGGGCCACACTTAAATTGCTTGTTTGGGGTAAAACACTATCATATTTGACTGTCCTGTAAACTACAAGATTATTCAGCATGCCTGGGGCAGCACTTCCACTGTAACCACATCACATTAGTTTCTAGAGAAAAAGCATTCAGGGATGGCCAAGGTTTTCATCCTGAGTATCAGGCTGAAATCTTTGACATCTTTGTAAATCCAGGACACTTACACAGATGGGTTTTTTTTGTTGGTTGATTTTTTTGTTTGAGTTTTTTTTTACTAGTGTTTCTCATATGTTAACCTATTTATTGTGAGGGGTATAGAAAATGCTTCTTCCCCTATTTGGATAATGAAGTTGTATTATGATGAGATAAAAAATATAGTGGAGATTAACACTGAACCTTGATCCTCATCTATAATCACCTGACCAGCACAGCCTCCTTTTGTGCAGCTTTATGTCAGTGAAATTTAGAGCATCCTTGAAGAGCCTGGTGTAACAAACCACTCAACAGTTTAAGTGAGCAATCTCAGAATCAGAGGGAACAGAAAAGCAGCTCCATATCACTAAAACCATTCTCTGAGCTTTAATAAAGCTCTAGTTACACCTCAGGTTGTAGGGTCCCCCCAGCTCCTGGTGACATTATCATGCGATGAAATACAACACTTTACACAGAGGCTGAAGCTTTTTTATTATTATTATTTTTAATGACAATTCTAGTAATTAGTTAAATATGTACTTAGGAGGGACCCAATTGCAAACTTTTACCCTGATGGCTCCAGTCATATTAAAACTTCAGCCATTAACTTTAAGGAATTAGATTTTTGGAAGGTGACACTCTGACTGATAAAGAAAAAAATAACAATAATAATGGAAATTTACTTTGTACAATGATTCCTTTCAGTGTAATGTGCCTTGGGCTGTTTAAACCGCTGAATGTCAGTACTTGCCTTCCTTTCAAATCCACCTTTATCCAGCCTCAATGGACTGCCCAGCAGGCAGGCATCTATCCATGCCCTTTGGTTGCACAAAAGTCTCAGTGAGCCTTTGAGTATCATAAAGCATCTTTATATCACTTACTTAAATTAGGATGTGTGTGTACACACACAATACAATATCTACATACAGGGTAGTGCCATAATTCCAGGTTATTGTAGATGAAGTTTTTGTAGATGAGCCAAAGAAAAACCATCCTCATGACATGCACCAGTGCAATTGCATGATACTGCATGATTGAAAACCAAGGTGAGAGAAACCAGACATCCACAGATTCACCTTGTTCTCACATGGCTGGTGATCACAAGAGGCAGTGCCTCATTTAGTTTATTTATTAAGCACTGGGAAAGCACTCACAAGTGTGTGTAACACAGGGAAGAAAAGGAGCCTACACTTGCAGGAATTTTTAGTCTAGGAGAGAGAAAGCAGCAGCTGAGATGCTAAGCAGCAAAGCTGGTGGAATAAGCACACTTTGATGTGCAATTTTAGTGCCAACAAGGCTGCAGCAGCTGCAAAAGCCATTTGGAATGAAAGGTTGGAAAGGAAGGGTAAAAAGTAGCTCTTATATCCTTACTGGTCATCCTGCTTTTTCTCTTTTCTTCACTCCAAGTTGGGGGGAAAAAGGGGGCTTGCTTTTGTCGGCACTTAGCAGAAAATCTCCTTGGGAGGAAAGCAAGCCAATGGTTAGTTTCCAGGACATTTTTTATGAATTTTATGTTTCCTAAATAAGAATTAAAAGCCTTCTGGGGAGTTGACACATCGCAATTTTTGTTTCACAGAGATACTATTTCTAGTCCGAACTTTTCTGAGTAGGCTTTCTCACTAATGGCAAAAAAGGAACTAAGGAAAAAATATTCGTGCATGTGGAGTTCTTTACAGATTTGTGCACAGAAATGGAAAGCCTAAACACCAAAATCTAATGCAGAAGGTAGAGAAAGCTACCTTTTTCTGAGCTTTTAAGACAGTTTTAATGCCATTAGGTAGGAATGGACTGACTGGAATATAACAAAAAAAACCAAAATCCAGCAAGAGCAGCATATCAAAGTAGCACAAAAAAGGCAGTTAGAAGCAGTGTGCCAAGTCCAGAACCATGTTTACAGATGAGAAAAAAAAAAAAACAAACAACAAACAACAAAAGAACCAAGCAGAACATTTTTAAAGTGTATGATTAGGAACACCAGCCAAATTACTTCCAGGAAGAAAGTCCTATTTACAGACATCTCTAGAGATTCTCTGGGTTCATTCAGCTGACTGTATTGTACAATCACTTCAGTTTAGTTTTCTATCTTCCACATTTGCAGTATATTTCTGCCTATTAGCAGTTCTCTGAGGATAATTATTTTCTAAGCAACAAAGAAATTTCCCCTTTTCCTTACTCACAAAATCTTAGGAGAAAGACTCATGCCCAGAAGGTAAGAGCTCAGGGCAGAATTAAGCTGCATGCCTGAAGATGGGAACTCCTTGACAAAACCACAGCTTGTGTAGGAGGACAACTGCATTACTCTGTTATATGGTCACAGTGCATTTCTTCCCAGCAGTTGAATTTTCTTATTCTTCCTGCAATCTAGGGAATATCCCTGTATTTGATACAGCTCTAACAGTAAATAACCTGTTCTGGAAATGTTCATGAAAGTGCTTCATTTTGTCATATAGATGCAGACAGAGAATCTAGAAGAAAGAAATAGCTGCTTCCCTATTGCTTTATGAAGTTTTTCACTTCTGACAAGTGGATGAGCAAATCTAGGAACTTACTGATGTCCCCACAAGTTTTTTAATTCCATTATTAGTATCATCTGCACTAACTGCTTTGGCAAGTGTTTTCCAGCCCCTCTTGTACTTTTGATAGTGAATGACTGCACCCATATAATAGGCTGAATGTAGTACAGTCTGAAGAATTAACATTTGAATAGTGTTCGTGATTTTCAGACTGAATAGGAGCTAACTAAGAAGTCACAAATTCCAGGAGAGGGCATTTCTTCTTACAGTTTTACAGTTTTAGGTCCTAGTTTTCAAGTGCAACCAGGTAGAGCTGGATAAGGAAAACTGGAAGGTGATATATTAGAAGAGCTATTTGTATTTCTTTCCCTGAATTTGTTTTTTTTAAAATCTAGTTTATCTTCTGTCACAAAATTGATGCCAGCTTCTAGTTCTTCCTTCTGCTTACTCCAGGGCAAGTAGAGGAAGAAGATGCCCAGTCAGACACTCTTTTCCTTTGGTGACAGACTCAGAGCTGGAGAAGGTCATGCAGCATAGAAATAACTTTTGTACAGTTGCTATTCTCAAGGAGTCTGATAGGTGACCTCATCGCTCTCTGCAGCTTCCTGAGGAAGGGGAGGGGAGAGGGAGATTCTGATCTGTTCTCCTCAATATCCATTGATGGGATTGGGTGGGTGTTGCGGTGTTGGGAGGGTCCCCAGGATGAGGTGAGAGATGAGAATTGACTCCAAGTTCTCAGAGGGCTGATTTATTATAATATAATATTACATTAAAAGAAAATTATATACTAGAACTATACTAAAGAAAGAGAAAGGAGACATCAGAATGCTAGACAAAATGAATAATAAAAACTCGTGACTGACCAAAGTCCTGACACAGCTGGACTGGGATTGGTCATTTATTAAAAACAATTCACATGGAACCAATCAAAGATGCACCTGTTGGTAAGCAACCTCCAAACGACGTTCCAAACAGTCAGATAATTATTGTTTACATTTATTTTCTGAGGCTTCTCAGCTTCTCGGGAGAAAAATCCTGGCAAAGGGATTTTTCAGAAAATATCATAGTGACAGGTGGGAGCAACGAAGACCTGCATCAGGGGAAGTTTAAATTGAATATTATCAAGCATTATTTGCCAAAAGGGTGGCCAAGCACCTGAACAGGCTTCTAAGACGGATGGTTGATAAAGCTTGAGGATACCACAAAGAAGTAATGGGGATGGCAAAATAACCAGGCAGAACAAGATGAGTGCCCCGGTTACTTGGTGTCCTGGATCCATTCAAAGAAAATACAGATGCTGCAGAGAAAGAAATTAATGAAGAATCATCTGGAAAGAAGAGATAGAGGCCCTATCAGCACTGTATCTTGGGAGCTGTGTCCTAGAATGCAGGGACTAAAAGAAAATTTTGTTGGACAAGCCGCAGTGATCACTACACTGGGGTAAGAAATGCTGGTGCATTTCTAATGCTTTGTATGCCAGAGCACAGAGACTGCATATGGGGGAAATATTTACCTCTGTTACATTCACGGTGCTGATATTAGAAAACTGCATACATTTTTAATGGACATATTTAAATATATTTTAAACACAAGAGGTGTTTGGGGGTAGGGAAATGCCCGATAAATTCCTTCACAACTGGAAAAAAATGTTTTACAGCAGCAGAAGTAGGAAGTTCAGTCTGTTGATTTTATCAGAAAAATAGATTGACAGCTGACTTGATGCCAGCATATAAATATCTTCATGGGAAGAAAATGCAAGGTGCTAGAACAGTATCTTTCTTATTAAAGTAAGGACAGACTTAGATATGATAGTTGGAAAGAGAAACCAGTCAATTTGAGATAAAAAACAAACGGTTTTTTTTAGACAAAAAAATATGGTAACTCACTAAAGGGAATTACAAAGGAAAACAGTGAATATTTTCAAAACAGGACTAGATAGCTTCTTTATATTCTTGCATTTAAGTGAGCTCCAAACTTGAGATGGAACATGGGCAATAAGGTGAAAATTAATACCTGGTAAGGGTTGGTTTGCCAGCATACATGAGAAAATTGTTCTTGCTGAGCTGAAGCACTGGATCCAAACCTGTCTCCTTGAGCATGATGGGCTTACTTAATTCCCTCCGTATTCATATCATCAACACAGAATCACCAAATCATTTAGTTTGGAAAAGACCTTTGAGATCATTGAGTCCAGCCTATGACCTAACAGCACCTTGTCAACCAGGCTGTGGCACTGAGTGCCACATCCAGCCTTTTCTTAAACACCTTGAATACAGATTTCTCATATCCTTTATGGATATATTTCAAGAGTGGAAACTTATTGTCATTTTTACATTCTTGATTTAGATGTCTGGAAAGAGGAAAGGGTGAGTCAGAAGGCCCTACTTGCAGTTTTGGAAGTCATTCTCCTGTTCAACAACCTACTGGGGAAAATAACCCCAAAAATACCAGTAGGAGAAGTATTAAGACAGATTTAATGAAAGTTACCCGGGAAATACTATTTCAATGGCTTCTACAGACTTTGTAAACATTCTGTTTTCAAGCCCCCTGTTAACCAGAAAAACAGCAAAAGCTGTAGCTAGTCCTATTTTAGTGGCTCAAACAACAGTGATAACAGAAACAGCAGCTCTACTTTTCCCTTCCAAAAAGTGACAATGTCAGCTAGAATTGGCAGCCAGCTGAAAATAAAGTGAGGCCCCAAACAGCTGAGGGACAACAGTTAACATTTCCACCCTGTTGTACATCCAGGCTTCTCTCCCTGTAATTCAGCTTTTTGCTGCTGTTTGGAAACAGGATTAGGGCAAGTAAAAGTGAACTAGGAGCTCAATAATTTGCTCCTCTGACTTTGTCTGGTTGCTTTTCCAGAATGACAGGATGCATTTCAGTCGAAGCAGTTGACAGTCTTTGTATGTCCTCATTGCAACCTTTTTATAGAACATGTCTTTTCTCTTCTTTTTTTTTCCTCCTTTGACATTTGCTATTAATGCTACATTTTACTGGTAGTAACTAGGTTTTCTTAAGTGTGAACGATGTTCTTTAGGACATTTAAGAGACAGGGAGAGAGACTATTTACAAGAGCATTTAGTGACAGGACATAAGGGGGAATAGCTTCAAACTGAAAGAGGGCAGGTTTAGATTAGATATTAGGAAAAAATTCTTTACTGTGAGGATGCTGAGGCCCTGGAACTGGTTGCCCAGGGGTTGTGGATGTCCCACCCATGAAGTGTTTAAAGCCAGGGTGGACTGAGCAACCTGGTCTGGTGAAAAGTGTCCCTGCCTCAGGCCAATCTATGTGTCTGAAATAGGTCGCAGTTTTAGGCAAGTTTTTTGGAAACAGAGAATACAGTTCAAAAAACCAAAACAAAAGAAGTAAAACCAACCCCCCTGGCTGATCCAGAGAACAATCTTCTGGCAGACTGACTTTGCTTCTAGCACATGCTATACAGAATGTTACGGAGGGTCAGATGCAGCCACCCACGTTGGACAGAAGCTCTGCAGGTTTCAGTAAAAACTATTTGCTGCATTAATTAATTTTACCAAGGGAGAAAAAATCAGTCCTGTAAAAAGGGAATATAATTTTACAGAAATGGATTAGCATTAGCAAGTTTTGCAAAAAAGAAATGAGATTTTGAATACAAAGTTTGCTATAACTACAGCTAAAAGGAATTCAGACAACAGAGGAGAAAAATTTAAAAAAAGGTTTCATGACAGAGAATATAGAAAATAGGATGGAAAGATAAGAGTACATACACAGACAAGGGAATCTGTATAGGGCACTAAAGGGAATGAGCATTGTCTTAATTTATTGAATAAACAGGGTCTGGATGAGGCCCCCTGAATTACACATTCAGAACAACAGTCTAAGGTTGTTTGAACTCCCGCTTCTGATAGACAAGGATAAGATAAGACTTCAGCTAGAAAGAATTAGAGTAATAAAATAGAAACCTGTGCAGGATTCTAAAACAGATTTCTGAAAAAGGAAACCAGAATCACAATTTTATCATTAGACTTTGTGTTAGAGACAAGACAGTAGCACTCGATGTACCTTTGAGAGTTTGGAAAATGATGATGGGCAGGAAGCTAAGGAAATTTGCATCAGTTGACGAAAGAGTGAACTGTAAGAATCATCCTAAGTAAGAACATGCAAAAGTCCTTTGGATTAGGACTCTGCAAAAAGCTATCCAGTCTCATCACAAGGACAGTGCACAAACAGATGAGATCATCCACAATTTCAATGAAAAGGCAAGCTGGCAGATTTTGTAAAACGCAGGTGACTGAAAGGCACACCTAGGTTGTGACTTCTTTAAAGGATTAGTTCTTGTTCTCTCCAATTAAAGATCTTTTGAATTAAGTTCCCTGAGATAATACATTCATAAGTGACCAAATATTGCTTTAAAACATGCCAGTAGGACTGAGAAATTCAAATTGAAATATGGAAATATGAGATTTAAATATGGAATATTCAACAACAAAAAATCCAGTTTATTAGTATTAAGAAGCATGGGAGAAAGGTTCTGTAAGACAAAAAGAAGTCAAAGTCAGAGTAAATATAATAGAAAAAACCCAATAAACATAAAGATGATGCCTTAAGCACCATTCAGAGAGAACAATTGGGTTTTGACAGAAATCAGTAGAAAGGGGTACTGTACCAAAGACTAGTAAAGATGAATCCTAAGAGATAATAAAAAAAAAATGAAGACATCAAAATACTTTACATCCTTTATTTTTTTTCCCAATTAACTGTTCTTAACAAAAAAAAAAAAAAAAATCAAGGTTTGCTTTAATTAATTTTGCTTTTTTTTTCCCCTTTTGTGATAAAACAAGAACAAAATAGTCACTCTTCTTGGTTTTAATACAGCATTTTACTTCAACTCAACCCTTTATTCTCAAGGGCAAAGTGAAAATGGAAAAGGACTTCATTTTGAAGCAAAAAGTGTTATATTGATTTTTTGCTACTAGTGTATCTGGTTACTTTTTTAGCTATGTAACCCAAAAATTATATCCATTTTTAAATATGCAGAGATAAGAAAGATGGCATTAAAGACAAAACCCACATGTTTGGAAATTACCAAACTTGGAAAGTGAATAAGCAAAGGCTTCGTTTCTTAGAGGTCAGAATATGAGAATGAGCAACCCTGATGTAAGTAAGGGTGTGGCAAAATCCAGAATCAATCCTTCCAGCCCTACTAGTCTAATGCATCTCCACAATCAGCATAAGGTAGTGAAATCAGCCAGCAGATCTTCACACACCAGGGTTTTTAGGAAGGTAAGTAACAAAGAACTTTGTCCTGACTGGGATGTAGATTTTTTTTGCCAGCCAATAACAAGTGCTGTAAGAGAGCAATGGGCTGTTTCACATACACCAGGGCTGAATCCATGAAGAATCCTGATTACCTCTGTTGTCCAAATGGCTATTTGTTTCTGAGAATGTCTGGGCTGGAACACACAAGTGTGAAATAAATGAGAAAAGCATACAAGATTTAGAGACAGGAGACTCCCTGGAGACAAATGGAAAGGTAATTGCACAGGAGAACAAAGGGATATATGTAAATGTACCTGGGTACCTTAGGTGAACATTTCAGTGACTGCATCTCCCCATGCAAGGGAATTCAACTTCTGAACTCTCTCTCTCTCTCAACACTTTTTTTTTTAATCTTGTTTTTTTTTTTTTTTTCCCACACATTTCTGGCTTTAATTGTGCAGATCTTAGACCTTAAGGATGTTGTTTTCTGTTAATGATGATACACAAAGCTGACATGAGGTCAGAACTTAATTAATTTCAGCTCTTTGACTACTTCTAGAAGGCAGCAGGAGAGTGGGAAAGATTAATACTTTATGTCTTTCGAAAAACCAACAACAATTATTTTAAATAAAAAGACCTTCTCTCTCCAGGAGTAACAAAAATGTAGTGTACAGAAATAGATGGCACAATTTGTGACTGTGTGAATTTTTTATGAAGATGTATTTCCACATTTGCTTTTCCTGAATCATGTGAGTTACAAGCATGGTTTCTGATAAGCATCCTATTTTTGTGGCTCTGACCGTGTACTGCTAATTCCATTTTCAAATAATGTATCCTTAAGTGGCATATGTATGTTTGTGTCCTAGGAACCCACCAGTAGAAAAGAATATTGAGTACAATTGATCCAGTTTTGACAGCCACAGAATACAGTATTTTGTCTGCATATGCAATTGCATCTGTCTATATCTCCTCAGCCTAGGAGAGAAAATATTCTAGATTTCTGGTTGGCTTCTGTGACAAACATTATCAGTAAAATGCAACAGACTTGTGCCAGTCACAGTAAAAATTTCCCTCTGAAAATCTTTCATGCAAGAATAGTAGTTTTTTCACAGAACATTGCTGTATGTGAAACTACTTGCTTTCTTTTTAATCAGAGCTTGCTTTTTAAAGTACACTAGAAAAACAGTTAACTTGTGTTTTAGCAACAAACAGCTATTTTTATTTTCTCATAATATCTTTGGGTACATGAAGACAGTTTATATTCTGTTTCTGTTCAGGCCTGTGAACCCAGTTCTGTGGTGGTTATGTAGCTACCGTGAAGAGTCTGCAAAATAAACACCATATTACATCTTGGGTGCTGTAGTAATTCTGCTGGCTGTTAAAAATTACAAGGCAGATGAACTAAGAGAGAATGTATCATTTCCTGAAAATTAAAAAACAAATGAACCAACCAAATCTCAAACTTACACAGAAGAGACCATAGAAGAAATGAGTGCTCTTAAAATTTTCACTAGTGATGGGTACCAATAGATTGATAGATTGTCCTTTTCTCTCTACCAGAATGTCAGTGCCAAAAGAATAAAGTCCACAAATACTTTCTCTGCCAGAGTGACATTTCATCATTAGCAGTACTGGTCCCTTAGCTCCCTCCAGAAAACCACGGGCCTATGTGTAAGTCATGGCATTTCTCTCTCTCATTATTTCCTCCCCTTATCTCTTCCTTTTTCCCTCTGCCCACCTTTGTTTTCTTCTCTGTCCCACTCCATCTCTTTTTCTCTGCTTTCCTCTCCCCTCTCCTCTCATATTTTCCTAGCTAAAATGTCATTGGATCATTCTCTGCCTGTGTGCTTGTGCACAGAGAACAGGGGCAGGACAATTACTTGTTCAAAATGCTATAGCACAGCTTCCAGCTGGGACTGGAAGGAGTTGTGTGGTGGCTGAGCAAGTCAGACAGAGAGTAGAGTGCATCTGGGCAGGTTTTAGCCATGGCTGATGTGCAGAATGTGTGCCAAGTGCACGTACATGGCAGTAGCTGGCAGTAGGGCTGGTGCTTGATGGGTGACACTCTATGTGGCTGTAAGCCACCAAGGGCCACCTGACAGCCTTGGCTTAGAAACTGGCCAGCACTGTCCTTGGCCAAGCTGGAGGATCCTGAATAACTAAGAATGGCAACAGGAACCAGGGCTGAGCAGGGCTGCAAGGCCACTGACCCTTCACACTTAGTAGAGGTAACCTGAGAAGGACTCACACCTTAGGGCCTGATGTCCTCGGATGCTGCCCTTCCAGTGCAGGTGCAAACCCAGCAAGCCACGGCTTGATACTGCCAGAAAAGAAGAGAAAGTACCAGCTTCCAGCCAGCAGGGTTAATACAGTCAACCCTCTCAACAAGAGGATTTAAAGGGCCTGGTTGGGCTGTGGTGCCATGTCAAGGACGCGCTGCACGTCAGCTAACTGGAGCTCAGGGACATGGTGTGACAGAGAGCAGCTCCAGTCTCTGGGACAGGTGTTGGTGCACTGCAGCAGCTTTGTCCAGGGGGCTCATAAGATGGGAGTCACTGGGAAGGCAGGAGCACGCAGAACAGCTTTGGACATATTTGCAGGCCCGGGGGTTGTGCTTTCCTGGGTAACTCCGTACTCAGGGTTGCTCTGGGCTGCTCTGGGCGGATGGGCAGCTTGGTTCTCAGGGTGACATTAGGAGCCCTGTGACAGCACTAAGTAGAGACAGGGCATGCCAGCAGCATGTTCAATATCCAGGCAAACCCAGGTGCCATGTAAATGGCCAGAAGGCACAAGGTAGCAAGCTTCAGTTAAATATTGCTTGGCCATTTCCCCATAGACACAAGGACTGTAGCTGACCTGTTCTCACTGTCCCATACCAGAACAATTCATGTCTCCTTCAAGGCCTCTCTGACTCAGAAACAGAACCTAGCACAGAGCACACAACCACATGTGGATACAGCACTGCCAAACCTGGGCCTGCATCCACTCCTTCCAAGCAAGACCATTATTTCAGCCTTTCCAGACACTTTCCAACATTGCAATCTTGGCTATCAGGGAGGTCATCTCTGAAAAGAAGACAGCTCTTCTATCCAAGCCAATACTAATCACAATCCCCTTCCCTTCAGTTTCCTGCCCCTTCATAATTCAGTGTCATTATAGTTACTGAGCATGGACAAACTTCTGTCCCATTAATGGAACAGAATAAAGAAATAGGAATTTAAAAATTCCACTTGGCAAATATGCCTGGGTTTTGCTGGTCTTATCTTTCACTGGAAACAACCTTTTCAAATCTGAAATTATGTTTAACTCTTTCAAATTTTCCAATAAAAGTAACCTCCCACAAACAAGTTCATCATAAAAAAGCATATTTCCTTTTATTATTTCTTGTAGATTAGAAACACCCCATTAGCATATTGGTGCTATTAGAGTACAATTTCCTGAATCCAAATACTGCTGTGAACAGAGCAGTGGGGATTTTTCTTTCTTTCTTTTTTTTTTTCCTTTTTTTAATAGAACAGAATATCTGATATTCTGTATGGTCTAACTGCAAGTAAGATCATAGTTGAGAAATGAAAGCCTGTGCTCAAGCTGAGGTGACAGATAACCTTCAAGACCACTATAGCTTGCTAAGGAATTAGGAGAAAAAACTTCAAAGTGAACTTTTGAATCAAATATTTTGAGCTGGAGCTATGAAAAGGGAAAACAGCTCATTCTAAACACCATCTGTTTGCTGAGTGTACCTGCATGTTTTCAATTGCATTATTCCACAAACTGCTATTTACTACCTCAAAATGTCTCTTGGTGTGAAGACAACATCTCAAAATAAGATGCTTTTCCATTTGGGGCTACTGTTGGTTGCCCGTGCAGCAGTATTAGGATTACCAAACTTCTCCAGGATCTGAACAAAGCAAAGAAAACAATTAATGAAACTTTAAAAAACAGTAAAAGTTATGCTCTCTGCTATGAAAAGGATGCCTAAAGAGAAATTGCAAAAATAAGAATAATTTAGACATTATTTCTCTCATCATGTGTACTTCCAGCTTCATATTTTCCCCCATGCTTATACTTTCTGGTTTTTGATAATTAAAAAGAACTGGCACTGCATGTGATCTGATATGAATGCTAACATTAAAAGTTTCCTACCCCAAACAGTACTTTCTGGTTTTTGTCCTAACTTTTTAACGATGTCTTCTTTTTCTCTTCCCTTTTAAGATTTTACTATCAATGCAAACAGAGATATGAAAATAAAAATATTTTATAGAAAAATTACATATAGAGGCAATACTTAAAGCTTCAAACAGGAATCTGAGTTGGATTGTACTGTTGAAAGCAGGGATTCATCTGCTTTCTATAAAGTACAGCAGGCACAGTGTGCTCCCCTAAATCATAGCATTTAAGGATGGCCTCCTGAATGACTGTCTGTGCCAGCACAATTGTCTGTGCAGCAGAGAACCCCAGACAGTCAGGGAGCTGCTTCCACAGTAGAGCTAAAAATTATACCCTGCTTTAGCCCATTTCCACATGGATACTGTTCCCATTTCTGACGCACCAGCCACAACACAGAAACATTTTGCAGACAATATGGTATTTCTCTCTCCCTGCCAGATTAAGTTGGAACATATATATTCCCTAGGGTCGTGGGTAATGGAGAAGTTCCTACAGACAGCATGCTGCCTGAACCATGGGCCAAGATTATCTAAGATCTACATTTTGAGACCCTTAGTCAGAAAAAAGAACCCTTATTCTTTCAGGAAGCCTGTTTTGAAGCCAGCTAAGGTAAGTAACTGTTACTGAGGGATATCCTCATGCTCTTGTCAAGAATCTGCTTGTTGCTGAATTAACCATAACTATTTGATTCAAAAAGGATAGTTGTGATAAATGAAATGTTTCCTGTGTGAAACTCTTTTCACATTGAAAGTGCTTGCACAGGAAAAGAATGATGGAAAGCTTCCTGTCCCCAGGAAGCAAATCTATACACGTATATCATTGCAAACATGTAATGTGCTAATTTTACTGCATATAGAACATAACTACTGATGTGTAGTGCAGTCAGTTCAAACATACTGAAAATGAATGATGATGAGGCCAGCAGATAAGCAAAATGTCTTTATGCTGCTATATAATCAGCTTGATCAAGTTGCATTAACACATCAGTGCTGTTTTGGGCTCAGTGCTATTAGCAGATAAAGCACTTAAAAAATTATCCTGACATTTATCTTCTCCAGTTACATTAACCCATTCCCTGCTCCATTAGAACTTAATTTATGAATTTAAATTTCTTTCCTCGTATCATTACACAAAAGGTTGTCTGAGAGGAGGGTTGCTTAAGCACTATTTTTGGCCCCTTTGCTTGACATTTTTTTTCTCTAATTAAATTCTTTGAGTTATTTATGTTGTACTGGCATCTGTTTGTCATTAGGTCCAATACAACAAAGACAGCGAAAGTCAGTTAATCCAACATTTTCTGATTCTGCTATGGATCAGCAAAGGTACTGAACCATTTCAGTGACACCATCCCACTGCCCTTCTCAAAACAAGCCCTCTCTCCCCCTTCTTACATGATTTCGGCATATAGTAACATCAACACAGAACAGCTTGGCCTTAAACAATTCCTGAAATCCTCATGGAAACGTATATCCTAAAAGCTACTCTGAGATTGGCTAGACACTACATCTTGGAGTCCTGGGAAAATCTAATGTTTTGTAGCTTTTCTGTTTCGGTACTTGGGGATGCAGTGGAAATTTGCTGCTTTTTGGTTATCCTGTCTGTTTTCACTTTCCTCTCCTGATTTTTGAGTGGACCAGAGTTTTTCAGCTTTTTCACTGCTGACCAAAAACTACTGTCCCAAACTGCTCAACACTCTTGGTCTGATGGATGGGATTTCTCAGCTTTCAGCTTGGCATCTGTTCCCTCAGAATTTAATAAGTCTTTTACTTTCAGAGGAAACGGCCACAGAGTCAGACTAATGTTGAAAGCCTTAGAAAAATCTCATTCTTGGTGTCACCTCTCTTTCATTAGTCTTTGAGTCAGATCCTCACCTTGAGTGTACTAGAACAGCTTCATTGATTTAAAGAGAGCTGCACTGACTTACACAGCCAAGAACCTGTCTGCCTCTATTTACAAAGCAGTTCCTCGACCCTTTAGTGGGTATAGGAGCCTTATAATGAGGGTTTAGAGACCAATTGTCCAACCAAAATATAATTGTTTCAAAGTAATGAAACGTTGCCTTAAGTCACATTAATCCGCTGCGCCCGAGTCTGACGCTGATCTTTATATTGTGAGTACCTCTGAGCATCTCCATGTACTCTGCACATGACAGAGATCCCAGGCTGGCTTTCAATGAGTAAAGCCAGTTCTGAACATCTCTGTAGCCACATGGGTGTAGCATTTACGACAGGGCTTGTTAGTATGCTGAAACAGCTGCCTCCCCTCAGAATGAGGCAGCCCGGGTAGGCAGGCTGTGACACTGGGCTGTGCAATACAGAATATCCTTGAGACTCAGTTATTCAGAACTGGCCCTCTACCACCTCTGTGTTTTTACCACTTTTAGGTAGAAAAGCAACTGCTTACCTTCCCTACCTATGTCATCTCACACTCTATAAATGCACTTACTATCATTGCACCACAATGGTGTTGCTGTTGCAACATGGAAAAGACAGCAACTGGAAAAAATTGCACTAAACCTTCCTTCAGCAAAAAAAAGACAACACAAAAATCAAAGCATTGAAACTATTGTCCAGAACGCCCATGTTTAAAACTAGCTTGGATAACAGGTGAACTTCTCACCACCTCCTTCCTTTTCTTACTCAGGAGGCATTGAAACAAAAGAAAACTGAAAGGCTAATCCATATGGGTGCTCAGCTACTGTGCTCTTCAGAAAGTGCCCAGCATCCACTGATAAAAAACACTATGGCTTGGAGATCAGTGCAAGCAAGAGACTGGAACTGGCACTAAGAAAAGCAACATTTGTGGGTTTAACAAAAAGAGATTTGTTCAATTTTTTTGCAAAAAGTTTGTGGCAGAACAAGAAATTCAGGTGGGATCTCTTGAGATAACATACATTTCTGTAGGATGTCCTTCCTGTCTCTGTATAGCTAGAGGGAAATGTCTGAAAAAAACAGCACATTTTGCACTGCTCTCTAAAATGATTCTATGTTCTTGTCAGCTGATATATCTTTATTCATGAAAAATCAGTCTCTCATCATCTAACTAGCCCTGCAGCTCTCTCTGCATAGATTTTCATAACTGAGCCTTGACTCTGTTTTGCCTTTGAAGATAAGGCAGCGTTTTCTTATGGCAGTATCTGTCTAAATTTCTTAATGTGCCAAGCCGGGGGCTGGTCTCCTCCTTCTCCCACTTTGTTGTTATTTCTCTTACATGAAAATGTCTGAAGGCTGATATAAAACTCCGAGAAGTCCATGGAACAACCCATTGACTTGACTAGAAACTGGATCCAATATATAGCAACAGACAATTTCAGAAGCAATTTAATTTAACTTACTTTGGTAAAAAATTAATTTAACCTAATTTAGATTACCTAAGCATCAGAACTAGAGGTACTGCAAGCCAGTGCACTCCGTGTAGCAGTACAGGATGGTTCAGGGACTTCACTCCCTCCCACCAAGCCAGCACCATTGAGTTAGCTATGACACTGGGAGCAAAGTACTCATGTCAAAATAGCACTGCCCTCAGCCTAATGGTTCCCCCAAGAGGCAAGGCTCATCAGCTTGCGCACTGTGCCATCTAAATATGCCATTATCTGGGATGCTTCCATGCCTTCAAACCAGTTTATAGAACCAGAAATGCCCTGTGGAGCTAAAGACATGGGTCATTCCCCCTATTCCTATTAGAAACCATCCCTTTGTTAACCACTGATGAAAAGGTCTGGGACCTGCTGCAGAGCTGGTCAACTGTCTCTGGTCATTATGGCACAAAAGCAGCCAAACACTCTTGTAGTAAAACGACTTGTGCCTAAATGTCTGATATATTTTTTTACACCAAGGCAGCATGTTCTGCTGTGGTCAAATTACTTCTTCTCTACCCAAGTTCATCAATTCAGATATAGATGATTTTGAGGTATCATTTATATGTATGTGTGCATATACATATGGAAATCACTGCGTTCATATGGAAGAAATGGAGGCAATTACAAACTAGCTGTGTTTTGAGGAAATGTTTAAAAAGAAATTTAACCATTTTTTTTGAGATTTCTCCTGATATTTTCAACGAAATATCCAAATTTCAAAATGAAATAACAAAATTTCTTGGCTTTTAAATGTTTAAAATTATCCACCTAACTAATTTCACAAGTGTAACATACATAAAATAAATACAGGACTGCCCTGTGGTACATAAGTGGTCTACATTGTATATACATGGATTCTTTCCAGATTAGAGGTTCTCCTTTTCCTGCCATATAGCCAGCTATTTATCTTCCACTAGGACAATTATATATTTATTTTCTGGGAATTCAATCCACAATTTTGCTGACAGTTGTGACTGATGGGGGAAAAAAATGGCAGAAGTATGCCAGCAATGTCTTCAAAATCAGCCTAATTCATTCCCTCAAAAGCATTTCAAAATTCATCAGTTGTCACTGCTGTCCAGATTCTGGGATGAAACTATCTTACCTGAAAAGCTGAACATATGGAATTTGTCAACATTTGCTCACTGCCTCTGCTGCTGGTTGCACAGCTGATCCAATTCAAACACATCTTCGTTCCTTTAGCTGGCTGGCCCTGTTCCTTTCAAGGATGACTAGATCTTACCTCAGCAGCCCCGATTCTCCCTTTTGAGTGACAACTCCTGACGTTTCAGACTTCAGTGAGCCGCAGAATTCAGTTTAGAAAGCATCTAGTTTCCCCTCCAGTCACTAGGTATCCTCAACATCTTAATCCATGCCTCTCTTGGGGATCTCTTCAGCTTCCAGACGACCTCCAACTTTGTCTTGTTTTGCAGGTTTCAGCAATTCACTGACAATTCACTTGTTTTGTCATTGAGTTCCAGTGCAAGATGCCTTTTCTGTTATGTATGTACAGAAAGCTCTATCTTTTAAAATTTCTTTCAAGCTTAACTTCCCTCATTGTACAAATCCTCATCTTTCTCAGCCAAAGCATTTTCCAAGTTTCCCTGGTCTGCTCCTCTGAGAGAGCAAAGAGAACTACAAAGAATAGATTGATTGCTTTTTTTTTTCCTGCAAAAATTCCACCCCACTCAGATATGTCCATTTTTTTTCAAATTTCCCACTTTTTTCCTGCTATTCATGTTGTTACTAATACATAGGGAAACTATGGGACTAAATAAACTCTGAATTCTGCTTTCTTTCTGGTGTCCCTGTGCATATAAACTTCTCATATTTATTTGACTTTAATTATCCTTCATATATACCAAATGCCTATTTTCTGGAAAGTGTAGGTGCATTCCTAAAGAGACATTTTTTATCAAGCAGGAATTCTATTCAGGGGTCAGACCTTGCATTTTCTTTCTTTGCAAATATTAAATATAGAACAGTAGACATTTGAAAATCAAGGATGTTTGTTTAGCAAGTTAGACTTTAGTATAATTGCCTAGCTGATAGAAGTATTTTTAAAAATCATCAGCTGAGATAGAGATTTAGATTTATATAGATAGATATAGATTATATAGATATAAATATAAATATAGATAGATGGATATAGATACAGATATAGCTATAGCTATAGATATACATATACATATACATAGATATAGAACTCAATCTTATCCAACACTATATTTCAGTAATGCCAAGTTACAGCTTTGGCAAAAGAGGTCTGATTGTTCTTTGTGTCTTTTAAGGTACTGCTGCTGTTTGCTTCTTATGCAAACCTGTCCCCACATATATTTTCATCTTCAGCTGGTACCTGGTGGCAATTAACATCATCCTGTTCCTTATTTGCCTTTAAGATAGACACTCTGGAGAGAAAGAGGGTTTGAATTAAGATGCCAGGCTGAAATGCAGGCACATGCCCTCTTCTGGGAAGTCTTCCAAAGACACAAAAATATCTGGCAGAATAATGGGTAACACAGCTGAAAAGCCCCGGTAAGATTCAATAGAGACCTCATCTGCAAAAGCTCAGACTGGCTTTCCTTACAAACTATAGAGCAATACTGCAGGCTTTCCCCAGAGATCCAAGGTGCTTTTAGCACTTATTCACAGGCTAGTTCATTCATGGGTAGTTTTTTTTATTAATTTTTGCTTTCTTGTTTGCAACAGTTTTCTGTATCTGCTTGTTTACACAGAATAATATAGCAGTCTCAAAAGCCAGCTCAGAGCAAGATGATGTGGCAGACTACAGAAATACTAACCAAGCTATTTAATCCTATTTGTTAGCAAAGCTAGTCAGTATGGGTGGAACAATGTTCTGATGTATATTCTTTGTACTTAATCCTGTAGCTTCTGAGAAAGGGGTTAAAGAGGAAGATGGCCATCATCCAGGTTAAAAAGCAGCCAGAGAATTACATGGACTTTTCACAAAAAGAAGAAATCAAACTGAAAAGCAACAAATGGGAAACATGAAGATCTGTAACATGGAGCAAAGATGCCAGAGTGGAAACAGAGGGCCAGACAAAACCTGGTCTGGCAGAGACAGGAGCTGCCAGTTAGCATGGTTACCTCTGCCCAGGCCTTACAGAGCAGCCTTCCCATCCATCCCACACAGTGAGGAGCCAGCCACCAGACTGACAATACCGGGTGCAACATGCAGGAACCCACACCTCAGGGGCCATAGATTAACTGCCAGGCTGCTTTCCCAGCAGGTGCATTGTAGAGAGCAGCATCCCCAGCACGAGGGGTGTGTGAGCAGAGGATCCTGCACTCTCAGCGTCCTCACAACCCACTGGCTGTGGATGGGCTGGGTGGGAGAATATGTACAACTCTGAAGAGTGAGGGCAAAATTAGCTTAGGGTTTTTTTTAGAATTCCTTCAGAAGGATGGTTTGAAATTTTATAGGTGTTTGTTATTATTTTGAAAGTGTGCTATTGTGCTTTATTTTTTGTATACCTGATGGTGTCCAGTGTGTAAAATTCAGTGATTGGCAGTTGATGGCATCATTAATAAAACAACAAGTTATTTTAACCATTATTTGATTTAAATTGTGTGAACCAAGTAGGTTTTTTTTTTTTTTTTTGTCCCTAAGACATGTCTGGTCTTTAAAAATAACCAATATTGCTTGTATTTTGAGATATGGTCAAGATATGCTTGTAACATTGAGAGCAAGGGGTGGATTAGGTCCCAGAAGACCTCTTGCTCCTGTTAAACTTCGTTTGCTTCTGTTAAACATCCCCTTTCTATCTGCTTGATGTCAGACATGTCTCAGAGGAATGTATTCTTTCAGAGCCCTTTTCTCTCATGGGTTTGGTCACATCCCTCTTTACTGTACCTGATGACAATCACTTACTGGCCTGCTCTGACTGTTTCACACCTTTGTGCCAGAAACCATTTCCAGCAGGACAGGCCAGAGGTTTTCCCCCAGAAATCTGCTGCTGAGGCCAAGAGCAGAAGCCAGGGACAGCTAGGAGAGACAGAGGAGAGACATTTTATTTGTCACAGTAAGAAATTATGTGTTAACACATAAAAGAAAACAGGAAAGAAAAACCAGTAGGAAGATTACTGAGGGAAACAGGAAGAAGATGTAGACGGAAGAGTATTAGAAAGCAGAGGAATAGCCTGAGTCAGGGGATGTAGGAGGGGCACACAGGAAAATAGCCCTGAGAGTCTTTGGTGGAGCTGAACAGAAATTCAAAAAGCTGAAAAAAGAAAAACAAAGTTCTGCTGAAGAAAAGAGAATAAGGCAGGAAATTAGAAGGAATGACACAAAATATAACAGGAAGAAAAATGAATAAAGAAAATGGGGAAAAGAGATCAAGAAAAAAGAGAGAAGCAGTGCAATATATGTTCTCCAAAACTTCCATTAAAATAATGGAGAGAGGGTTTAATTTAATTCCCTTTTCTGTGTTGCACATTACTTTAAAATGACAGCCCATGTTGCTACAGAGTGCATACACATTTTTAGATGTCTACATATAATATTTATATTTATTCCATTTCAACATTTTAATAAATTAATGAATTTTTCATTCAAGAAATGCTGGAGGGAAAATAAACACACTATTTATGCAGAAAAGAACAAACAAGGAAAAATCCTACAAATGTGGTGTTCAAATTTTCTGTAAATCACACCAAGTAATTCTATTTCAAAGTGTCTGTTTTGCAAAACATTAAAGGATCTTGATTTTTAACGAATGCCTCCCACATATTCTCTAAAAATCAGACCATTCTGAAGTGTCCAGCTGGCAACCAAAATCTGAGACACGCAAGGTTAACAATCATGCCTGGAAACCAAAAATCACATTTTTGTCACCCTTTATATCCTCCTCCCTGCCCACACAGACTCCCTGCTGGACTTGGACATGGAGAGGTCTCCATGCTCAAGACGAAGACCATCTCAAGAATGATGTCAGCTTCCCCCTCTGATGTAACTTGTTGGAAGTTATTAATCTAATACCTGTCTCCTGGCAGTTTCAGATGTGGACAGACAGCTATGGATGACTGAAGTTTAATTATGTTTCTAAAGATGTAAATGAGCCCAGAAGCTTAGGGAATGGGAATGTGTTTTAATAAGCACCAACACAAGTAAAATAAATAAACCTGTTATTTAGTTGGATGGGAGAAGGAACAAGTTTATATTAATTATCTCTTTCTTCTCATTATAATTGAAGGGCAGCTCAACTAAAAACCCCACTCAAGCAGCACTGTAGAAAAAAGCTGCTTCCACAAGGTCACTAGTTACATCTTTTTGATGTCCCTTGCTAGAGAAACAAAATTCAAGTTAAACTGAAGAAAAAAATATAACCATTTCTTTAAAAAATACATAAACCCATCACCTCCTGCCAAAGACATGCACAGCACTAACCTGCTTCCAAAGTTGGTACTAATCTTGGAAAAGCATGCACTCTCTCTTCCTACCAGAAAAGAATTTCAGTGAACATCCATGAATTGACTATTTACAGTTTTAAAAAGAAGAAAGTAGAATGGTCCCAAGATATGTATATGTGGGCATATATACTGAAGCTCTACAATTTGCTAGCCTCTGAACAACTCCCCTAACAGCTGTTTTCTTTAAACTTGGAATTTTAATCTCTTTATTCTTCTAAATGTAACTTGTTTTATTTTATTTTTAAGTATTAGAATCAAGTTTACAGGCTGTGGTGATCTACTGTTAGCACTACTGCAAGCAGAATTTTGCATTACTATAATAATTGAAAGTTATTTTCCTCTTTTCTGACATGATTCTGTGCAAAGGGAGAAAAACACCATTCCTGAGGCTGCAATGTCAAGAAAACAGTATTTCTTAAAACAATGTGGTGGAGTACCTTCTTGGTTTCTTGATCTCCAGAAGGTTCTGCAATCCAGTCAATATGGATTCACCCAGAATTCATTACATACAGATTTTTTCCATCTAGAACAATAAGTTTACAGTAATGGCAAAAATGTATCTTGCTGATGGCACATGTCACTGTCCCATCAGATGAGTGTATGTTGCAAACTTAATACCCATAAAAAGGGTTGTTTTCTACTTTTTTTTTTCTTTGTAAGAGTTTCCATATGGTTGTGATAAGTCCTGCTATTTCTCTTCCAAGGGTATAGACTTTTGAGTCCAGAATTACTCCTATTTTGTCCTCTTTGTTCAGCTATTAAAATAAAAGTGTTTCGTTTTTTTCTAGAGGTTCCCCAACTTTCCGATAAATCTTGCCCCTCTTTTTGTCCCTTACCTGACTGACCTACCCTTAGAGTTACAGCTCTCTCTCCCAAAAGTGAACCAGTTGATAGAAGGAAATGTCTTTGTGATGTTACAAGAGAGAAGTTTGTCCAAATGGATGTGTGTCATGTTCCTTACATCCTGCTCTGGTCTTCTCTAACCCAGTTTACAAAAACATCCCACTGCTGAGTTCCTGCACAGATTCTCTGGCACACAGTGTCTTTTTACATCCTAGAGGATATTCTGCAGAAAAAAGAATGACCATAATGATTTATGGTCATTCTTTTTCTGAAGTTTTTACCACTTTTGTCTCTGTCTTTCTGTTCATCAGAGTTGCTACAGTGCACTGTATTTGAAAATACAAACCATGAGCAAGACAAAAGCCATTAAATTGTCTTTTACTGATCTGAGGTGGTGGGGTGGTGGTCTATTGCAACCCTTAGCAGTGGATTGAAGTCTGTTTATAAATCAGAGCTTTGAAAACTTTAAGGTTCAGATTGGCTCATATTTTAGACTTCACTCTTGATTCTCTTGATTTGCTTCTCAACGTAGTTTGCAGTTAATTATCTTACAACACAAGCACCTCAGAAATTGCTACCATTCTACTAAAGATACTGAAACTCTGAAAAGAGAGTAATATTCCATACTGACAGCTATGCTTCTATGCTACTTATGCTACTTCCACACTCTTTTTTTTTTTTTGGAACACAGACAGAACAGCTGTTTTTGACAATGGAAGCTGTTATGATCATTTTAGTCTAATTTAAGAAACATTCAGCCCTATTCCAACAGCTATATCAGATGTGTCTCTGTCAGTGCAGACGACTCTGTCTGCAGTGAGTGCCACAGCATTGGGCTTCATTCCAAATAACTCATTCCCAGATGCACTCCACTCCCAAAACAAGGCACGAGACCAAGCAAGCACTACCTTACTCCTCTACAGCTACTGCAGCTGAAGGTGCATCATGCAAGTAAAGAAATACGTGCATGACCCAGAGTCCTGCCACCCTTATGAGTCAGTGACTCCAATATTTCCACTGTTGTCATGGAGAAAGTCAACATACCCAACCTGAGATGAAGCTTCTGCTGAACCTTCAAGCACAAGCAAGCCATATCTTTTATGTTGTAGGAATCTCATTCTTGACACAATTATCCACTAGTTTAAAATGCAGTTCAGTAGGTGGCAGGCACAGTGCACCACTTATTAGGTGTGACTTTTAGAAGCACATCACCATGTGGTGGGTTGACTTTGGCTGGACACCAGACGACCATCAAAGCTCCTCTATTCACTGGATAGAATCAGCTGGATAGGGGAGGGAAAATATAAAGAAAGGCTTGTGGTTTGAGGTAAGGATATGGAGAGATCACTCAGCAAAACACAGACAAAATAGACTCAGCTTGGTGAAATTAAATTATGACCAAACAAATCCCAGCAGAATAATGAGAAATCAAACCAAATCTTAAAATATCTTCCCCGCACCTCACTTTTCTTCCTAAGTTTAACTTCCCTTGTGCTGTTTTTTTTTTCTTTTTCTCCTCCCCCACAGTTGCACAGTGGGTCAGAAAATAGGGCCTGTGGTCAGTTCGTTACATTAGTCTGCTAATCTTTCATCCTCAGCAGGAAGACTCCTCACATTCTTCCCCTGCTGCAGGGTAGGTCCTCTTCCACAGGAGGCATAGACTTCTCCAACACAAGTTCTTCCTGCAGGTAGCAGTTCTTCACAATCTGCTCCAGCACAGGTCCCTTCCGTGGGGTGCAGTCCTTCAGGAACAGACTGCTCCAGTGTGAATCCCCCACAGGTTCACAAGTCCTGCCAGCAAACCTGCTCCAGTGTGGCTCCTCTTTCCATGGGTCCACAAATCCTGAAAAAGCCTGCTCCAGTGTGGGTTCTTCTCTCCATGGGGCCAGAGGTCCTGTCAAAAGCCTGCTCCAGGATGGGTTTCACAGGGGACCACAGTCTCTTTCAGGTATCCAACTGCTTCCAGCATGGGGTCCTCCAAGGGCTGCAAGGGCACAGCTGCTCCAGGCACTGCAGCACCTCCTCCCCCTCCTTCTTCTTTGCACACGGTGTCTGCAGGGCTGTTTCTGTCACATATTCTCACTGCTTCTCCTGCTGCAGTTGTCTTTTCTTTCCCCCCTACTTCTTAAATACATCAACCCAAAGGTGTTACTACCCTTCCTGATGGGCTCAGCCTTGGCCAGTGGTGGGGCAGTCTTGGAGCCAGCTGGAATTGGCTCCATCAGACATGGGGGACACTTCTGGCAGCTTCTCCCAGAATCCACCCCTGAATGTCCCCTCAGTACCAAAATCTTGCTGTGTAAACCCATCACAGAGCAACATTAGTAAATAATATTTTAACAGATAATTTTCATAACAGATTACTCAGGAGAAAATTGTAGCAGGTACTAATATTAAAATCAGAGAAAATAACCTAATTTTGGCATCCAAAAAGCAAAAGCTACAGCTGAATACCCCGCAAATAGAAATAGGATGTTGTATAGCACAGTAGCAAGACTGGATTTTTTTTCTTACTATGAAAAATTAATAGTTAATTTAACATTATCTAAAAGAAAATTGAATTGCTGTAAGCTACTCTCAGATAATACCTTCTAGCAAAACAGTGAATTAGAGGGCTTTTACAGTTTTTTTCACAGAAGTAATCTAGGAACCAGATTTAGTCCTTCAAGTACTAACCCTGCAACCCAGAGTACTGCAAGCAAGCTGTATTCACAAGGAATATTGTTCACTTCCCCAGCACATGTCCCTTTCAAGAGTTGCTGCTAAATATGGTTTACTTTACTGAGGCTAGGAAGTTGCTTTCAGACCCCAGTAACTGAATAGTGAGTCTACATTATAAACCTCATTGATGTCTGGAAAAAACCTGCCTATTAGCAGACTTCCTTCCTGCCTCTTCTTTCTCCTTTCCCTCACAGGCTTATCTTATTTGCACATCTGAAATGAAACTCATTCTGACCTTGCTTGTGTCTACAAGACTTGATCAGCAGCACACATATCCAAATAGGATTCAAAAGAACTTCGATTTGCAATTATATAATTAGCCTTAATAATGGCTTACTTAGATGTGTTAGCAACTTTGAGTTTATTCCTACATTCTTAGCTGGAAAAAAGTATGAAAAACCATTTGACAGATCATTCCTTACACTGCAAATAGACGCAAGGATGCAAAAAGTAATCATGCTTGACCTCTATATTGAAGGGATGGTAAGTCACCAGATTCTTAAAAACTTCATCCAGAGGAGTCAACTTCTTTCAGAGTAAATGGTATTTTTATCTATGCAAGCTCAATCCTCTTGAACAAATGGGATCACATTGCTAAGCCTTTTAAGTAACTATCTATATGCAATGCTGACTGAAAGCCATCAGCCCACAACTCATTTCTCCAGGCCTTGCAAATTAGACTTGAAAAGACTCAGAGAGGTTAAAGGGTGCAATATGATTACCATACAATAGTGGTGAGGTCAGGTCTCTGAAAAAGTGAAAAGGAGCAAAGGAAGCTGCTAAGCCAAGTTATGGAGGTGATAGGTATTGCAGTGGCTCATGACACAATTGTAACACAATTCTCAGCAGCTCTAGGTATGGCTTACCTCAGCTGGGATCATCCACAGCAGTTGCTGAATGGTGGGTTTCTAGCTGGAAATATATTCCTGTTACACTACCATATAAATTAAATGGGCCTTAGACTATTCCATGGCACTAAGGCCAGATGCCAATATCCAACCCGTCCTGCAAACAGGATGTTTACATCAAAATAACCTTTTGGGAATATCCTCACTGCATATTAATTCCCTAAACGTGCCTTGGGTTAATGCTAGTTGACTTAGAAATGTGGATAAGTGAATTTCATTGCCCAAGACATTTTTTGTATAATTTCATATACTGGTAAAACAGCCACAAAGTCCTCTAGTGCACCTCTATCCCTCATTTGTCGTGTTAAAGAATATGCTCTCCCTCCTATCCCTTCTCCACACAGAAGAATTTTGAATTTGTCAGGTCCTGACACAGTTCAACCCCAACCAGTAAAAAAGCACCAGCCAGCAACTGGCTCACCCAGTTTAATGACACAGAAAAGGAGGAGAATGACAGTCGTAACAGCAATGATAAAAGAATTAGAATATACAAAACAGGTGATGTTCAATGCAATTCCTCTCCACTTTCCAACAAATGCCCAGATAGTTCCCAAGCCATGGTCCCTGGACAGCTCTCAATCCAGTTAATTTACTGAGTATGGCACCAAGTGATACAGAATCTCCCTTTGCCAGTTGGTGTCACCTGTGCTGGCTCTGTCCCCTCCCAGCTCCTCATGCCCCTCCAGCCTGCTCACTGGTGGGGCATGAGGAGCTCATAAGTCCCTGACTTGGTGTAAACATTACTTAGCAACAACTAAGTTCATTAGTGTGTTACCTACATTATTCTCATACAAAATTGGAAACACAAACCATAACAGCAAAATGGGAATAAAATTATCTCTAGAAATAGGAATAAAATTAACAGACTGCTGCCTCCAGCCCCAGTGATGATGATTCCACCTCCTCTGATTTCAGCAGACAGGGTCTTCCTACATATGGCCACCACTGACCTCTGATGCTCATGTATGAAACCAAGCAGTGAATTACAGAACTTTGTCATCTAGAGATGCTCACAAGCTATCTGTATCTAGGACCTGCAATTTAAGAAAAAATTGCCTATGAAGAGTGTTGAACTGAATACAAAAGGCTGGTTTTCTTTCCCCAGTATGCTGTTTTGATCAAAATCACAGAGCTTTGGGCTAAGTAGGTCAAAACATTCAGGAAAAATGCCATAAGAGCTACTTTTTTAATGATTTATTTCCAGCATGTGAAATTTTTTACCCACAAAAACCAAGGATAATGTATTTGAGATGTTTCTAATGAAACTTTATTTTGCCTGTATTGTTATCTTCCTCTTTCCAAAGCATTAATTGTACTTGGGAAGCATCTCTCCCTCTTAATTGTGAAATTTATCTCACCTCAGAATAAGCACACAATCATAGATTTTTGGAGAGTAGGATTGAAAGCCATGAACATAGACTTTTCTGCTTCTAGAAAATTAAACCAAAATTCATTACTACAACCAAGAAAG
Source organism: Euphonia xanthogaster (assembly GCA_034509185.1). NCBI lineage: Eukaryota > Metazoa > Chordata > Aves > Passeriformes > Fringillidae > Euphonia > Euphonia xanthogaster. Next base: position 17,440,565 of record JAYDZK010000001.1, on the reverse strand, counting down.
GCTGTGCTAGACAAACACCAAGCTCAGAGAGCATTGGAACCCACAGTGCTGAGTATTTCACCATCCTTATTTAAGAGGCCTGCCCTTTACCAGCTTGGTAAAAGCTATGGTTTAAACCCACTAGTCACTTCCAGAGAGTTGTTGATAGGTTAGAGCAGCAACAGTATTTTCCTGATGTACAGTTTCAAAATTCAGCATATTTGTGCCCCAAAGCTGTTTTAATTCTCCTGAAATTTTCCATCTATTTTCTTCTCCAGAAACTATTTTAATCTCCAGAAATTTTCAAATCTCTTTTCAAACTATAAGATAGCAGACCTTTGGGGCAGAGCAGGCTGAATGGGATCTAAGAACAGTCCCTCCCTTGATAAAAAATTGGGGAAAGGTGAGATCTTCACCAGCAGGATTTTATCTTGGAGGTAATAGAAAATCTTTGGTTGATACTAATGCTTCAAAATGTTGGAAAATCACCAGGAGGAAAATAAGTTTCCCCATTGAACTTCTTACACAATCTGCATATGACTTTTTACCTGCTGATTCAGATAATTTTTGGTTTTACAAACTCCAGAGGGATGCATTCCTTTAACCAACAGCTGTCTAAGCAAGCTTTGCAAAGTTGTCTTTTCCATTTAGCAGCACACCTAGACCACAGCCACTCATCCATGGGCCTGATTTTTTGTGTCCATTAATCTTTCTTGTTGTGACAGGGTTTTTTTTTTTTGTTTTTTCTTTTTGTTTTGTTTTGTTTTGTTTGATCGTTTGTTTGTGGGTTTTTGGTGGTGGTGGTGTTTTTTGTTTTGGTTTTGGTTTTTTGTGGGTTTTTTTATTTTATTTTTTTGTTAGGCTGATATATCGGCACTGAAACTCTACTTAACTGATGTGGCTAAAGTCAGGTCCTGAAAAGTTTCTTCTGTTCTTTCCTTTAGACAATTTCACTACATATTAACCTTTAAATAAGCTCATAATTTTCATAGCACCTTACACAGGGAATACTGAAACTATAGAGCTAACAAGTTGATATAGCAATGCAAACTTTCAGTTTCTACTTATGTGAAAACTGTACTTTTTTTTTATGTGGTAGGCTATTCTAACACAGAATGTTTCTATAAGCCATTATAATGCTAAGTATTAGATAATATCTGAAAAAATAGGTAATTAGCCACAAAGTTGATGAGAATGGGGAAGCTTAAATCTTGTCAAATACTTTCTGACATAAAAGAAATTGCATGGAAACAATTAGACAATGCATTAATAAACAGAGGGATTTTCTTTCCACTTTTTCCTGAAGAAGTTTAATGTGTTTGACAGTATGTGGAGAAAACCTTCTTCAATACATGAACACATGGGTTGCTACAGAACTGATACTGAATACTTGTAAATGGGAGTGTTGTCACATTGCATGAATTGCAGAGGAATCAACCAACAGTAGAAAACATTTCTCTTTATCCTGCACAGTCCACAACATTGCTTTTTCTGCAAGTTTTCTATATGCAGAATTATGCTGTACACTAAGTTCTGCCCTTTTCAGAGACCTAGCTTTGACCTGATGTAAATCTTTGTAATTTCATTTATTTCAGTGAAACTGCCCAATTTTATGTGCCAATGGCATCTTAACTGACAATCTATATTAATGCTGTTTTCACTGTATTGTATCTGTTTCACAAATTGGTCCAATAGGTTAGCAAGTAAACACATTATGCAGTGTAACCACAATAAACACTACCAAACCAGGAACACATCTCAGAACTTCTGACATCTGCTTTTAGAACCTCATCTCTCAAAGGGCTTCTACGAGACTAATTACTTGTAGAGTATGGTTATGCTGTGATAACTAGAGAATACTCTACATTACATGTATTAGCATATTCTAGCAATATTCTTTTACCAAATAAAATAAATCATCAAAATTATTGTCCTTTAACTTGTCCAGAAAATGAAATTAATGGAAAAAATATCTAAAACATCATACTCAAACCAGAACTGTAAGATACTGGTAATAACTGTGGGTTTTTAAAGAAAAAAAAAAGCCAGGAGAAAATACTCATTACATAAAAAGAATCAATACTACAAGAATGAGTTAAAAACTAGTCATGGAAACAGCTCTAGAGTTCAGAATATAGCCCTTGAGGGAGGACATTGTCTCCACTGGAAGATGCTTTTCTCTGTGAATGTCTTCAGCCTTCATTACATGAATTGGGTGAGAATGTAGTGGGACAGCAGTGGCAGCTGTTTGCCAGCTTTCAGTACGCTGATGCAACATGCTCTTAATTTTATCAACACACTGAGCTTAAAGAGCCTGTAATATCTTGTAGTTCTATTAACCAAGATGTTTAGCTGGGCAACAGTCTTTCCTGAGAGCTGCTTAAAATGATAAGAACCAGGTAAGGGAGAAGGAGAGAGCTCAAATACTCCAGACATTGTTTTGAAAGCATTCAAAGAGAAGACTTCAGATTTGTGTTGACATGACACACTCCTTCACACTTTTGTTTATCAGGGTGTTTAAATGCATTTTTGATGCACTCAAACCAGGTGGGGTGAAAACCCTAAACCAAAGAGTTTAGTTTACTCCTTGGCTGGAAGTTTGTACTATTACTGTAAGTCTAACTCTAACCGAAACACCACAGCTTTTATTCTCTCCCATACCCAATATTTATCAAAGTTCAGCTTCACAAATTCATCAGACATGAGTGTGCTGGAGTAGTGGAGGGGACTCAAGAAGGGATGTTAAAAGAAAGAATCAGTTTGGGGTTTTCACTGGGACTTCTCAGAATACAGTCCTAAACACTTGGAATTGTCTAATAAGCATAGCTTCAAATAGTATAAGGGTAACATGGGTTAAAGGGTCATTTTGTGTCATTTTTCTCCATTTCATATGCACTTTAGCAACGTGGGTAACAAGCTAAATTGTGCTGACCTTTATCAGAGACAGGGTGCAACTGCTGAAGGAGAAATGACATTGCTGTGTGCCACGTTTTCATTTGCTGCAGCACTTTCCAGGCTTTCTGATACCACATAGCCACTCTAATGAGCACATCAACTCAACACAATTACAAATCCCTTTTGAATCATTCTCTCAGTTCCAATTGCCGGAGTGAATGCAAATTCCAATCCCAGAAAAGCATGCAGGAAATTAGACACGTTTTAATTGAGAAGCCCCTCAACTCTGGATCATTGAAATAAGAAAATCTTCCCCTAATTATATTCCATGCCATCATGACACTTTAACCTTGTGAGACTGCATTGTCATGTCATGCCAACATGCTCATCAGGCTTCACAAATGTCATGGTATGACGTACCCATAGGGATACATCAATATAGTAAAGTTGAAAGATGCCCATTTAGGAGTCTTCCAATTTGCATACAAAGGATGAAATTGAACCCATTCATCTCTTGATTCTTCTTAGGAGCAGTTCTACCACTTATAAAACTCATGCCAGAATTTTCTGGAAGCAGTTACAGGAGTGGGTAGACAGAGGTGAATCCAAAGTCCATTCACAACAGCTAAGAAAAATCGACCTACCCTCAGGTAAGAACTCCCTATCATAGCAGCACTAGATGTGACTCTCTCACATATTCATTTTCCTCAATAGGCCAATACAAAACTCAACAACCCTGCAATTTCCCCTTTATTTTCTCACTGACAGTCTAGGTCTCAAGCAGGTACTGTATTCTCTTTCTTTCCTAATAATTTTCAGAGGCCATTTTAACACTGCTAAAAATGTTGTATTTTTCTGCTAAGTTCTGCTAACCTAATATTTAAATATTTACACCTAATAGTAATTATGTCTCAGTCCTCTTATGTAATGACTTCTGATCATCTTCAGCAGCTTCACTGCTGTTTCCTGTCCGTGACACATCTTCTCTTCTTCTCTCCAGAGCTTTGACTTCAGTTGTGATCAATGAACCTGCTGTAGGACTCTGCTCCAAGGAAATACAGCAGTTAGCACTGGAAAGAAGGAGACTCTTAGCACCAGTCACCCAGGAAGCTTTTCTTACCATTTTACCAAGTTTCAGGTGCAAGCCCAAACCAATAGGAGTTTTTTGTCCTGGTAAACATGCAAAATCTGCTTTCTCCTTCCAGCTGGACCTGCATGGAGTTACAGTCAGAGGACAAACAGCATAGGGAACACATGGCTTGTCACTGACAACTGAGCACCAATTCAAGTGCACAGCAAGTGACACACACAAATGCTGTTGCTTTTGGGAGGTGTTAGGGATATTACTTCCCATACAATGCAATAGAGCCTGTCCTCAGTAGTTTCCTCATAGCTGTCCTCATCATTTCAGGTAGCTGCAAAAGGTTCAGTGCACTCAGTTTAGTGCACACCTAACCTTTGAGCCAACAGATACTTTTATTGCCTTTGATGGGACACTTGTTCATAAGTTGGAAAGTTAGGTACCTATTCAAAAGCCTTGCTGAGTTTCAGCCACAAATTTTTACCCTAGAATAAGTAAATAGTATAGTTGCATTGACACCTAATTAATCATCCCAGTGTACATTCACACCTGAATCCAACAGGAAAATAAACAACAAAAAACCACATTAATCATCAGAAAAAATAAACCAGAACAACACCAAAGACTTGTTTTGCTGATACTTTACTAATAGCAAGATCAATTCACCAGTAGTATGTTATTAAAAAAAGTTTTTAATTATTTGTTCACAATGCCTGTGTTGAAAGGGTTATCTCACTTTTCTCAGCTCAAAGTTTAATTTTAGATATAAAAAATGTGCTGTCATTAGTCTATCTGTGAGTTATTTAATCATAGAGCTAGAAATACAGGAAATACAGACAGTGATGAAATCTTTCCTACATCCACCTTCTAGAGATTCATATTTATCTTACAGATTGCAACCGATAAGAGAGTTAGTCAGTAAGCCAAATAACTTCCAAATCCTCTTTTTTCTGAGCTATTTGGATGGAGCCTTGAGATGGAGGTAAGGACAGCAGCCCAGCTAACCTTTCAGGAGAAAAAAAAAGGTCGCCATTTTCCCTCTCTTAAAGTTTGTTTGATTTAACTTTGAGAGCTTGAACACTTTCTAAGCATAGAGGCCATGGACAAAAGAGGCAAGCAAAATCCCAGCACACTACTTGGGTGAATTAAGTTTAGGCTATAAATCCTAAATCAGTGGACGAAACTAGATTAAAATATAAATGCATTTTTCTAAGAGGTCAGAAGGTCAGATGTCAGGAAATTGGACAAATAAATAGAGGTGAACCTGAGAAAAGTGATAGGCAAAAACTAAGGCATTTTTCAATAAAAATGATAATGAGCAGCAGCTTATATAAGTCTAGGAATAATAAATATAAAGGTAATCTGACAACACATTTCTGTAGTTATTGAATAAAAGACTTGGGAAAAAACTTTCCAGTAAGATGTTGAGGAAGTATCAGCTCTGGCCAAGGATAGTTGAAACAAGAGGGGAAAAGTTATTTTGAAACCAAACAAGTCTTGAAATCAAGCTTACATGTTCAAAGGACACAGATGGGGAAGATTCGGTTGAGACATTGAAGTTCCTCAGAGATGTCACTCATAAGGGAGGTAGTGATTGGTGTTACATACACATGGCTGAGTAGTGTCTCTGCAGTTCCCTCAGAAGCTCATGCTGGACACTAAGAGCCAAACAAAGTCAAAAGATTTCTGTGCTACCAGAGATGATTCACAGAATCATGGAATAGATGAGGTTGGAAGGGATCTCTGGAGTTCATCTAGTCCAACCCTGCTGAAGCAGGGTGACCTAGGGCCAGCTGCTCAGTATTGTGTCCAGTTGGAGTATCTCCAAGAATGAAGGATCCAAAAATTCTCTGGGCAACCTCCATTACACCACATTTCTCAAAGACCATCCAGTGCCTCATCACTCTCTGAGTAAAGAATTTCTTCGTCACATCTAACCTAAGCCTACTCTCTTCTAGTTTAAAACCTTTTCTGTTCTTTCACTCCATGTCCTTGTGAAAAGTCCCTCTCTAGCTCTCTTGTAGGCCCCTCAAAGTACTGGAAGGCTGCTGTTAGGTCACCTCTCATTCTCCAGGCCAAACAATCCCAACTCTTTCAGACTTTCTTCATAGCAGAGCAATGGTGCAGACATTGATGCTGTGAATTGAATGTCCCTAAAAAAATTAAAAGACCCCTCTTAGTGGCTGGCTAGTTCAAAGTGTCATCATATTGTGATCTATGTACACACTGTCACACATGATAAGGTACCCCATGCACCTCAGGAAGGTCAGGTCAACATTTAAATTATCATAAAGATAACCATACTTACGGCCTCCAGTATACCCTAGACCAGAGATACAGTTTTGCGCTTTTTTTTTTGCTTTTCTTTTTTTTTTTTTGTTACTTAAAGATGCTAAATCTTAATATTGTAAAAGTTGAGGAGAATTTTAAAATCTTTATCTGGCTGATAAATATAATTTTCCATCAGATAAGTTTCGGGTTATGGAAAAATATTTATCCTTCAATTAATGAAAATTAGTTTTTTTTCATCCATAGTGCAACTATATTTTGATTCCCAGAATATTTCATTCATTAGCATTTTCCATAAGCTGTTATTAATAGAAATTTTACGTGTCTATCCCTAAACTTTTAATTTGTACTGATTTTGAAGATCTGTCATGAAAACTCAACTAACTGGGCCTAAATCTTAGACAAAAAAAGTTTTGCTTGAATTTTTGTAATTGAATATTGCTATGACATCAGAAAAATTTATGAACCAGGTAAAAATGGAAATATTTCTGTATTATGCGCACATTTTCACATATTGGAGTCTTAAACAAGGCTTTTCATGTTTTGCAAAGCATTTTTATAGTCCAACCAGCTGATTTTTAAGATTGCAGCAAAACTTTTCCTTGTTGCTGTAGAGATTGAAATGGGCATAGATATAAAAGCTAAACCATTTCCATAAATATTTCAAATACTAGATAAAGTAAGGACCTGTCAGCATTTCTTTAGCAAATCATAATTTTCAGAGAGACTGTGACTCAAAATGTGAAAAAAGCCAGACTTCTCTTTGGACTCCAAATCATCTTAAGGGTAGCTCATTCAATCTGACAGAAAATTACTTATTGCCACTCTGAAAAAATACAAAAGTAATGTAAGACTTCCTACCTCCATCCCTCCTTGCAGAAACTAGGGATCTCAAATGTGTGGCTGTTTTTGTAAACTATATTCCTGTACCTTAAGTGGATTTTTTTAATTTAAAGTGGAAACTTTGTTTTTTCCAAGTGTCCCTAACACAGATTAGCAGCTTTGGATATGAACTAGTATAGGTTAAAGGAGGAGAGATATTTGTATCTGGATTGTTGTGTGTTCATTCTTTCTTTTTAACAAAAAAATTAACAATCGTTTGAGAAGGTGCAGTGAGTTTTTACCTCTGCCAGGCAAGTAATTCTTCAGGAGTCTTCTGTTTCTTTAACCCTTCTTTTAAAGTGATTTTGTTATACTGCAGTGCTTATGCTATTATATAGCTATGGAATCCACAGAAAGCATCAGCTGCCCAACAAGCAAGGCATCCAAAACCCAAGAAGCTCCTTTCACAGCATCAGCTCACAGACCTGCAATTCTGGAAGGAGGCTCCAACCTGTTTTTCTGTTGTGATATTGTCTTCAACAGAGTAGTGTTGAAGTAGTATGTCCATTGGATTTAACATCTTCATATTCCACTTTGGTTTGTATCTTCTCATTTCAGGCATTGTCATGTCCAGGTAACGCTACGAAAGAGAAAAACTTCAAGGCTTAAAAAAAACCTCAATGCCTCAAATGATCAGCAGGTATTGAGGATCATGAATAGACTGTGCAGAATGGTGAGAATTTATATTGTAATAACAATATTTAACACCTCCTTCTTCCGCTTCCCACCCCAGATGTCTCAACAATCACCAATCTCAGACAGTAGCTGTTTAGCACAACTTTCTGCTTCAGCTAAAACATGCATTCTGTAACATATTGGCAAAAGTTCACTACGTGGAACTGAAATATACCTTTGCTTAAATAAAGAAGTAAACGCTTGTATTAGTGACTCAAGATTTCCACATTTGATATACTGAATTTTACCTCAGTGATATCTGATCAAAAATGCCAGTGCCCAGGATCTCACTGGCATTTTTCCATCTCCAAAGCACCAGAAGTTGTGAACAACACTACCACTCTGAGCACATGCAATTGCATACAAAAAACTCAGTCACCCCCTGACTTTTTGCCACCTCTACTTGAGAGCTCCATTTTGTTGAACTTGTTATTCCGAATATTAATCAATAGAGCTGAACTGTATGTGAACCTCTTCAAGACAGTCTCAAATCCATCTGGGATCAGCAGCATTTGCTTGGAAGCCACTAAAATCCCCTCTTCTCTATAAGTGCAAGAACCAGGAAAATGAGAAAAAGGCAATAGTCTTAGCATGCTATTCCACATAAATTAATGTCTTCTAAGATGCGGACAAAAACATCTTATGCAGCAAAAGGTTGATACTTCAGCCTTTTATTTAGTAATAGTGATACTCAACTTCAAAAAGAAATTGTTAACATCTCAGCGGGAAGAAAATTATTATTTGAGATCTCCTTCAAAATTTTACAAAGCTACATGCTGTCTTGCAGAAATAAGTATCATAATTCTACACGGTATGCCCAGCGACATATGCTATGAAAGCACAAAGTGACATTTCAGCATTTTTCTAACGTGTTTAAAAAGAACAGCACACTGCTCTGTATGGAGCTAGTAACCTTATTAATGATATTTGACACTTTCCTAGCATAAGCCTTTGTTGCAGTTGGTTATAACTTTTCAGGTTTTAAATATTGAGGCTGAACTTTATACTTACATTTAGAGATAAAAATAGTGTGCCATTTTCCCACAATCAAAAGACTCATTTTTTTTCCTTTATCCAAGTTGATCCTCCTTTTCTTTTAAGACAAGTTACTATCTCCAGGGTTTAGGACAATGGCTTAAGACCTGTGGATTTTATGTCTACATTTGTTAGCTGTCTTCCTTGTCATCTCTGTAGCAAGCGAAGAAAAAGCCAAATCTCGGAAAATTTCTATTTCAAATCTGCAGAAGTTCCTTAATACAGGTAAGCTCTCTTATTTTAGGTTTCAGGTGTGTTTAACTGTAGCTCTCTTTCCCTTCCCCTGAAAGGTTTTAGGATAACAGAATGCCAGCATTTTGCTAAATTGGATCCCCCACCCCATTCAGCAAACATGATGACCATTTGAGAATGAATAAGGATTATGTATGAAAAGACTGATGCTTGTGCAAGTCCTGGATACTTGTCAACTGCTTTAGAAGGCCTCAAGTCAAGGTTGCAGGAAGATGCTTAAAAAACAAGGGATTATTTAGTGGATAGGGTTCCTAAACAATCCCATAAACCCTCCAGCAACTCTGCTTAATGGTAGCAAATTAGTGAAAACAAATTTGTCACAGGCTACTCTCTAGTAAGCAGTCACGGTTATTTGAAGTACCTGGGAATGCTTTTTGATCAATTCTGTAATTGAAACACTTTAAGAAGGGTTTGAATGTAAGAAGCATCCTGTATGCTAAATAGCCTGAAGATTCATGCCTTCAGTTGACTGCCCAAACTTAGCAGATGCTTGGCTTTGAATTCTTGGGCCTATAAAAAGGGATATTAATAGCAGCCAGCCTCAGCTAGGAGCTAAATTCATGAATGTTTGCAGAACAAGTTCCTCAACAAATTAATAATTTTGAATTCAATTCAAGGATCAAGGAGATAGAGCTGTGAAGGCAAGATAAAATAAAACATTCATTGAACAAAGCTGAGGTCTTATGGGAAAAAACCCCCATAATCTATAATTATATAATTGTACATTTTATTATAACAAGTAGGCAAAGGTGGTAAATTAAGGTCACAGAAGCAAACCTAATTCTGGCACTTCACAATTTCAACATATTTGACTTGCAACCTCAAAGTTCTTTTACTATAGGATTTTTGGATGCAGCACAGTATGTTTTTGTAAGACAGCCAAAATCAGCTGCGTGAATAAATGCAAAACCTTTGCATATGACAAATATACCAAAATCTATCTTTTTATCTCGTTCAAAAAAAGACAGTAAGTGTGCAAGTGCTTGTTTTGGAGGTTGGAATTCTTTTGTTTCCAATAATTTAGCTATCAGTGTCAAAGTATGTCAAATCCCTCTGTTCTCTAATTAAAAAAAAAAAAAAACATGACTCAGAGAAAACACTTTCTTGACAGCGTGAAAGGGTTCCATGAACATGAGAATCTCACTAAGATCAGAAAAAATCTCTATAAAGTGACTGGACTGGCTGAAGTGCGGCGTATGAGTTTTTAAGGGAGACACAGCTCCCTAGGGTAGGCTACTGAGTGAGAGGGAAGAGGACTAGAGAGTAAAAAAAAGAATGAAAAGACTGGTTCTGTGTGGTTAGAGCAAAATACAAGGAACTAAAGAGGCAGCCAATTAACAGTGGAAGCACAGGCAAAATTTATCTTGATTATTTTATTGATAATGGCTGTAATTTCTTGAAACATTCCAGCTTGCAGAGGGCATGAGACATTTCATGCTTGTAGACTTCAGAAGCAGCTGAAAACATGGAACATTTTATAAGTCCTAGACTGAAGATCTATCCACTTTCCTGTCCAAATTGCAATATCTTGGATATACAAATATGTTTAGCTATTTTTACAGCTGAATTTTACCTATTTAAGGACACACTTTAACTTACCCTACTGGAGTGGTTTCAGGACTTAGTGCAGTTATGCAGCAATACATTGTGCTTTATGTTTCATTTTCCTTGAATTTATGAGTCAGTTGACACTGTTCCTTCCATCTAGTTCAGGATGTTTCAGATAATGATGAGTTAGGAGGGACATGCCCAGCATGCTTTTAAAGCTAGGCAAGCTTTGTGCCAGACCAGTTCCAGAGACAGGTAGGAAGAAAAGGAGTCTGGAGAAGGAGGCCTCCTAAAAATTTACTCTGTAACAGACTATAAAGCTTTATGGGATAGCTGGCCTGTTCCTATGGCACACAGCAGGGATCTGGATGTAACAACATAAGTGATGTGGCTCCTTGAAGCTAAAAAAAATTTGGCCAAATCTACTATACACATTATGGAGATAACTTATGCCCTAGCCTACAACACAAATAGACCTACTTTACATCACCTCAGCAGTTATTTTTTAAAGTCTAGGAAATAAAATGCAAAAACCACTCTAAGCAACTCTTAAATATGAACAACTAGGCTTTAAATTAGTTAAATATTTAAGTGCATGCACCAATACTTACATTAAAGTTGTTCAATTTATGAGCTACTTGTTGGACTAGTACCATAAATCCACAAGAGTCAGAAAATACAAAAGTTTATGTTCTAGCAGTGACATGATTTGGCACTCATAGGACTTTCTAATCCTGTTTTCTCATTAAACGTATCACTTAATACGTATAAGGATGCTTAGACAACACTATTACTTGTCAAACTGATATAATCATTCACTATCACTAATGCTTTCTACACTTGCATGTAAATATTCCTTTTTAAAAACATCTTTTAAATAATCGCATCTTAAGATTTCTGAGTTTTCTTGCACATTGGCAAGAAACAGCATATATTCTTAGATATAGCACATTTCCTAAAAACTCTTTTTTGCTTGTAATGGATCTGCATTCTTCATTTAATTTGCCATTGGATGAGGACCACACAGAGCACATTTTTATCCTAACGGATCCCAAAACTAAATGGAAACTAAGTGATCTGCAAATCAGGAGGAGTATTTTGATAAACTCTGAAATGCAATCAGCTGTGGCTTGAATTGCAGCCATTGTTTAGCAGTACATGCCTACCTCTTTACAGCTTGTAGCAAGTGCTGAAAAATTGTACCTTCCCTAATCACCAAAGATGCCATCAAAAATTAAGTAGGTAATATGTCATTAACAGATCTGGAGTTCAGCCAAGACAGAGAAGCTGATTTCATTACTTTTCTGCTGAGTCCCAAAGAATACAAAGTGACTTGAGGAGATCCTCAGTTTTATGTATTAGTCAAAGGACAGCAACTCTCAACTACACACACCACACCAGGCTGATTTCAGTTATGGTTTTTCTGTATTTATAAAGCCAAATAAAAAAACTAATTATCCAGTTCTCATTTGGCATAACCCCCCAAAAATTATGGAATACAGTTTTAAACATAAAGTAGATATAGTTGCCCAAATCTTATCCATGAATATCAAAGATGAGCATTAAAATTCCCCATGAGGTTATAGATTATCCTCTCCCCAGAACATGATGTACACCTTTGTGTCACAGAGTTTCTTAGTTTTCTTTCAAGACTGAATTAAATGTTAAAATTAAGTGTTTGTGACAAAATTTGTGAATAGAATAAAACAACTGCCTAACAAAGCTCTTTTCAATTCACTCCATTTAAGAGCCTCAGGTTATGCAAAAGCCATTCTCTAAGGTTTGCTGCATCTCAGCAGAAAATTCCAGAATGGGGACTCATAGCTGCCCCAATATTAAGGGTAAATTCTCTTCAGCAGAGAGGACTGGTGTTCTACAGAAAACAGGAGGGAAAAGTAAACACAATAATTCCATCACAAAGGAAGTGTATAACTTCCTAGTAAGCTATTGTTTAATTTCCTCAGCTAAGCATGCTTTTAATATTCAGTGGAGACTGGAAAAGGCCTGTACTCAATAACCATTTTATTCATATTCTTACACTCCTATTCACCTTTCTGCAGCAGCTTTCGGCACTGATGCACTGCACAAGATCAATGTCTCCAACATTCGAGATCAAAACCAGAAGAAAACTATTTGTCAGAATGCATCACAGCTGGGAAATGGAAGACAACGGACTACAAAATGCAGGTGAACAAGGGAAGAATGCTAACAACTATGGAAAAATTGATCATACAAAACAGTATTTTTCTGTTTGAATCACAAGCTTCCTAGGAAAGACCAATACTATTAATGAGAGATACTCCAGCCAACAAAAGTACAGTCATGCACATGCACAAGTGTGGCATTCACATTCTCTGAAAAATTCCTTCACCCAAGTTTTTTCTCCTGGGAAGCTGAAAGGCAGTGAGGGACACCTCAGAGAAAAGGAAAACAATTTTTATCTCATTTGCTTCTCCTGTGTTTTGCTCGTCTGGAATGTGTTTGGAGATTGTTTACCCACAGGTGATTGTTTCA
>JAYDZK010000001.1:17416068-17427340 GCA_034509185.1 Euphonia xanthogaster | reverse complement strand
GAAAGAGTCACGAGTTTTCATTATTAGCTTTTCAGCATTCAGTAAGTATCCTTTCTGTATTCTTTAGTATAGTATAGTATTCCTTAATATAATATAGTATAATAAAGTAATAAATTAGCCTTCTGACAAGATGGAGTCAGATGCATCATTCTCTCCCCTCATCAGTGGACCTGCATTTACAATACACAAGTCCCAGAACTAATGCACTTATTGTTGTATCTGCAAATGACAGCCCAGCACCACCTGAAGTTAAAGGATCTGGAGCACCCACATGCATCATTTCCTGAGAGAAACAGCAGGAACTGCCTTGATTCTAGGGCTTAAAAAGAGAAAGCTTTGGCTTCCAGTAGTTTCAATAACAATAGTGATGGAGGAACCCTGTACTGTCTTAAAGGAACTTCATGAAACTAAGACCAAGGCCTTAAAGACAGTGAACAATTTTTGCTTCTGTCTACAAGTAATCAAATACAGCTTTGATTACTTATTATTTGCATAATTAATTCTGGAAATTGCCCTAATGTAGTAGTAGTAGTAGTAGTAGTAGTAGTAGTAGTAGTAGTAGTTTCCAGAGGGAAAAATGAAAGAGCTAGCTGAAGATTCCCCTATAGACACACACAATAAACCAGCTAAGAAATTAGATCTCCAAAGTATATAGCTTTGAATCACTGAATTAATATTCCATACAGCTCCATTTGCTACAGATGTAAGCCTGCAGAAGGAAACAGACACATTCCTGGCCTTCAGTGTTGCAGGACAAGCTAGAGCTGTAAACATAATGTACACATAGGCTGAAGCCAGGATTTTGGATGTAAACTCTGATGCTAGATCTGGGTTCAAATGACACTGATATCCAGATTAAAACCAATAAACACTCAAATCTGTAGTCATAAGTACACAGATGGTGCTGCCCATATGTTTTTGTGGCATACACAGAGGAAAATCCAATAATTTAATATGCACTTTTTCCTCTTCATTGATATGATAATTAAATTCCCTGAGAACATACTCAACAGCTTTTAAGAGAAGGAAACATTGGGAATTTGGTAGCACTGACTTATTTAACAAGCAAGGGAAGTGAGAACTGGTACAATTTATAGAATTTACATGATGACAGAGCAAATCTTAAGCACAGCATGTTAACTCCTAGACACGCTGTAAAGACTAAGGAGACAGAATGAACTGTTGTATATGGCATTTCATTTCTAGATCACTGGGCTAGATTATTGAATGAGCCCAAGGTGACAGAATTATTTTTGCTACTTACTTACAGAGAAGCAAAGCTATTTGTAAGAGTTCAGACACTGAAATAAAGAGGACAGTTTTTCTTCCAGGTTTATTGCTAACACTTAAAACAATGCTTCCATTAAATAAGTATTTTAACACTTGATCAGCTCAAGGGGTTCATTATTTTCAGGCTGTGTAATTATGTAGATTTTTAGTAAGAATTCTCTCCCTCTGAAGAGAACCTCTGAACTAGACCCAAGTGCTACTTTTGGTATTTGCTTGATGCTCGGAATGTGGTAATGGCACTTGGAAGAAAGTTTTTTTATGGAGATATCTAAAAATTGTGTCTCACTTCCCATGCATTTGTGTGAAAAACATATTCAATAAGCATTTCTCTTCTTTTTTACCACTTCATGTTAAGACCTTCAAATGAAAGCTAGCCATCCTAATATATTTTAACACATGTAAAATGTCCCTATGGTTCAAATAAAATATATGTCTATGAAGAATATAGTTTTATTAACTATGAACAAAAAATAAAGGAAATCTATCTTTGTAAGTCTTGCCAACTTAGGAGTCTTCAAAGTCATCCAATCTGATTTTTGTATGATGCAAAGCCAATTCATATATATTTATAGATTTATGTTAGCTTGCACAATAGTATATGACCATTAACATAATAACAGTAGGACATAGGGGCTGTTTACTACATACCTAATCTTGCCTAAACATTTTATATACTGTTTGGGAAATTATCATTATGAATAACTCCTCCCAAATGTATTCTTCTTGTTTATTTTGTTATTGTATTTGACGGGCATTTTCTAAGAAGTTCCAGATTATCACAATTCTAGCATTTTTCCTGATGAGAAAACAAATGGCATCACATATATGTCAGATGACTTTTACTTAGGTCTTTCAGTTTATATGTCCACAAAAAATCAATCAAGATGGTACTTATGTAAAATACAAGATGTGTCACTGGCTAAAGCCCATAATGAGCTTTTTTTGGCTTTTTTTTGGTTTTGTTTTGGTTTTTTGGTAACCCTAAAGCACTGTGTTTTTTCATGACTTCTTATTTTCTACCATCAGCTTGTTAATGAGCGTGCAAAAAATGTTAAGGTTGACTAAGACGCAGAGAGGAGATGTACAAAAGCACAGAGAGCATTTGCAGTAACAAGTATGTGAGGAGTCTGCAATGCTGGCCTCAGGAGAATAACTTAAGAGTGCTAAAATCGAAAGAACTACTGCCCTGAGCTAGCAGTTCTTCTCCAGAGAGAAATACATCTTAGGGGAAATAGCCATCTTTAGGAAAAAAAAAAAACATCCTTTTAGGGCTAAAAAATAAAATGCTTCTTAACTAGCTATTTACAAATAGCTGCCTATTTAGCATCTCTGCAAAACCCAGAGAAAAATACACTGTTTTAAAAAGACCATTAAGACCACAATGATTGGGTATTCACAGTTAAGAAACACCATTTTAAAGCTCCTGTACTTCCTCCAGCTCTTTTATACATGTTGCATTATGATGAAATCTTTAGTAAACACAATCAGATGACATTTTTTCCCCACAGGATCCTGCCTAATGCAATGCACATGTTTCAATGTGCTCCATTAATCAGCAGCTATTCAATAACGTTATCCCCATTATCTTCCCAGCATCACCTTTTCCTCCAGTGGCTTCAACACTTCTCCAGCTCTTCCTGGAATTCATAAGCCTGCTTTCAGCCTTCAGAAGTCATGGGAGTGCATCATGTCCCACGTAGCCAGATTCTCCCAAGAAGGAAAGGGACCTGCTAGTCTGTCTCTGTTGCAACCCATGGTGAGGAGAGGTGTGACTAAAAGATTACAGAGCTTTTGAATGTTTAAATTCCTTTTCCCCTCAGGACAAAGGACCAGGGTCACACTGCTAAGAGCAGGGAGAGATTTCTGCATGCTCGGATCTGCTGCTACCTAAGCCTGTGGGCCACCTCCTGCCCCAGAGCAAACATTCAAATGCACAGGCCTTCCTTCATCTCTC
This sequence comes from Euphonia xanthogaster, assembly GCA_034509185.1. Lineage (NCBI taxonomy): Eukaryota > Metazoa > Chordata > Aves > Passeriformes > Fringillidae > Euphonia > Euphonia xanthogaster. The sequence goes on along the minus strand of JAYDZK010000001.1, from coordinate 17,424,096 downwards.
ATGACAACACCAGACACTACTCCGTCCTCCATAAGAGAATCAACTTCTAGTCACGCTCAGGAAGAACCGGCAAGCCCAGTACACCCAGATATAAAATGAAAATAGTAATAAAACTTCACAAAGGGCTTCTAAAATGATGATTTCCATGAGATGCCAACCTGTAGGTGACACTTGCTAGATTTTGACAAGTCATGTGAGATGTTTATGGACTAATTTTTTGGAATGCTTCCCAAAAACACTCCAGGGTGATGTGTAAGTTGTTACAGCATCCTGATCCATCTGCTGCAAGGGCACTCATGATGTCTGCTAAGTTTGGGTTTGGGTTAAGTGACTCAGGTAGCAGTAGAGATCTATGACAGAGACAAAGTGAGAAGATATTTCTTTGCAGAGCTTTCAGTATCCTCTGGCTATTTTACTGTCCCATCTCTTCTTCACTCCTCTGCTTTTGATTCCTCACTGCATGCCTTGCAATAAATGAATCCCAGGGTTTTATGCAGGAGAGCTGCTGCTCCCACACTTGCAGAACAGCTGGAAAGTTGTAGCACACGTGAATAGTGCTGCACTTGTAGAGCTGATACAAACCAGTATGTGCACTGAGTGAGGTGACACCTACAGAAAGGACAGAAAGGGAAGGGAAAAGTGTCAGGGCTGCTCTGTCTGTGAATGTCTCAAATTGGCCCCAATGCTAAATACACAAGAGTAGCTACAGTCACAGCTCCTGCCACAGCCAGAAACACCCATCCTTACCAGCACTTCCTACACACTGCTGCCTCACCTACAACTTCCAAGCAGTCCCAGTGCCACAGCAACAGAATGTGTCTTGTGGTGACTGCTGGGGCAACTTCTGCCTCTCCACAAATCCCCTTGTGAGGCAGCCCATGGTCAAGAATAGTAACTGACTGGATAGTATATCCTCAACACTTCAGTTGTCTCAGATCACCCCTCAGAGGCCACTACATCCATTTAAGTATGACTTAATGAGAAGTGATGGGAAGCCTTGTGATGTTACTGGTTCTGGTCAGAACAGTCACAAAACAAGTTTCTTTCCAGACCTAGATATTGCCTTCTATTATAAACAATTACATTTACCTAAATGGGCATTTTAGCCATTTTGAGAAAAATGTGATATCCCTGGCAAGTTTGGGTAGAGATTTTTATATTCTTTTAGTGGCAGTTTAGTTAATTATTTAGTAAACAGATGAAGAAAGGAAGTTTCCAGAGCTCTCTTTCTCTCTCCACTACCACAACTTTTCCTTTATGTTTTGAGGGGGAGAGAAGGGTTGTTGGCTTTTTTGGTTGGTTGGTTGGTTGTTGTTTGTTTATTTTGTTTGTTCAGGGTCTGCTGTTTGTTTTGGGGGTTTTGTGTGGTTTTTAATAAATTATATACACATATATGTATATAAATATATATGTATATATAAAACTTATCACAATTATGAACTGTAACCCAGAGTTCTCTATTCCCATCATGCATGACTATTTCACAACTGAAACGACTCCAGGTTAGCTTGATTTACTGTTACTCTTGCAATTTTATTTGCAACTACTCTTCCACCTATGCAGCTTCACTGTAAGTAATGACAACAGAAGCGATCCTTTTTCTTTTTTGCTCACCAGAAAGTTGAAATTCAGAGGAGGGGGAATAAGCCATGAAGAATTGTATGAATTAGTTGCTGGACTGTGGATAGAAAATACACTTGGGAATTGCCAACATTAAAATACTTGGGCATTGTTTTCTTTTATTGAAAGTGGGCTAGCTGTGGAGAAGGAATTATGTACAAAGTTTAAGTGCCTTAATTGCTTTGAAGATCTGCTATTGGTCATGTTTAAACTCCCTTTAGGCTTGTGAACTTCTAGAACCCTCAAATTTAAATTGAGGGGAAAAAAGTAAATAAAAAAGTGTAATCCTCGACCTCCTCCAGTTAATGTTTTCAGACTTTCTCAGATCTAATTTACATCAGTAAATTAAGCCTGCACCTTTAGAAGTGTAACCTACGTGTTTGCTTAAACTGTACTAAATTGCAACCCTAACTTTGCTATGTTTCCTGAGAAGAATTGCTCTCTTTTTCATCATTTAAGGTACATGCTGCTCTTTGCATTCTCAGTAGGATGGTGGCAGAGCTGAAAGAATGAGAAAGAATCTGTCTTAATTCCTCATAATCTCCCTAAGCATCAGGTTCTCTGGGCAGCTTCATTATTAGAAGTATCATTGCTCAAACTTCCTCTATTCCTAAGTAATTATTTGAATAACCCATTTTGCTTCAGTAAGTTCATAAATCATTTGTTTTGGGGATTTATTTTGGCAGCAAATTTAGGAAAATTCATCTGCTCAGACCAGAAAATACTCATTTCTTGTTTGCTTTTCAAACCTGGTACCCTATTAGCACTCAATTTAACAAAATGCCTAAGATAGAGGAAAACAATTTCTTTAGACACAGTGCAAGACTGAATCATATCTCATTTACACTGATGTAAATAAGAGAGAGAGACACTGAAAAGGATGAATTTATGGCACTTTAAATTGGAACAAAATTCAGACTTGAAAAGCTTTATAATGCCTCAGTGCTGTAGCTGAAAATACATATGTTGAACAATCTGCAGTGGCAAAAACTAACCAGAAATAAATTTTATCAACTTTTAAAATAGAATCATACAGAATTTTCAAGAGACTCAGAACAAAAAATGACTCTTTTTCTAAGTCTATGACAATTTGATAAAGACTAGTCACCCCTACAGAAATCATAGTGATTTTCTCTAACCATCTCTTCAGATGGGATTCAATTAGTAAAATAAATGGAATAAAGAGAAAGAAAAAAAGAGAAAGAAACCCTAGGAAATCTTATTATATGCTACTAAACTCAATAAGGCTTTTCCATCAGAGAACATCAAGTCTTATTTCTGGTGATCCCTGTGCTGTTGTAAATCAGGAGCTGTTGCTATAAAGACTACAGAATTCCAGCAGAATAAAATTGCAGCAAGCAGAAACCAGAACTTTGAGTCATAGCTTGACAGTTTGGCAGCTCTGCCCCCAACAGTCTGAAACAGGAACCTAAAAGTGAACACCATTAAGCTGGGTTTCAGCAGATTTTGTTCCACCTAAATCCCAGCATCTCACCACCGGATTCCCCTCAGGAAACTTGACACAAAACACAAGCAGTGGCATGGATCATCAGCCCCACTGCCAGCAGAGACCCTCTGGCCTCCAGGCACCAAGGTGCCAGCCAGGCTCCCTCAGGTTTATTACCTCTCAGGTCCAAGCTGATCTTGCTTTTCTTGCAGTCCCTCTGCAAGGATGGGATCTGCATCCCAGACCTGTCCTGTGGCAGAGCATTTTTTAAGTGTGTGAGAGAAAGGGGCTTAAACCTCATAGTACAGAGGTGCCATGCTTATCAGTCATAGGCTATGGTGCACAGAAACTCTTCCCCTGGTAGACTCTTAAAAGACAGTGTGTCCCTAAAATTCAGCTTACCTCAGGTAGAAGATGGGCACCAAGCTGAAGAATCTGGAAAGCCACAGTGCATGTGAATATGAGTATTAGGTAAATATGTTTGGCAAGGCAGGGGAGGAGGGTATGTGATCAAGGGATTTGTGGATCTCTTCCGAACAAGGTCTCTAGGCTGTATCTATCACAAACCCTTCCATCACGGTATCTACTTGCAGGTTTGGAATTGAGATAGTACAGTGATGGTATACAGAGGTACCATGCACAGACAGATTCAAACATACCCATCCACACATTTATATTAGGATGGATAAGTAAACATAGCTACTCGTCAGAGGCTTTTTAGGACTGGAGCCTGATATTTCTGTTTTCAGGAGTATGATTCCTCCTGTCCACTAATAAGGAACAGAGTGTAGAAGTGCATGATACCTGACTGAGGATACAGCAGAGTATCCAGAATCTGATCCTAAAAATTATCGTCAGGTTAAAACACTTGGATAACTTGGAAAACAGAGATAATAGAAGTATTATATTCTTAAAATAAGTAAAATATATAAATGATACACACAATCCCCTCAATCACAACTATTTCTTGGAATTATCTCCTGGGAGGCAGATTTCAAGTCAAACTTCGATTATAGGTATGCTAATGCAATTCAGAGTTATCAAGATGTGCATTATAGGTAAATATTTTCCTTGTCAAAGAATATATACCATAATAAAGTCTGTGTTTGTACAGATAGAATCCATAAGGCTTCACTTTTTGTGATTTATGTCACAGTACAATATCGTTTTTCTGAAACATTTTTTAGAAAATGTAAGCTATATCTTATCAGAAAGTATATCTGGATAAAAAACATGTCTGGTGTTAAGCAATGCCAGCCTCTGGAAAGCTGGTGGGATTTGTTTGTACTTAGCCTTGAATTGAAATTGGCCCAAGGTATAGAATTCTGATGATCATGTTTCATATCTTTATCATATCTGCCCTGATCCCAAGATAAATAGACCATTTCCCAGCAATACAGTATGTCTAGATAGCAATTTATTGTAAAATTCTCTGTAAGCAATTTCAGTTCTCATGCAGACTCTACTATATTGTATTTTCAAAGAGTTCAACAACAAGAAAATGAAAGTAGAGTATCAAAAGCAAGTTTTTTTTACAGTTGAAAACAAGAAAAACTTTTGAGTTTAATATTGGTACTGTCAGAACAACTAAAAAGCAATGCTATCAGAGGTCTTAGTGGAACCTCAGAAAAGAGTAAAGACTTAAAGTCCAGTTCATTCTTTTCTTAAGTTTCTTGATGAAAACAAATAGAGTCACCTGCCCCCTAAGAAAAAAAGAAAAAAACAACCAACTACCCTCTTCTGCCCCACAAACAAAACAAAACAAAACAACAACAACAACAAAAAACCAAACAGAAAAAAGTCTTTGTTTCAGTAAAACAAATAAAAATAAATGTAAACAATCCTAAACCAGCCAAATATTGTGACTGACTTGAATGAGTACAGGTATTCACCTCAGACGTCTCATTATCACACAATGACAAATAGCTCCAATTCAGATGTCTACTCAAATTCAAGGGACCTGTAATTCTACACCTTCACCCCCAAGTCAGCTCCACTGGGCAGAGCTGTTGTCTGTCACTGCCACAGGAGGAACAGCCTGCTCACACAGAGCAGAAATACTCCTCTTGCAAAGGTGGCTCACACCATCATGCTGTCCCAGGAGTTAATGTGTTTGTCCCAGCGCCACAGTGGATGTTGCAGCTAGTACTGGTGCAGGTGGCTAGAAGGATTTGATGCTAGCTGAGCTGAAGCTGCTCTTTGGAGCTTCCTACTGTGGAGATGGCCATCAATCCTAGCACTGTTCAGCAACTTAAATTATGCAGAACTCTCTTCTAAATTCTTTACAGTTCCTACTTTGAAGCCACACGACCAGAAGACTAATTTGTTCTGTGGATTTAACTGGCTTTAGAATAGCTCCCTTTACTTGAAGAGTTTATGCCACTGATGACAGATTTAAATTTCCCCCAGGCTGTCAGCTTTACTCCAAAACTAATGTGAATCCCATCAGCAGTTTCACTCATGTGCTCTCATGTCTTAGATTTCCACATTCCCGTCACTGATTGTGAAATCCACATTTTCACATGTGAAACACAATACACATTAGATTCTAGACATGAACTGGAGATAAAGTTCTTTTCTGACTCTTACTTATGACTTTTTCTTTTAATATTGATACATTGCAATAACAGGCAACCACAGCTGCAGAACAAGGAAGTCAAATTGAGCCAATTAATAGCAACGTTAAACCAAATAATTTTTGCAAAATTGTTAAGTAAAAGCTAGAGTATGATAGCTCATTTGATAAAGAAAAAGTGCAGCATCAAAAATACATATAAATATTTGTAAATTTTCTCTACATTTGCTAATTATATGCTCATATGCCAGAGGTTAATGAAATTCTGCATTGGCATGGTTGCCTTTTAGATTTTTTGGGTCACTGATAAGCAAGCAAAACATGTTGAATACACCAATATTCACCTGAACTATGTATTTATAGCACCTAGTCCAGCAGAGTGGGTAGATTTTTATATCTCATTATGATCATCTACAGAAGGTGTTTCTGTCTCTGCAATACTTCATTTACTTTGGGTGCTGTGTTCAGTGCTGGGCCCCCAATTTGGGAAGGGCATTGAGGTGCTGGAGCATGTCCAGAGAAGGGCAATGGAGCTGATGAAGGGTTTGGAACACAAGTCCAATATCCTTCTGCAGCTGAGGGAGCTGGGGCTGTTTAGCCTGGAGAAAATGAGGCTCAGGGGAGACCTTATCACTCTCTAAAACTTTCTGAAAGGTGATTGTAGTCACTTGGGGGTCAGTCTCTTCTCCCAGTAAAGCAGTGACAGGACAAGAGGACAGTCTTAAGCTGTGCCAGGGGAGGTTTAGGTTGGATGTTCGGAAGAATTTCTTCACTGGAAGGGTAACTGGGCATTGGAATGGTCTGCCCACGGGGGTGGTGGAGTCACCATTGCTGGAGGTGTTTGAAAAAAGACTGGAGGTGGCGCTCTGTGCCATGGTCAGGTTAGCAGGGAGGTGTATGGTCACAGGTTGGACTCAATGGCCTCAGAGATCTTTTCCAACCTGGCTGATTCTGTGAATCTGTGATCATATCCTCATTGAATAGCTTCCTCATAGCAGAGTGTCCACTTAGGTCATTCGGGTTGAGTAGGAGTTATGTGAGTTCTAAACAAAAACTGTGATTCTGGAGATCAAAATACAGTCCTTATCTAAGCCACAGGTTCACAGCATGCTCTTGTCAGACCATGTAATCTATCCTAAAACTTCATGTCTTTCTTAGAAAATTGAGACACCTTGCTATCTGATGGGGAATAGCAGGAAATGAGAGATGCTCATTTCTATGCTAATGAGGGGTTTAAGAAGATAAACACCAAAGAATTCAGAAATGCTTAAATTGAATACGGTTGGCACAAAAATTACTACTATTGTAGTTGTTACTACAGGTCTGCATTTGGTATGGTTTAATTTAACCAGCAATATTGATATGCAGCATGTCAGTTACCAAATGAAAAAGTGAACGAGAAGGAGAGAGAAGGGGGGAGAGAAAGAGGAACAGAATGTAGTATTATGGATAGAAGGAAAGTAAAAAGGGTACAATCTATTATAAGAAATTACTTATGAATAAATTGCAAGACTGTAAGAGCTAAGAAAACAAGAAGGGAATAACAATTAGCTAGAAAGCACAGACAGTCTAAGAGAAAAAATTTTTTCTCAAAAGAAAGGTGTGAGGTCTTGTGCTGATTGAGGACAATAAGTACATCAATTGGCATTTTAAAACAACCTGGAGAGAAGCTCAGAAACCTATTTGTTATCCAGGACTGAAACAAATCACTGAAGTAAAATCAAAAAATATAATAATATTAATAATAATAGAAAAGCACTCCACAGTTGGGAAAATGCAGAAGGATGGCCATAACTTTTGGTAGGGCGGAAACAGCACACAAAGCAACAATTTTTAGGATTAATATGGTTATTCAAAGGGAACGGATATGCTAAGCATTTCTTAGTTTTGTTAGGAGAAAAATTTTCAGGGCTTCATACCAGGGATATGATGCAGCTGGAAGGTTTCATTATAAGAAAAGAACTCCTACATTAAAATTCATTCTACTTGCAACGTCTCACAAAACCACTCTATTCTACGTAACTGAGGTAGAACTCATGTGCACTTCCTTTGTAATATAATATCTCCCATTATCTAGAAATTTAACTTTTCCAGTTTGTAGTCTATCCTTGTAAGGGGAACAATATTCTCCACATGCAGTTTATAAACATTCACAGCTGTTATCTTGTGGGACTTGCTTCACAATGTAAAATTGTGGAATTTCAAATGCCTGTCTAATGCTTTCTTGATTATTGTAATATGCATTTACAGCCTACAAATACCTCAGAAAGAATGCCTGTCCCTGCTACCATTGCTATGAATCTTCAGTGAAGTGTCCTAGGTTGACTGTATGATGCTTTTATCCCCAATCGTCTTGTTCTGTTTATGCTGAATAATAAGTTTTGCG
>JAYDZK010000001.1:17379512-17415968 GCA_034509185.1 Euphonia xanthogaster | reverse complement strand
TCTCCAAGGAGGTATTTTCTCCCGGACCGGTTGGGGGGAGGGGCCGATTAAATCTGCTTTCCTAGAGGAGCCCTTTGTGGGGGGGTTCTCTCCCGAATTTGCCCTGAACCAGGACATGAAGTCAAATAATTTTTTCACTAAAGGACCTGGGGGTGCTGGTCTCTGTGGACAGATAGCTGGATGTGAGCCAGCAGTGTGGCTAGGTGCCAAGAAGGACATAGGAGTTGGTGAAGGGCCTGGGAGTGATTGTGCTGTCCAATAACATTTTTAACCATGGGTAATGTCAAATATCTCAATAATCCTACCAGCTAGCCAGACAACCATGAGAATCTGCACAAGACTAGACTTTCCTACAATGCAACATTAAAGGGCACTAGTGCAAACCTCCAGTACAAAAGAAGCATTATTTTATAAAATCCTATTAATTCACATAATTAGAAAACTTGCTCTCTTATATGAATAGCGTGACAAAGAAATCATACTGAGATTAAAAGCCTGAGGGTTTCCTATGGCTATTTAGAGCCAGTCTGTCAAACCTGATGTTAGGGTTTACAGGACTTCCTCACTGCTCACTGTGGTGTGAGAGAAACTGCCTCACCCTCGGAAGATATTTGAGATGTCTTCAAAGATCTGAGCGTCAGAGACACTACAGACAGAAGGAGAAGGCAGGGACCATGATCTTTGAACAACTTGGTAGCTCCAAAATCTTACAGAGCAGCAAGACTTAAAATAACTTTTGATGTCAAATGGACAGTCCTGAGGACCTTACAGTGCTCTTAAAAAAAATCCTAATTTCCTCTTTCCAGATTCACTGCCAGTACAACCCTGTGTTGTACCTTATGTGTGGCACCCCTGGGGAAGACTTTGCAGCTTTCATCAACAATATTTGCTCAGAAGCATCTAGTCCCACAGCTGGATGAGAGATTTTAGAGCCCCTTTAGCTAAGAAAAAAATGTTAGGGGCAGCATGAGAGATTTTACATCAAAAGAAAGTTCCTTTGTGACAGATTTGCCTGAATAGCTCTGCCAGATTCTTCTCCAGATACCGTGTGTGTCCTTCCAGCCATGCCAAAGAAGGCAGAGTGACACGGTGGCAGCAAGCTGAAGCAGGCTTTGACCCAGCTGAAAATATCAGCAGGACTTTCTCTAATTTCTGTGCAGGCATGCAAAAGTAGTAGAAAAGAGAAATTAAAATCTTCCCACCTACATCCTTCCAGGTCTTCCTTGTGTTTGCCCACTGACACACAACCAATTAAGAGAGACTGCAGAAACACTGCCACAGACACGGATCCTGCCCTTTCTCCCCTCTCTGAGAGGAACAATGTAGTTATCTAGAGCTCCCTGACAGAGAAGTCAGAGTTGCATTGTGGTCACCTCTGACTCCCATTAGAGACTTGAACATGACTTTGAAGTCACTTGCACTGGCAGATCAGGCACAGGTGAGCAATTCTCACGCTGGCCGTGTCACAGGGCCGTGTGAGGTGGTGACATGTCACTCGACAGCAGGGCAGGGTTTGGAACGCCTCACCCGTCACAGGAACTGAGTTCAGGGAACAACTATGCAAAAGCCTGATCCAGAGCCATTTGGAATCATTAGGAACCTGCTTTTAGGATGCTGGTTTTGTTGGTTCAGGTGAGGCTTCAGCAGAGACTAATAAAGAAAAACCCCAAACTGTTCTCCAAAGCCTCCACCTGCTCTCCTTCACTCTAAATGTGTGGCAGCACAAGAGTCTGCCCTGCCTCTCTTCAAACACTTCCAATAAAAAAAAGAAAACCAAGGCCAAATCTGTAAGCCTCTTCAGCTACAAGATTAAAAAAAAATGGTTTCATTTCCCTTCCTCTCAACTCTGTGCCCCCAAGAAATATAATCTTGAATCAATCTTTAGCTCAACCAAATAAAATCAGGAAATAATGCAAAGAAAATGAACATTATTTGTGATTTCAGGGGCCAGAAAACATAGCACCAGGAAGAATTTATTGCTGACCTTCATGCCAAGTGTCTGCTGAAGAATATACGACAGTTGCAACTGGATAAAAAATTATTTTCATTTCTACAAACAAAAGAAATGAATATTTCAGCAGTGATTTTTGCCTGTTTTTCAAGACAAGGCAACTATATATGCTGTCTGTGGATTTGTTTTACTTAAAAGCTCAATTTCTCATAAGCCCCTCAGCTAAAAAAAAAAAGGGTTAAATGAATACTTAATTGACTTCACACATTAGTAATCATAGCATGTGTAGAAATCAGATGTGTTTGAAATATTCATGATGAATTGCAAAAGCACTATCACACTTCTACATTTCGGTCAAGCTTGAAAATGCGTTTGTTTCTGTGAAAATTGTCACTAAGATACTTGCTTTTCTTTTTACTCTCTCTTTATTTATTTTTTTTCTTTTGCATGAAAAGTACTTTGCATCTAGCTTACTTGAATTCGTATGAACTTTAGCTTCCTAGGGGTGAGATTCATATTTAATGTTTTCAGTGCACTGACACCCATATTCTCAACTACTGTATGAAGTGATGTTTGGGTGTAGGGATAGCTGACAAAGTTGTATGAATGAAAAAACTTTAAGAAAGAAAATTAGTAAGACATTAAGAACAGCTTTAAACTTTAGCACTTTTCTCACAGAGAAAGAAATTTCAAACAGTTCAGAACTGGGTAGTGGTCAAGTTAAATTGGAGGGCAAACTTTCAGGTACCATATGAGTGTTACAAGTTTATTTAAAGGATAAAAAAAAAAGTTTAAACCTTTCTACTTGAGGAAAGGTTACTTGAACATTTATCATCAATATACTTCCAAAATGCATTGCTTTTACCTGCATAATGATGCACTGGCATTTTATGTCCAGAAAAAAGGCCAACAGAGGACATTCTTCATTACCTTTACACAGAAACTGGTTTTATTGTCATTCAAACCAAACATTCTATACAGAGTTTAGAGTATTCTATACTCTGATGGCTAGCAGAGCTGTTTGGAAAGCAAAGCTCTTCTTGCAAAAGGAATTAACTTCTTTGGGGGAAAAAAAAAAAAAAAGCCCAAAAAACCAAAGTTTGGCCTCAGAACCAAAGTGTTTCAACAAAAACTCAGTATGATTTCTCGAGAGAAACAGAAATTATTTGACCAACACACTTGAAACAGTCACTTGAAATTGTCTGTCTCTGTTGGCAGGCAGGCAACTTGCTTCATGACCATCTTTAACCAGCTCCCTGTTCAGTCTGACGTCCTGTTGCCAGACATCAGGTTCTCAAGCCTACTCGATGCCTGAAGAGCCAAGGGCTCAGATGGAGATGTTTCCTGTTAATCCCCTACTCTCCTCTCAAGCACTTTTCCTCCCTCTGAAGAGGAGAAGCCAAAAAGGGAGATCATGTGAAGGGTGTCTGGTACAAACCACCCCTTTTGCTTTAACCCCAGTTTAGCTGTGACAGCAGTTTCTCCAACTGAGCAGTTGCCTTTGGCAACTTTATTTTACTTTTGTTTATCTTTGTGTGGAACAGCCACTGCTTCATACAGACAGCAGGAAGAAGCAGTTATGCTAAAAAATGAAATATTTATGACTGGCACAGTAATGTAGTGTAGAGAGATACAGGGCTGGTAGAACAGAGGATCCGGGAAGCGAAGACACAGGACGTGGCATAAAGTATCACTGGCACAGGAAGACAAGAGAAGGGGCCTGGGCTTAGGTCTGGAGATCCTACAGCTCTAAGCAGCTCAGTCAGGCTCAGTGAAAAGCGTGAAGATCTTGAGCTGCACAACACTGGCTTTAGCATACATGAAGGAATAGTATCTTACACACATAAATTATATAGTAGATTTAGACATAACCTGAAACCGTAGACCAATGAAGAAGACAGAAAGATGGAAAGGTCCGTTAACAAAGATATAAAAGTGATCCCTTAGTCAATCCAAGAGAAATAAAGAAGAAAACACCAACATATTCAGCAGCACATTCCTCCTGGCAAAGGATTCCAGATACTGACAACTCTTCATCACCCTTTACCACACACACTGCACAGAGTGAAATCACTGATTAGGATCCAGAGTAGTAGCAACAGTGCAAGTGTAATGCCAGAAAACAGGGAGAAACTCAGTGAGTGTGTGAGTGTGTGTGTGTGTTTGCAGCAATGTTAACTGCATTATTATTTTTTTTCTTCTTCTGGAGCAATTAGATGTGGACTAATAATGATCAAACTTTCAAAACTTCAGATTTACTAACAATAAAGTCTTGATGTTACTTATACATAATGTGTGCTTTCTCCTTGTCCCAAAGACATTGGCTTTTAGTGTAACATTGGCTGGCCTGACTATAGGAGAAAACACCACACAAGTACAAAATCTGTTAGTCTGGACAGGAGGTAAAAATGCAGGAAGCACACACTGAAATATAAACTTTTTAAGCACGGATTTTTAAAACAGAAATATTTTCAGGATGGATTTTTAATCTACCATGTTAACACTTTCAGTCACTTACTCTTTCAATTTGGCACCATGTATGCATTACAGTTTTTGCTTCGGACATCACTGGATTATATTAATTTTCAATCAGAAATCTATTTGACAGGAAATCATTGTTTTCAATCCAATTAGACTTTGCCATATTTCTCTGATCTTGCAACAGTCAGCTGTGAAAACCAATGAGATATTTACTGTCTACATTCTGCCGATTACTGAAGATTTCCACATATTGGAGCAGACGCATTGATGCAGCTCATTGGTATGCTCTGTGGCATCACTGTGATCAGCCAGTCACTTCCCTTAAAGCCGCAGTCATTGCAGCTCCTGGTACTGTGAAGCCTCACAATTAGGCTTTGCTTTACCCATAAATAGAAAGTCATCTATTTGCAAACCAAATCTTCACGGGAAACTACAGGCTGGGGATACATCTGCTGGCTTGGCATTAACATTTTAGCTTCCAGCCAATTAGGACAGAACAGTACCTTACATTATTCTAGGGCATAAAGTATCGATTCCAAATTACAATTGCTGTTTTCAACCTTAAAATGTCACCTCACCTACCTTTTTACAAAGTGAAATTCATCAGCTTTTACAGCAACAACCCTTCCTGCTACAAGAAAAGCATCACTTTCTACCAATTGGACATGAATCTATTAACTTATGATGGAATTTTTTTAGCTACAAATTATACCCATATTAATGCCTACAGAGTTCCCTATGAACAATAAATGCAAAAGAATTTTTTCCCCAACTATTAGCCATTTTAAAGAGTAGCCATTTAGTGCATGCAAATTTCCTGCCTTGCAGACCAAGTATGAATTAGAGCCCTAGGAGGCTGGCTTATATGAATAAGCTTAGATAGTGCTAATTATAAAATCAGCATATTGCAATCACACTTAAAGTGTGCAACCCTTTTGCTGCAACATGGGTGACCCTTGTAAATTTGGTAGGCAAGAACAGAATTCTTTGTCACCACACTTTGATGAAGGACAAGAGTTATCATAAAATAGAAATTAGAAATGTCAGAAGCTTTCTGAACTTGTGGGTAAAATCTACTCAAGGCTTTGAATACATGAAAGCTTAGGCCCTGCAATATCTATGCATTCGGCACATGGCCCCTAAAGTAGAAGTCAAGCCCACGGTTGTCAGTATCCCTCCACAATAATTGTGTTATCATCTTCTTTTCTCATGACTTCTGCATTTTTGGCAGAAGACAGACAACACTCCAAAGGAAGGACAAGCAGGAATGCAAACCCAACTGTCAGTCCCACATGCAGTTTAGGGTATGGCAGAGTAGTGGACTTGAAAGCCCTGAGGCCAGGAGAGAATCTGAATTCATCAAAATTGTGTGAATAGTTCTAATCAACCTATTTCTACCAGGGAGCAGACACTGAAATTTCTGGATTAAAAACCAACTGAATATACTGAATATTTCTTCTACATTTGTAATACGCACCACAACCCCCAGTTTTGTAGCTTTGAAGCACTTTCCTTGCTCTTCTCCTAACCCACACAGGAGCTGTGGAGTGGAAAACCTGTATGTTTCACTTCACCTTTTCTGTACTTTACCATCCACAGGTTCTGGAGATTCTCTACTGCAAGAAGAGAAGATCAGAAAAACCCCACTGGATGAAGGAGCAACATCACAACATGAGAGATGCCAGGTCTGGAATATAATTTCCTTAGATAATGTGATAAAAAGAGACATTTGCCCCAGCAATATAAAAGTTTGGTCAGAGACATTGTCTCTAATTGTGGCTGCTGACTCCCTCTGCTTCCAGATTATAAAAAAATCTTATCAGATTGAGAGAGCAAAGAAGCCCCAGAAAGCAAGGAAAAACAAAGCACCATGGAAGAGCAAGCGTCACTAGGATTTAATCTTAGCAACACAATTTCTTCCCTTTTTATAAAGGCTCTTTAAAGTTCTGTAACTAGAAATACCACACTTTGCAGGGCAAGGACAGGGAAAAATGTACTATTCTTCATTTTTTCATGGTATATGTTTTTGTCCTTGCATTTCAGGATCAGTAAAGCAATTCACCCAGACAAACAAACTTATTTTGTGTACTAAGCATTTACTAAATTAATTCTTCTATTTCTATTTAGCACCTTCATAAATCTGCATGACAAGAGAACTTTCTCATTCTAGTGTTTTCTTGTTTTTTTTTCCTTTTTTTCCTGCTTTTTACCAAAATCAAAGCACTATCAATACTTCTGTTGTCAATATAAGCAGATACAGAAAGAAACTGAAATTTGCAGAATTACTATGAGGATGAAGCTAACACATGCAATGCACACATAAAACAGTCTATATTTTACCATACCTAAACCCCACACGATGTTACAATCAATTTAATGTAACAGTAACACCACTGGTGTTGAACTACGTGCAACATTAATTCCTGCAACACAGGGACATTTGAGAAATCCAGATAGCAGACAGAAAGCTGTCTTTTTCTTTCCCATCAAGTTCCAAGATTTATGCTTCCAAGGTTTGACAACCTTCCGAGGTTGTCAAACCTTGGAAGGCAGAGATGCAAAAACCAGAGAAATCAACGATTTTGCATTCCAAAGACCTTGCTTTAAATTTAGCAAAATATTTCTTGTTCATTGTCAATTTTACTCTGCAGCAGAGGCTTTCTTATACTTTCATCTTGGCTGCCAAAAACCCAACCTCATCTATGAAGACCTGTGTACCTCTACTTTCCACTTGGAAAAAAAACCAAACAAACAGATGATCCCATTTATTGCTGGAGTGTTTTCCAGATACAACAATAATCTGTTTTATTTCATTAGCTTTGTAAGCTAGGCTTTTGGGGAAAGAGCCAGTGACTCTTTCTTGTCCAAGACCACAAAGGACAGACAAGAATGATCTATACAGACAGAGGGAACACAAGCAAGTGGCAAAAGCAGTGTGTTTCTTCTGGCCTGCCCTGGATTCAATGCAGCTGTCCTGGGACTCCAGGATGGAGTGAGACTTTCCACGCCCTGCCTCGCATGCTGCTGTGTGAGGCAGTGCTGGCCCACCCTGCTCCTGGGGATCCCCAGCAGGAACTGCTCCCTGTTTTGCACAGCTCCTGCATTCTTGCATCTTGTTAAACTAAGGAGGGGTTGGGAAAGCAAATGACAGATTGTTTGGTGATTGACTGGTTGCCCCACAAGAGAAGCAAGGGGTCAAAGAACTGGAAGTAGCTTTTATTGCTGCCTCACTCTAGTTTGAACATTCAGAAGGGGGGGCAGCGGGGAAAATGTGGGGAACAAACTCAGTGAAGAGTTTTAGAGCAATGGAAAAGAACAGAGACAGCTGGAAAGCAGAAGAATCATGCAAAAGCATGAAGGAATAGAGGTAAAGTTGATTGGGAAGTGCAGGAGGATCAATTATTTGGAAGAATGCAGGGGAAGGTAGAGGAGGAGAGTGGATATTTTGGATGAAAAATTAATGTGTGAGGAACAGATTAGTATGATTTGCAGGGATTAAAAGGGTTATATAATAAATTGATTAGGAGAAAGAATTAATCAATGAGTTAGTGGTGCTACCCAGTTTTAAAATGCTTACCGTGCTAAAAAAAAGATTCCATTTTCCACGGGGTAGGGTTAGTTTTTATGGATAAACTCTTTCAAGGTGCCATGCTACATAACTGACTTATTGTGCAGTTTGCTGTTAAACAATTAAGCATTACATGATTTCATTATTTTGATTTGAAATCTGAAGACTGAAATCTTTAATTTGGGCCCAATCTCAAGGGAGAAATACCCTATTTTGGGGCCATTACAGCAGATGAAGCACAAAAAGGAAAATTTTTCTACTGTTCCTTTACTAGTCCAATAAAGCCTCTCTTCTGGTCTCAAAATTAGGTTGTTTGTTTATATAAGTGGCCTCAAATTCTGCAGTTCAGCCTAACTAAAATACTGGAAATGCCATCAGAGATGCACCATTAGGAAGGGAAAGAGGAAATCCCACGCAACCAGAGAACTATAACAGTACAACAAAAATGCTCTTAAGAGAAAGGAGTTTTGCAGACATCTGTCTGAGTTCCTCTGAAATTACCATCAAGTCTGCTGATATTTTAATTCCATTAGTAAAACTAGGTTACTAAATAGGAGTGTATATTCCTTGTCTTCCTCTTCCCCAAAGGCAGCAAAAAAAGTTGAGGTCTAGTTTCAGAGACAGTGCCTGAATGAGAAAGCAAGAAAATTAAAAGCCCCTTCTATTGAGCAAGAATATTCCACTACTATAGTAAAGATTTCCCTAGAACATCCCCAACAAAATTTCTCACCTATCAGATATGCTGGGGTCATCTGCTCAAAAACAGTTACAATCGTTAAAATCTACACTAGCAATAGAGACATTATAAAGTATCAAAAAACAGCATTGTGAAACATATTTAAAGATATTTAGAAAGGGATATGATGAGAAGAGGGTGCCCTGCACAGCCAAGTAAAGGCATATGGTTTCTTGTGCTGTATATGCATTCCTCTCTGTACTTGAATACAAATATATCTTAGTAAGAGAGCAGCTCCAGCATTTCTTCATTACAACCAAACCCCTTGATGTGTCTGTAGCCCCACAGAGATAAGTGAATAGTTAGGAGAAGGAAGAGGATGCAGTCCCTGTTTCAGAGAAGTTGTTTATAAGACATAGAGGCTGCTATTCTGGTAGCCTACCAAAATTATTGTCATAGGTGGGGGAGAAAAAACAGAACACAGACAAGATCACAAAAACAGATCAAATGCAGCAATGAAGGCAGGAATTGTGCAGAAGAACAAATGCAGATGTAGCTACTCACTCTTCTCTACAGAAAAAAAATAGTGAGCAGCTGAAACACACAGCAGTATCTAAGCATTGCTTGTAGAAATAAGCAGCTTCTACCGTTGTTAAAAAAAGGTACACTACAATGAACAAAGACAGCAGGAAGGAGAAGATGGCCAACATAATACCAATAGAATTTCCAACACAATATTATCTATATTAAGCTGGAATGCTATTTATCATGCATTTCAGGCAGAATGACATACAGGTACAATAGTCCTACTGAGCATCTCAGCAAAAATAATATTTATGCTTGGATCTTGCTATGATGATCTCTGCAAACATTTTTTTAAGCAACTGATTGTTTTCTATTATTTGAATAGAAGGGGGATAAGTAAGCCTTAGTCTTCCCAGTTTTTATAAATCTCACTAATTAATACTGTTGCCTGATGCATTGTATGAGTGGGGCATAAAAAAATTCCACTCAGAATTCCTAAAAAAATTATTATAGAATTGAAATGCCCCCACTCTTAACATGTGAGACTCTTATTCTAGTCCTCCTGAAAATGTAGAGAACTCAGAATGATTAAAATTTTTATTGATTTTTTTTTCTAAAAATAAACAGAAATATTTTCAGCACTACAGGAATTTAAAATAAATGACATTTTGTCTATGGAGGAGTAAAACCAAGATTATATTTTCTTTGTTGATGATTACTTTAAAAGGAAAAGAAATACAAATTTAAAAAACCAAACCAAACCAACCAAACAAAAAACCCCAAACAAACAAAAAACCAAAAACAAACCCCAAAACAACCCCCAAAAAAGGAAAGGAATTACAACGCTAGTCTATAAAAAACTGTAGACAATTTTTGTCATATTCTGTTCTGCATATACTATCTAGATTTTGGCAGAAATTTTGTTTTTATCTGATAAAAAGAAAATTCAGCAGAAAAAAAGACACAAATCAATTTTAGAAGGGTGATCTAAAAACAGATTTTCTGAGTTTGTCTGCTAAATGTGGTCTTAGCAGAACACCTGCTCTGAAAAACAGTTGGTCAAAGATCCAGGAATGACTCACTTGCAGGGGCACTGAGCTGGTAGCTCTCAGATCACAGCTCCCTTCCCAGCAGGGAACTTGAAGCCCTGAGCTGGGTATCCAAGCTTTCTGTACACCCAAACGAAGGAGTTGGGCTCCTCAGGATGAGATTTGCCAGTCCAAGCCTACTGAAGAGAAGAATTTGCCAGACCAAGGCTGCAGAGGACAAAGTTGTTTGTAGGTCAGATCAGAGCTCTCTGATCAAAGGGCAGATTGGGGCTCTTAGCCTGGAACCCCCAGTGAGAAGTCAGCCCTCCACTCACATTACTAACAGTACTAACAGCTTCATCAAAAATCAGTATTTCTGCAAGTCTGTCAATAGTTCTGGGATTTGCTATTCTAATGCTGCAGAGCAGACACTGTAAGCCCCAAGGGCCAGCATTATTTTAAAAGTCTTGCCTTTCACCACTCCAAAGTAAAAGGTTGCCAAGAGGAAAAGGAAAGTGACTGAAACCTCCCTTGACTGCTTGAACACTCACTCAGGACATTAATAGTTCTGTTCAAAACCTCATGCTTGGATTTTTTTTCTCCATCAAAAAAAAGGGTTTTATAGTTTTCCTGGATCAATTCCCAAAGGCAAAAGAGGCTGTGCAAGCATCTTTCCTTTAAACAGAAAGCATTCAGTTGCTGACAGAGACACATAAGGTATTTTTATAATTTTAAAACACATTTTTTGTGACAGATTCAAGAGTTTAAATCAGTTAAACAGGAAAACACCTTGTACAAATGTTAAAGTCTCCAATCAGGCCCTGTTTCTTCTTTTCTATGAAAATGGAACAGGGATTGTACTTGAGGAAATAAATAGCTCTCAACTAGTGTCACAACACATGCTGCAAAATGACCCAAACACATTGTTTGTTCCTTGTCTCCTATAGCAAACGAATACCTAGCATTCTCTTTTCAGCATCGTACATCAGCAATCAGGTGAAAGATCCAGGACACCCCTTTCAGGATGAACAGAGTTATAATGTATATTTTATCAGCAGATGGAATTTGTCAGCAACAAACAAATGAGTCATTCTATTAGAGTTTCTCTCAAAAACATACACACACACTTATTGCTGCTTTGTTCTAGAGAAAGAAAACAGCCTTGTATCAAACTGCTCTTCTCCAAGGGCTTTTCCTTTAATATGACTTTCAAACAGCTAGTTCCCAACATGCAGAATGTTACCAAGGAAACCAGGAATGGTGGGATGTCACAACATCTTTTATTTGTCTCAGGCAAAGGCAGCAAAAAACCCATTAAAGCAAAATTTAAATAACTTTACTCAGCTCTAGGTCCAGTCTTTCTCATCCGTTCAGGGAACAGGTTTGGCAGTATCTTAGACTTTTTTCCCTGTTTTTTCCTAGAGGACCCTAACCCATGAACAGAGGACCCTAACCCATGAACATGCCCTTTAAACTCCATGACCTGGACTGGGCACTACTACTACCTCAGCAGCAGTATCAAGTACCACCTCCAATCCACTGTGCACTGCCTGAATTTGGTTCATCCACACGTGGCAGCTTTTACCAGGTACCAATAAGTTTCACACCCTATTAACATTGCAGGATTTTTTGACACCTGGTACTGCCAGCTCACAGCCTGTCCTAGCATAACAAACTTGCTGAATTTTGCAGTAGTTCAAATCCCTCCAGTGGGATCTTCTTTGCACTGAACAAGACTGACAGATATTTGGCTAAATTACACTAATCCATGTCACAAGCAGGAAGAGGATTCTTGATTTCATTCTCTGAGTCAGCTTTAGGTTTGGTCTGAAGCTGTTTGGTTTCTCATTAAAATATAAATATGCATTTGCAAAAAATAATCTACAAGCTTCTAAGCAAACAAGTCAGAAAGCGTAAAATGACATTTTTCTTGAAAGACAGGTGAGATCCAGCTTTCAAGGCTCAGCTAAGTCACAGTTATGTAAATTGTACAATAAAACTCAGTGGTAAAAGCTAATCTGTTGTGGAGATAAATGCCTAAGGCAATAGTAATAAAATGTCCTCAATAACAAACATGTCTACTCTTCTGAATTTTGTAAAAGTTTGCACTTTAGCGAAAAAAAAAAACCCCAAAAACAAAAAGCCACCAAAACAAACCAGACAACAAACCTTGAACAAACAATAAAACATGGCTTACTTTTGATGTTGTTGTATTCATTAAAACTCTCATTTTGCAATCAATATATTGTAAATTCTCTAAATTCTGTTTTCTATGAAAGTAGGAATAGTCTCAATCCATTTCTCTGACAGTGTTCTTGCACTATTGTATGGATTGTTTAATACTGTATTTGAACAACTGATCCTTATCAAAGCCTCTGCTTGTGAAAAAATTTCAGAAGAAAATTGTGTCAGTGGGATTGACGCTGTTCCCTTCTATGCCCTGTCAGGCAGCTAAAACATATTTTAGCTTGACTGAAGCTCCAGTCTCATACCCGAAGCTATGAAAAGTGGATGGGTGTGACTGAAAGTCCTGTGTGCTAGGATGGAGTTTCTTCTGCAAGAATCTCACCACAACTTGGATGTGAGCATATAAATGTTTAAAACTATGCAAGCCTAAAGAGGAGAGTCCCTGCATGCTACTTAGAATGAAACTTGTAAAATCCCTCTCCTTCCTTAAGGCTTCTGAAAGATGAAGGGATAAGAAGTCTTTAAAAAACCACCACATTTCAGTTTTAAAGGACTGATATTCTAATTGACAGCTTTAAAATCTAAGATTTCATAGCAATCTTTCTCTGAAGTGAATCTATTAAAAAAGTGAAATTTGAGATGAAATTGGAAAATGAGCTTTTCATGTCGATGAAATAAAGCCGATTTGTTGAATTTGTATCACTTGAAAATATCAGTTCCCCTGTTAAGTCTTAAAAGAAAAGGCAAATGAAAGAGAAAACCCGTCTCTATAAATCCTGTTAGGGGATAAAACTTTGTAAATCTACTTCTCTTCTCTCGATCAAGTACACAGCAACATTATTCTTGGTGTCACAAGGTGGTGCTCTTCCTTTCAAGTAATGTCTTTCACCTTTAAAACGACCTCATTAACTTGGAGAGAAAAGCACATGTTTTGAGACTTATGCACATACATTGACACTGTTACTGAGAAGGAAAAGCATCTAATCTGGATCATTTTTTTGGTACAAAAATGTACAAAAGACAAGTTTTTTGTAGGTGGTGTGTATAACTTGGGCATGCTAATGCATGATCTGTACCAAGTTCTTTTTCAGTCTTAAGAATCCTGGGTTAGCTGAGTGCTTAAGCCTGCAGTTATGTGGTGGTTTTGAAGGAAGTTCAACTTACCTAAAAGTTTTGACTCTACAAGTAATGTTCTAATGACTAAAGCACCAAACCTGTTTGTGCAATCAAGAATGCAATCCCTGTGCTGTTTATTTTACACTAAATCTACTTTATTTTACACTTCTCCTATGTTTTCCACCTTTGGTACAGCAAATATTTTTGCATTGAACACTTATAATTCCATCAAAGGTTTTGGAAGAGTTTTAAGGTTTGACAGCTAGGCATAAAGAGTTGTGATTTTTGGTACCCACTGATGAATTTGGAATTTGGGGGTTTTAATTTTGCCCAGTTAATCCTGGAAAAAATTACTAGCAGCACAGATGTTTGCCTCCATTTCCTGATGTATCAGTTGCTTGAGATCAATAGGATAGATTTTGTTTCCATAAAATCCAGCAGCTAATAGATAGATTTTGTTTCCATAAATTCCAGCAGCTAATAAATTCAAAAGGTGATACTGTATAAAGATTCACAGCCTGATGTTTTCTTCAGATTCATTATTCCAGAGAAAATTCCATGCCCAGAGAAACACAGGGTGCCTGTGGCACTACTTATTATCACAGGATCATTCAGGTTGGAAAGGACCTCATCATGGAATCTAGTGTCTAGCTGAGATCGATGATTACTGAATCTCTGAACTGAAACTGCAACTCCCACTAATGTTTCACAATGCACAACAAAGACAGTAAGTTATATAACCAGAGAAATAGCCTAATACAATACAATACAATTAAAATAGGACACTAATATGTTACCCAATGAGACAACAAAACAATGTAAGCTGTATGGCTGATCACAATGGTTGCCAATGCAACGAGGAGCCAACAGAAAGAGAGCATCGCCCAAAGCGAGGGACATGACAGAAAACCAGGGCATTGCAGCTAAGAGGTGTAGTCAGAGATGGACACAGCAGCAGCCTGCATGCAGCAGGGCAGGAGGAGGGATGGTGCCAAGCAAGCACAGGTAAGTTTAAGTCTCTCATTGCCTACTTACACTTGAAATGTTCACCTCTACTCTAAGCCCCCCAAAGAACTACATGCATCACAACTGCACGAAAGCTGCCTTCTCCCTTATCTGATGCTGAATTAAACCTAAATGCTGCTATTTGTTTTTTCAGAGGTACAGAGCATTCCAGAGGAAGTGTTCAGAGCTTTAAAAAGCCCCAAGCCCTCAGAGAGGACTAGTTCGTGAACATTTTACCTCACTGAAAATCCCATTCCTTTACTGTACCTGGGATATGAAGTGTGTTGCTCCTATTTACTTTTCCCCTCACATCTCAGTTGTTCCAATACTGCAGAGGCTGTCCTAGCTAAAAAACATCCACCACACAGATCAGCCCCCTGGCATGTTCAGCTGCCTCCTGATTTGCCACTGGCATCTACAAAACTGCTACATGTCAACAATGCAAACATCTCTAGTATCTTTAAAAACTGAGAGCAGAGGACAGTGTGAAACAAACAGAAAATAACAACAAAATGTGTATTAGAGAGCAGAAAATACCATGACTGGGTTGGGGAAGTTCACAATTAATTTGTTAGAACCCTTGTCCTTTTTCATACACAGGGGAGCTGCTGTGGAATTACCAGCATGCTGCACCAGAGCTCTGCAGCAGCTGGGGCTCTGATGCAGAGGATGAGCTTGTCAAGCTGTTGTGGTGCCTGGAGACCTGCTCTTTAGAAAGGCAATGTCAATGGAAGCTTTTACTGCCCAATGCAGTTCTTACCATCTGGGGAAACCATTATTCTGAAAGTCTAACTGCCAGCCCTTACATTCAGTTAGGACAAGTTTTGCTGCTGTAGAAAGCTTTTTTTTTAATGCAGAACTGATTTACTACTGCATAATTCGGTGTGTCTAGAATTTATGACAATCCAACTTGGGTATGACAGTCTGCTGCCATCCTGAGTGAAACATCTGGGACTCTACAATTTTAAAACCTTGAGAGAACGAATTACATGTGAAGCCTGTGTCTCACTAAACCCCAAATTGGACTAAGCCACCACATCTTTCAGGCTGACAAAGACCATGAAATTCACTTTTCAGTCATCACTGGCATTGGAAGAATTTCACAGTAGTAATCCAAACAATAGCCCCAGGAACAATCTTTCTCTGTATGCCTACCATTCCTCTCCAGGAAAGAAACATTTTAGGCTTAAAAACTAATAAAAGAAAGGATGGTTTCCCCCAACCCCTTAATGCTTCCAAAGCATTTAAAAAAAAACCAAAAAACCTTCTGATCTCTCACTAGATTTAAGTCTTCAAGCCCCCTAGAAATTTAATTCCCTTCCTTAAGCATCTCTGAAAAACCTTGGTAAAGGCAAAATGCACTAGCACCCATCACTCCTATGCGCTGATTCCTCTTGATGCGCATCCATGTGCGTATCCCGTGAGGGGACATCTGTGGGTAACTTCGATCAACAGCATGTGCCTAGACTATGGAAAGGCTGAAAAGGCCATTTTGATAGAATGAATACATAGAGAACTTTGCTGAAGCTTGGGATTTTTCACCTTTCAAGAACCAATGAAGCAATGGCGATATTGACACAGCTTTCTGAGCAGAGGACAGGAGCCACCGCTGCAAATAGTTTCCCCTCCGGATGAAGGCAAAGGAAGAACTGCATTGGACATAATTAGTTTTGCAGTAGAAAACAAATCAATTGAAAAAGCAAGTTTTCAATCCTCTAACACAATAACAGGAAGCCTAACATTGATTTTGGTTTGAGGTGGAATGGTCTCTGCCACATGGTATCTGTGGGCCTCTCTTTGTTTAATTTATTTTTTTCCTGTCCAGAAGGTGACAACTTTAAATGGGTTAAGGCTGTTTACTACTTACTTCCTGCATACCTGCTTAAGGTTCACCTACAAAAATCTAGGGCTGGATTTAAACATCAATGTCTCAGATATTGTGGCCCTGAATCCACAAAGAAATATAATGAGGATTCCACATTCATCTCAAGGTATGAAAAGCCTTAAATCTTATTAAACAATAATTCCAGTAGGAAGGTAGCAAGCCCATGCACAAATTCATCATCATCCTTTCAAGAATCTGAGACAGGAATGCTCAGCAATTTCAATAAACTTGATCAACCTAAATTTTTTTCCCAGCATATCCCAGAAGGGTGCCAGATTCAGTCTTTTTGACCAGACAGAACACCAGTTATGGACTCCAGAGGAACTTAATTCTGGGCCCACGATTGGCAACTACTTGATTCATGCATCTTGGGCTTCTTCTGAATGAGATTCTTATCTAAACAGTGCCTGAAGGAACATACAGCACCTGCTTTTTTGAATATTTCTTCCTCCCCATGGTGACACTGTCACAGACTGCCGGGTGACCTCACCTCTCCTCTTGCATTCCTTCTGTCTCACTGCTCTTCAACTTTCTTCATCCCATGGCAAGGTCAGGCACATTCACCCCCATCTGTTACCTTTTTCTTGCTATAATTCTGTATCAATATTTTGGAAGATTTAATCAGAAGAGGAAGCACAGAGCAGGAGAGATCAATAATTGATTATGCAGTTTCTTCCTCTCTCGAAGCGAATGATTCACCACCATAGCAGTTTAGTGATTTCATCCAAGGTCCTGTGGATATCCAGCCTAAATAAACTTCTGCTATCTGAGACGCTGGTAAGTAGAGGAGTTGGGGACAAGCACAGATCAAATGTATTCATTTTATAATTTAAAAGTGATTAAATAAAAAAAAATATATCAGATGCAACCACATAGTGGTTACATCTCAAAGTGATTCAGCTGTTTCAGAAAAAGATACTCTTACAGTGAACATAGCATTTGTCTAGATTATTAGACTACACATTACAGAATAAATATTATAAACCAGTATTAAAAAAAGTTTGAAGGAACTGATGAGATTCTTGATTTCCTCAGAGCACCAGAGTAGAAGAGTATTGAAGAGCACAACAGCACAGTGTTTATTCATGAGCTATAGAAAATAAAGCAAACCCATACACACAGGGTGGAATCAAGGCACAGAATAAAAAAAAAAACAAAAAACAAAAACAAACCAACAAAAAACCTCAACAAAGTCTCCAAGCAGAAGTGCACCTGGAACTACTCTGTTATTTAATGTATACTATGAGCTATGTGAGGGCACAGCAGAGATTCTTTCAGAGTGATGCTGAGCATCAATTCATAGTACAAGGCACAGGAGCTCAGCCTGCTGCTGCTCTTCTTCCACTGTCCAAGGACTTTGCTCAGGAGCAACAGCCCACCACGGAAGAAAGTGCATAAAACGAGTGCTGTAGGAATAATCGTGCCCAAACCTGTGAACTCCTGCAGTGTTGACAGACATGTGGGATCTTCACTGGCTCCTGAACAGTCGCAAAGGCAGCGCGCCCATTCCCAGTGTCTGCTTATATTTTTAACTCCTGGAAAAGTCCCACATGCTCTCACCCCCAGTGCCAGTCCTGACTTTATTCCCTGGCTTTGCTGGAAGCCAGATTTCTTCCTCTGCACAGCCAGATTTCTTTGCCTGCTGAAGGAAAAGTAGGCAGCTGTGGCTTCCTGCAGGGTTCTCCCATTTGCTAATGAGAGGAGAGGCTGAGTTAGTTACAACTTCCTCCTTGTCACAGAACTGCTGTAAAAACAGATACCTATTTATATCATACAGTTTCTGAGCTGACATCTTGTCATCTTCTCTTGCCATCCCATACTTCCACTGAAGTTTATCAAAGTCTTGGCATTTCCTAATATATAAAGCAGACATGCATCATATATCAGAATATACAAACTGTGTTGGGCTGTCTGCAAATCAGTGTGTGTACTGTAATAACAGTGTAAAAATAGACTTTTCTGGATTGTTTCCTGTCAGCAACACATTTCCAGAAAGTTAGTGATAGACCTGCGAAGGGCCATCCTATGTGAATCACATACCAAGAGCAGCTTCCACGGACTTCTCAATGGAATTATGCTTGCAACAGCTCTGTCTTTTTAATCAAATAGATTCTGAGTCTCTCAGAGAGGGCAGGCAGTGTAATAGACCAAATCTGCAGGAAAATGCTCTCAGTGGCTTAGGTCATGAAACTAAGGAGTAATTCCTTGAACACAACTTGCATTAAATCACATAGAAATGCAAAGCATAAAAACTTAAAAATAAAGAAATATAGAATATCTGTTCTATGGAAGATTCCAGTACCTATTTTTATCTATTAAAATGATTTCCGTAGATTCCAGATAGGATTCATCTACCTATTTCCTAGTATTTTTACAGACTACAAATAAAACTAAAAAACAATGAGATAGAATCATGGAATGGTTTGGGTTGGAACGGACTTTAAAGATCATCTTGTTCTAACACCTGCCATGGGCAAGCACACCTCCCACTAAATAAGATTGTCCAAAGTCCCATCCAGCCTGTCCTGGAACACTTACAGGCATGGGGCATCTACAACTTCTCTGGACAATCTGTGCCAGTGCCTCACCACCCTGACAGTCAAAAATTTCCTCCAAGTATCTCACCCAAACCTCTCCCCTTTCAGTTTAAAGCCATTCCCCCTTGTCTTATCACTCCATGCCCTTGTAAAATGTCCCTTTTCAGCTTTCTTCCAGGTCCCTCTAGGTACTGGAATGCTGCTCTAGAGTTTTCTCCAGAGCCTTCTCATCTCCAGGCCAAACAACTTCAAATCTCTCTGTCTGTCTTCACAGGAGAGGTTCTCCAGCCCTCTGATCTGTTTTGCCTTAGCACTCATGATGAAAACAACCAAGCTTATCAACATCCTTCATATCAAAATATTTTACCTGGCTGTAGACTAGATTCTAATCCTTTGTCTCATGATCAACATTAAGTTATATTTTCCCAGAGTGACGCAAAGTGTTTCCCAAGAGTAGTAATTCCTATGTACTGTAGTTGTCCCTAATACACAATATAACCCAGATTCCTCAAACTCCTTTTGTCACAATGAATTTGCATAGAATTAATTCTAATGAAGAATTTTAATGGAGAAATCTGCCATGTACTATGGCATAGTAGTCTGGAGCCTGAATTTTTCCTGAAAGAAACCCAATGCTAAAATGCATCACCCTCATTCCACTTTGAACATCTTGGTGAAAAAAAAATTAAAATTCTTAATTAGGTCTGAAAACAAACTAAGTATTCATTTCAGTTACCCCAAAGAAAAAAAGAAAAAAAAAAAGAAAAAGAAAATACAAAAAAGAATTGATTTCCCAGGCATGCTTTGTATCAAAAGCAGTAGCCTTGCCTTCTTCCTTCTGCCATAAATGCCTCAACATTTACCTCAGTACTAGGCTCAGAACATGAAATCCTTTCCTAGAAATCGTGTCAAAGTCCATTGCTTTTTTGTCTTCCAAGACCCACTTCCCTTTAGGATAGTCAGGGAAAGAGTGTTTGTGGAGCATTTAGGTATAGCAGGCATGCCCTTATTTTTCATTAACAATGAACATCACACCAGCATGTGTAGGCACTCCTGAAGTGGAAACTGCACTAAAATAAAACAGCTGAAAAATCACACTTACATTACAGATTTACTTTGTCAATCATAAATTATGCTGGAATGTCAAGTGTAGGAACAGATTTAAACTGTGGCTTTGTAGTGCAGGTTCATTTCCCACTTACAGCTACACAGTCATAATGGAATATCCTCAATAAATAATTGTTCCTTTTTAAATTTACCTCCAACAGTTTTATGGAAATATGGATCAAATTTGAGAGGGCTTTTAAAATCCTATTAAAAATTAACCATTTGTTTTATTGATTGGACAGTTTGCAATGTGGTTGACTATGCAGTTTGGAGAGATTGGGTTTGTTTTACTCTTGTTTAAAAGTAAGTCTTATGTGGATGCATTCTTTTACTGTTGGTCAGGTGAGGACTTTGATAAAGCACAGGATAATCTGATATGGTTTATTTCCCACAACACTATTTAAAGTAATACTATCATACAGTGGTTTTAGACTTATTTTGGAAAATACAATTCACCCAAAACTTTGCTCCATAGAAATGTTTTATTCAGAACTGAGCACCCCCAAAGCATGTAAGGTCCAACACCAACCAACATATTTTCCCTCAGAATGGTGACTTGCATGAAGCTCTCCCAAGCAAAAGCAGGAAATATTTCACCGTTTCAATTTAATAACACTTCTATTTCTGTTACATCCCTAATATTTTTCATATTTTTATAAAAATATGAAAAGGAAAACAGGAAAAAAGGTGAAACAATTGTTAATTAAACAGCCCTGATCGCAGAACAAAAGTTTAAGCAGGCATATATTTACTGGTGCATACAAGGAAGGGCTGTAACTTTCTCCATACAAACACTTTTCATAAGCATTCACCTTATTAAGCTCTCTCTTCTTGCACAGGCTTGCATCCAACAGTCATAGAAGGCACACAAATAACTTACCTTTTCCAAGGTCTCAGTCCAGTAGCAGTGTCTACGCTCCAAGCAGGAACTGAAAAGAAGCAGTCCCTGGTGACCACTGCCCTAAAAATGAAAATGTTGACAGTAAGAAGTGCAGCTTAGTCTGGAGAATTCAACCATCCTCTTCACTTCTACTATTTGACACAAACCCTAAAGTGCAAGGCTGTTTAGAAGTCATGTGAAATAAAAAGGAAGTAAATTACAGGTAGTTAAGCCACATGAATGCAAAGAAAAACAGATAAACAAGATTTTTTGGTAATTTGCTTCAGACCCTTTATCAAATTTATTGAATGCATAAAACAGACATGAAGTTGAAAGTGCCAAATGGCTAAAGCTCAATTTGCAATTTTTGATACCATCATGATTAAAAATTTGTGCAAGCAAAAGTTGGAAGAAGTTGGAATAGTGAGACTAAGTCTGCTTAAAACTTGGAAACAAAGAATACGTCTTGTTTTATGGCATAAAACAGATTTTTAACTTTAGGAACTGTGGTGATTCAGCTTAAGAAATCATGCAGTTTACCAGCTGTCTTTTTCAGACATTTTCTTCTAGGCAACACCTTGATTTGCAGGATGTCAAGATGATATTAGGTTTACTGTAGGAAAAACAATTTACTGCTCGCTTTTTCCCTGTATTCCCTCTTGCTGCACATACTTCCATCACATGGTTTTCTAGACACGAGGCAAGTATTTTTGCAACCTGGCTTAGTTATGAATTACACAAAATCTGAAATACAGGAGTGAACAGATAGCACATTTGTACTATTAGCAAATCTCAGCAGGACAGCTCTGATTGTTCATGTCCTGAAATGCCTGATGATTGCTGAAGAAAAAGGTTAGTTTTAGTTCTTTCTCCAAAAGTGAGTTTTACTGGAGGATGAAAATATTCATCAACACCCTTTATTCATTAAATAGAGCTTTTATTACCTCTTTTATGAATGTATGTGTGTGTATATATATCAAAATGCTTATGTTCTATTCCAAGACACACATTTATATTTTATGCATACATGCGTATGTGTGCAGGTTTTCTTTTAGATTCCCCCTTGAAGCTTTGCTGAACTTATTTACAGAGAAAAAGATGCATTTGAAAAACACCTCTAACAGCACAGGGATAATATGACCTCATGACTTTTCCACCTTCTGGCTGGATTATTGTCTTAGCAATATGAGAAACCAAGTGGCTTTCAAAATAAGCCCCTTGCCCCTTTTCCAGAGCTCTGTAGAGAATGAATAAGTTCTTGAGGTCTTCTGGCCCATCACATTTATTTTCCCTTCTCTGTAAAATCTGACACCACAGCCCTTGGAAAATGGCTCTGTCCTCCAAAAGCAACAGCACTATCTAAGCACATGAGCTGCTCTATATGCAAATGAAACTTGCCTGAGATATTATAAACACCAGCTTCCCTTCCTTTCTTGACCGTCATCCTAACAAAGCCACCTTGGAGTCCAGGTGGGGTTCTTCAGGGACATCACCACTGTCACTGAAAAGATCCATCAGCTGTGATGTTTCATTACTGGCTACAAGTCCCCTTCTCTTTCACTGGAGAGTGGCTTCTGTTCCTGTTCCTTCATTCCTTACATGCCTAGAGACAGCAACAAACATCACAATACACTGCTGCTCTCCCTGGCTGTATGGAGGGGATGGGAAGGCAGAACTGAGGGTAGACATTTCCCACTCAGATTTTGTTCCCTGGCACATGAGCAAAGGGAAGGAATAGTAAGAAAGCTCAATGCTAAACTACAGGCTGTTCCTTTGTACACAGTGGGAAATGTTTTGAGCATCAAGACTGAAAAATGAAATATAAGTGTCCCTTCAGGGGGCCAATCTAGTCCCTGGCTAGTGTGGAAACAGAAACAGAGGAAGGACAAGAACCTCCCACCACCAACAGCATTTTTTGTTCATAACAAACACAAATCAAATGCCCCTGTTCCATGTGGAGCTCTAAATTACCTTTTAAGCTGACAGTCTTTTCCACATTGCTGCTGCTGTACTAATAGGCATTTTCTTAGGAGACCCTGAAATTGCAGGGAAGTGACCTGTAGGGGGATACAGTATGGGTAAATGAAGGTAGTATAGAAGATAATCTTATCCCCCAATGAGTTGCAGCTGAACCAATTACTGAAGATTAGAAGCAGGCCTGATCTTAACAGGCCACACCTGTAGCCAATAAGAACAAGCGGTATAAAAGAGTGGATTGACGGGATCAGGAGTCAGATGACTGCCATAAGGACCAGGAGCAGTCAGTGCCTAGAGGAGCTGCTGGCAAGAAACATTGAGGAGGTATGAAGCTCTGGTGATATGAAATCCTTGCACTATAATGATGTTAGAACTCACGTTGGCTAACACAGCAGTGACCCACAGTGCTTATTGTCAGTTGTTTACACCTTACAAATGCATTGTTGTAGGAAGAATGGTGTTAAAATCATCAAAGACCTCTCATTCATGTGGCTTAGAAACAAAGTCCTCCTCTTTACAGAGATTTGAACCAAGGCCTGTGATTCTGCAATTCTACATGCAAAGTTACAAAGGGCGGTATAAGGAGCAGGCTGCAGGATGTAGTGTAATTCTGCTTACAACATGGAATAAGCTCCCATGGACATTCCAGTTCAGGAAGCAGCACCAGAGGCATGAGCAGTGTGGAAAGGGGCAAAATGATACTGGAAGGATTGCTGCCTTCATGTGGGAGTTACCAGGTTGAGTCATGCTGTGGCTAAGGGAGGATTTTATTCTGTAGACATGTAAACAAACTGATATATTTTATTTCCTTTCAACAAAAAGGGTTATTGACTTTCTGGAGTAAGTCCAGAGGAGACCACCAAGATGATTAGATGAATGGAGCACCTCTCCTATTAGGAAAAAGCTAAGAAAATTGGGATTGTTCAGCCTGGGAAAAAAAAAAAAAAAAACAAAAAAAAAAACCCCAAAACTTCTGGATGACCTAATTGTGGCCTTCCAGTAGCTGAAGGGAGTCAAAAGGAAGATGGAGAGAGACTGTTTACAAGGGAGATAGTAACAGGACAAGGGGAAATGGCTTCAGGCTGAAAGAAGGTAGGTTTAGATTAGATAGCAGGAAGAAATTCATTACTCTAAGGATGGGAAGACACTGGAACAAGTTTCCCACTCAAGCTATGAATGCCCTGTTCCTGGAATTGTTCAAGGCTAGGTCAGATGGGGCTCTGAGCAACCTGGTCTAGTGAAAGGTGTCCCTGCCCATGGCAGTGAACTTTGGAACTAGGTGATCTTCAGGGTCCCTTCTAACCCAGACCTATAGAAGGATCTTTGATCCTTTGATTTTTTATAGGATCTGTGATCCTATTAAAAAACCAAAACAATAATCAAACCAATAAACACTGACAATGAAACAGCAAAATTGTTTGAAACTGTAACTATAATTAATGAGGCTGCACAAATTTTGCCAAGTAAAGAATAAAAGAATCTCTTGAAAGACAGCAGTAACATCATCTGCAGAGAATGTGTGGCTGTGGCCAGAACACAGGCCACACCATCGAAGCCCAAATCACTACAGTCCCAGAGCCCTTGCCCATTTTATAGGATTTGGAACTTTTGCAATGAAACACTTGCAGGTACTGAGTTGTTAAGATATAGGAGAGAATGTATACATCATCAGCTTACTACATAATATATTTAATATTAGACTATTTTATACAGCAAATATCCTTGATGGAGTATTATCCAATTACAGCAGGCTAAGGATACTGTCATAAAAAGTTTACTGACAAGACTAACATGAAACAGAATAGGTTGAAATTATTGCCATAAAAATCTAACACAAAGAATCCTACTAGTGGAAGATTTACTAACTCCACATTTCCAAATGATCCAGTACTTCCAAATGAATGATCCTTAGTCTCTTCAATGCTGAAACAAGGACAGAGATAGGAAAAATGAAGAACAGAATGCTGCTGTGTTAATCTTCCACCATAATTGGTTGGGATGTTTTTTTCTTGCAAAACCAATACAGAGCTAAGTCTTTCCTGCTCAAAATGACTGCCCACTGTGTGTTCAGCTAAAGATCTCTTCAGAGGCTAGTGAAGACAGTTGCCCACTCTCTCTCATCTCCCAGGGAATAACCTAGCAAGCCAGCTACATGCATTCATGCTTCCATAGGTTCATACAGAATCCATTTGGCCTGTCAGGACCACCTCACTTTTGTTGGTACTTCAGATATTTTTCTTTCTCAACATTACACCAGCTACAGTGACTCAAGTGGGTTGGCAGATTATTCTATCTCCCCACACTTGACTCCAAGCAGGATAGCTGTGGCTTGGGAGAACGCCAGAGAAGAGGGCACAAACAAAATTCCCCCATGCTATGAAGATCCTTGAGTCACTGCCCCACAGGATGCCAGGAAAACTGGTGTAAGGGGAAGGATGGGAGGACAGATGGCAAGGAGTCCAGCAGAGTCCTCCTCTGGTCAGGTGGTGGAAACATAGACACAGGCAGAGGTCCAAGTAGCACACTGATATATTTGCCTTCTAAGAGTACAGGGTACTTGAAAAACAGATCAGAGGAAACCCAAGGAGATCCCCCTTCTTCAGCTCGCCATGTTGAACCCTTGGCAAACCACTTCTGAGATGTGTGACAGGCAAATGCAACAGGGCATTTCATGTTCACTTGCCACCTTACCCTTGAACAGCTCTGAAGAGTCAGGACAGCAGTGTCTGAGCCATCCAGGCACAGGAAAGTCTGCAGCAGATCCTAAACCACCTGAGTTCTGAAGTCTTAGTGACATTTTAGTTTATGTGTTAGTTCTGCCCTTCCTCCTGCTTCCACAATAAATTTCTCTTTTTTGCCATACTTCAGAAAGTCATGAGCAATCCAGCTTTTTCTTCCACCCTCTCTGAACTGCATTGCAATGATAAATTACATTTATGGGCATTCATTCTATTTCAAGAATTTTCATCTACAAAGCACAGTCTTGATATTTTAGGTGTTGAGGTTTTTTTGTTGTTTTTGTTGTGTTGTTTTGGGGCTTTTTGCAGGGCAGAGGAAGGAACAAAAGCAAAGTATTCCAGCTGTTGTTGATTTTCTCTTAATTACTTCCCAGATCAAATTAGTTTCCTGGATCCTATCTAATATATTGCTTCCTTCATTTTTTTTTTTTTCTTTTTAGGTTAGCATCCATAACTGTCTAGCTACTACAGACTTTGATACATGGGCAGAAAGAACATGCTGTTGTGATTACATCAGGAGATACATAAGTGAGAGGAAACTGTCAATAAGCACAGTCAGGATTTTTTCCCCTCTTTCTTAAGTACAAACTCCTCAGACTGTCTACAAGCCTCTTAGTACTTGAGGGTGGGGCAAGGAAGATGGAGGAGTTGGAACAGATGAGCTGTCTTGCAGGTTGCTGCTTAGTGCTAGATGGGAGACAACTGAGAATCATTTCCATTACTTAAAAGATGAGTAATGCCACCAGGCTTGATCCAGAATAGAAAGGAAAAAAAAAAAAAAAAGCTTTAAAAGGACAGCTTCATTATAAGGAGATTTCTGTTCCTGCCTTCACAGATTGAAAAGGACAAAATGTCATAATCTTGCATTTGGCACACTGTCTTTTTTTATCTTTAAACAAACACCTTTGTTTTTTTAAAAAAGACATTATGTACAGAATTCAGAAATGTTAATCATTAGATTAAAAATAAGCAAGAAAACAGATAATGGAATGAAATAAACTGGAAAGAGATTCATTTGGGGAATTAATTTACAATGCCAAAAATATAATTGCCAACTGATTAACACATTTTTTTCTCCCTCTTATGGGCATTTATTTTTAATTTATTAATTTCAATGCTCATTATACCTTGATTATGCTCTCTTTTGGAAGGAAATAAGATTTGAAGTGGTTTCTATTTTTTCCCTGTTTTATTGTTTCCATACAGTAATTGTCAGTATATCATGTACTTGAATCTGTTTGCACTTTGTCTCACTTGAGGTTCTATTTTGAGTTGACTGTATTTGGGGGGAACAAACACGTTTAAGGGCACTTGGTTACAAATCAATCACTGAATGATAAGAGCTAAATTAAAGTGGTACTAGCATCTGCTCTAAACTGCAGAGTGTCCTTGTGGCATTGCCAGTTCTCTGTGCAAAGAGGAAGGAAGGAGCAAACACAAAGGTTATCCATAAAATGCTCTAAAGTTGTAGATAGATTTCTCAAAAAGAAAGGTAATTTTCCTGCTCTGTAGAAATACTGCCCTGTCCTGGGTCAGTTCCATCTCTTTTATCTCCCAGCACTTCTACACAACCCATCATTGCTATAACCATGAAGCAACAGAAGAAAATGTGAGGACTACTAGGCCAGCCAATCTAGTTTATTGCTTTCAATATTTTGAGCAAGCTGCCGATGG
The DNA here is from genome assembly GCA_034509185.1 of Euphonia xanthogaster. Classification (NCBI taxonomy): domain Eukaryota; kingdom Metazoa; phylum Chordata; class Aves; order Passeriformes; family Fringillidae; genus Euphonia; species Euphonia xanthogaster. The sequence continues at coordinate 17,388,633 of JAYDZK010000001.1, read as the reverse complement.
TTTTGTTTATATTTCAATCATCTGAAAACACTCTGGCACCCTACTGAGTATTGCAGCAAGAAATGTTCAAGGGTGGTCAAGGCTCCCTTGGGCAGCAGATAGAAACAAAATTTCAGGCTCTTAGGAAAGTTACTATCAACAGTGTAATTTTCTATATGCAGTTTTGCAAATTGTAATAAAAGCATGGTTATTCAAGTTACACTAACTGAAAACAAGAATTATAGAATCATTTAGGTCAGAAAACAACTTCAAAATCATTGACTCCAACCATAAGCCTAATACTTACAAATCCCACTCTCCTAGGGTAAAGTTATGATGCTTGTATCCTTAATCGTTTGTTCTGTTTATGCTGGATATTAAGTTCTGCACCTTTGAGACTGGTTCCAAGAGTGAAGGGGGAAAAGAAGTGCACAGTTTGTTTTCAGAAACTGCACTTGCTCCCCCACATTCTTTCTCATGGACTATATTGTCTGCAGCATGGACAGTGGGAGAGAGCTCTCCTTTGCTTTTTAGTTAGATTTTTTTTAAGTAGCTGAGAATTTCCCTGGATTGTGGCTTTTCTTTTTCTTGGAACTGCTTGGCCCTGCTCTGGACTGAAAACCCAGAAGAACACCAGGAGCTCGCCCCTGTGGCCCACCAGGACCAGGGGTGCTGCATTCCAGCGCTGGAGGGACTGGTAACAGACTGAGTGAGCCCTAAGAAAAGGACTTTCTGAATTTTCTATCTCTTCAGAACAGTGAGAGGTTTTATTGTTTAATATTATTCATTTTTTTATGCTTCTGAATACTTCACCTGTTAAATAAACAGATTTTTTTCTGCTTTTCTCCAAAGAACTATTTTCCCAAACCAGTTGGAAGGGGGGCCACTTGAATCTGCTTCCTAAAGCGACCCATTTGAAAGTTTCCTCCCAAATTTGCCCTAAACCAGGACACCCACTAAGCCCTGTCCCTAAGTGCCACAAATATGGAAAAAAAGTTGAATTTCTCACAAACAAAATGCTTTAGACCTGAGGCCTTGTTTAAACAGCGAACATGGCTAGTAATCTTGCTTGTGTCTTTAACTCTGAGTTCTTGAAATCATTATATTTTATGGCATCTGGATTATTCTTAGTATTTATATAAACACCTAGGCTTTGCTGGAATCTGGCTAAATTGTTTGCCACAATAATATCTTAAAGAAGCAAGGTCCAGGTTAATTCCATGCTTAGCAAAGAAGCAGTGCCTTTTAAGCAACTATTTGCTGCTTATTTGCATTTTTGTTTGGGGCTTCTGGGAAGAGCAAGGAAGAGTACCTGGTTTCAATGCCATGTGCACAGTTGTTCTTTCGAGACAGAGTTAACAGAAAGGATCACAGTTATTTTTTAGTAGCAGAGTTTATTTACAGGTTGAGATACTAAAGCAGATATTATTTCAGCTCTAGTCTCTAATGTTTTCTATGTAATAAAATGACTTTAGTTGTTAAGGACATATTTAAGACACTAGAAATCCAGAGTTCATACAGGAATTACAAGTGATTTCTTGATCATATAAAACCAGTGTGAGTTTTGCCATTAACTCCATTCCACCAGGATTTCCTTCATCTCATTCATTAGCTTCTACCTTTGGAGTCTATTCCATAACAACTATAAATTCACTCAAAAAGACCATAACTCAAAAAATTCAGATGAAGTTTTCAAATGAACAGAGGTGACACATAAACCAAATACCTCTTATCAAAAACAAATTTAAAAACTTGAACTTTTTTGAGGTAATCTGGCACCCAGATGCCTATCCTGACTCATATTTTCCAACTTGAATTTGTAGTTTAGGTAGGTGCTGGATTGCAGTGGATGTTCTCATCTGTGCCATTTTTTTCCCCTCACTTGTGTTACATATTTGACATTTATTTACCTTTAAAAATATAGCCCCTGAGAGGAATACTGGGCACAGAATAAGTCATATACTATGCCCAAGACTACAGTTGCTATTTTAGAAAAAGCTACACAAAACACATTAGATGTACAGCAAAGAGTTCTTAACATGGACTTAAGACCTCCAGCAAGGCTGCAGATTTGCAGCCACAAAAGAAAATCAGCTATGAGTGAAAGGAGACAGATTGATAAAAGAACAGTTCTAGTAATATAATTCCATCCCACAGGGGGTTTTATTGGCACAACACATATCAGTCAGGGCTCAGTTGTCTGAGAGTGCAGAACTAGCTCTAAGACTAACTAATCAATTTAAGTTTCTACTAATGGACCTGCTGGGCTTTCAAGTGCTCTTGGAAGTGGGAGCAAAGCTCTGAAGACTTTAATAATATAGAAAACAAACCTTATCTAAAACCCTTACAGAAACAGGCACTCAGAGCTTTATCTCTGTATCAACCAGCTTTTAGTACTGCTCTAAGGTTGACTGTCAAAAACTCAGGACTTTTGCCACTTCTCTGATGATCTATAAAGAAGGTGGAAATGCAAAATGTCACAGAGGGGTAAACAAATGAAACTTCTTTCCTCAGGGGAGGTCATCGAGTGAATTTCCTCAGCAATACCTAACACATACCTGCATAGCTGTGAATTACATCACTTTCCAGCAAAAATCTTCCCTCTTTTTCATTTCCTTCCATGCAGTGGATCCACCTTTAACCTTCTTTAAAGCAGTCTGTGTGGTAGATTTAGATCCTTCCTCATCCCACTATGGCTGCTTTATAAAAAGATGTTATTGAGCAAGGAAATGTATGTTGGTGGAAGAATGAACACACAATTATATTTGCTGTTTTTTGTGGAAAAAGACATGAAATTTGGCATTCTGAAATGTGAAATACAAGCCTTCAATGAGCTGCATAGCTCAGAGAGATTATTCTATCCCTTTCCAATATCTGTTACCCAATCATACAGCCTCTTTGGTGTAAATAACTTTAATTAAGCAAGTCTACTTTCTGTAGTAGCCATTACTAGAAGATAATTGACTGCATTGGTAATGAAGCTTTCTGAGGGTGCTAAACAAACAGCAAGGTTAATTATTTGGCAGTAATGCTTGTTATGGCAGTGCAACACTGGGCAGCTAAGCTTCCTGTTCTCCTGCAGTGCCCTTTCAGTAAATCAATGTAATATCCGTGGCTATATTGTCTTACTGCTACCACAGGATTTAGCAATGGGAACAGGAAGGGACCAGCTGGCCAGGAGTGCATGGAAACCAGTGCAAAGAAAGTAGGAAATTTATTAAATGGGTTTGATTCAACTAGTAGGGCTTAGTATATTTTTCCGCCTCACCTAACTAATTATAGGAACAAAATTTTCAAACTCTGTGCTTATGTACCAGACATCAGGGATAAAGAACAAGAATATAACTAAAATAATTAAAAGTTCAGCAACAAAACCATGGTAATTGCTTTTTCTTTTTTTTTTTTTTTCTCTTTTGCAGTCAGGTGATGACCTCTTTAGGGTAAGTGCCACTTTTCTTGTGTTGGCAGAATGCCTCTTTCAAGAGAACTTGACTGGAAGAATGACTTTCACAGCAACACAAACTCAAAACAAGAGCAGAAGGCAAACTTAGGAGGTAAATTGGAAACAAAGAAATCATTCCAAAAATCATTTCTATACAGACTAAGATCTATTAAGAAATGTTGAAATGTTTTCACCAGATACTACATTCAGAGCCAAGAGCAATTCAGACATTCTTATCAACTCAGACTGAATTTCAGAGAGAGATCTAGAAGAGGAAAAAACCAAAAAGTAGTTGTAACAAGCATTTAACACCATAATCTTTAATTTTAATAATCTTGGAACAAAGTAGTTAATTTTAGAAAGGTTGAAACTTCAAAAACACCTACAAGGACAAGTATAAGGGCCTGCACCTGAGTCAGGGCAATCCCAAGCACAGATTTAGGCTGGGTGGGGAATGGAGTAAGCAGAGCCCTGAGAAGGACTTGGGGTGTTAGTGGATGAGAAGTTCAGCATGATCCAGCAAAGAGCGCTCACAGCCCAGAAAGCCAAAAATATCCTGGGCTGCATTAAAAGAAGAGTGACCATAGAGATCAAGGGAGAGGATTCTCACTCTCTGCCCTGCTCTTGTGAAACCCCCAGTTCTGGGGTCCCAAACACATGAGAGACATGGACCCTTGGAGAGAGGCCATGAAGATGGGCAGGGGGTTTGAACATCTCTCTTGTGGAGACAGGCTGAAAGAGAAGGGGTTGTGCAGTCTGGAGCAGAGGGAGAGGGGAGATCCTAGAGCAGCCTCCCAGTTCCTAAAGGGAACTACAAAGAAACTGCAGAAGAACATTTCACAAGGGCACATAGTGATAAGACAAGGGGAAATGGCTTTAAACTGAAAGAGATTAGGCTTAGATTAGATATCAGGAAGAAATTACTGACTGTGAGGGTGATGCAGCACAGGTACAGATTGTCAGGAGAAGCTGTGGATGCTCCATGCCTGGAAGTCTTCAAGGCCAATTTGGATGGAGCTCTGAGCATTCTGGTCTAGTGGAAGGTGTCCCTGCCTATGGCAGTGGGGTTGGAACTGGGTGATCTTTAAGGTCCCTTCCAACACAGGCCATTTTGTAATTCTATTAAAATAAACCAAGATTTCAATTTGCTATTAAAAAGAAAGGGGAGGGGAGCTTTTCTGTCTGTAAAACCAATCTCCCTTTCCAGAGGACAGTCTAAATGCCATGAGCCCTAAAGTCAGGCTATTTTTGGCATAGAAGATCAGATTAGTCTTATTTTGTTGTTCCTGAATTTTATTATTTCCTTAACTATTTTGCAAAGCTTTGAGTTCTTTCATCATTTTATCTGCAGAATTCATTTCCAAAGTTTACCACAGCCTTTAAAAGTGCTCCCATTCTCTCAATTCTTGTCCAAAAGATCCCCATAAATTGTGATCAGATGCTTTAATGATGACAGAAGTAGTCCAACTTTTGACCTAATCATCCACAGTATCAGGCAGCTTCTTTAAGATGCAGGTTTCATCCCGGTTTCAGGAGTGGCTGTGAAGCAAAACTGCACTTTTGAACAGACAATGGCTCTCTCAATCCTCTGTTCAATTACTATAAAACTACTGAGCCCCAAACTCCACGCTTGTTGGCAGACCAAGACAGTGACCATAGCTTTGGTCTGTTTCTCGGTATGAGAATTTATCTGAACAAATACAATGCTCTACAATGTATACTCCCTATATGTCTGAGGTTTCCTCTTTTGATTGGAAGGGCAGAAATGAACATTCCTATCACATTGGCATGGACACCAAAGCCAGGTCAGGCTAAACACATCCTAGAAGTATTCGTCTATCTCCCCTTCCCACGAACAGAGGATGGGTGGTTTGCTCAGGAAACTGAATTAGGTTCCTTTTATCCATTCCACCTGCTACAGTGGCATAGCAAGAGGATGAAGGAGAAGAACAAATGAAAATGGCAAAAAAAAAAAGAAGGCAGAGCTTTGGCTTCAGCTAAGACAGCAAAGCTTCAGTCAAAATCATGGTGATTACCGCTATACCCTCATCTTCATCCTGTTTCCCATTCTGGTTTGTTTGTGGGGATTTTTTCCTTTTGTCTCATTACGTTTTCTTTTTAACATTTCCTGTTAGAGCCTGCCTAGTCCCTAAGCCAGTTTCCCTGAAGCCTGTCACATCACTGTACCCTTCAGCACCTGATTCAGAACAGAATACATTTTGTACAAGGCCTCTCCAAAGGCATGTCATCTGTCTTTTCCACAGAGTTCACTCAGAATGACTGAAGCACTTGGGAAAACAAACAATGTCTTCAGCTGTGCTCTGAAAACATGAATATGGAATTTGTTGGCTCCAATAAAAATTACAATAGTTTGCTCATAAGGAGATAGTTGCAAGGGCAAGTTTGAGAGTTTGAGTCCAGTGATACAAAGAAGCTTTTGGTGGAAAAAAAAACCCACAAAAACTTTGGCAGTTCAGAGGCTCAGCTCTGATGTGCTCTCAGTCATGATGTAGTTTGTTTTAACCTCACTGAGGGATATCAGAAGCCTTGGATTTACAAAAGTGAGGCAGAACTGTAGCACTTCTCTGGGCTCCCACACAGAGGCAGAGAACAGAAACAAACATAGAGAAGTGAGATAAATCTACCCAAATTTCTTTCCTAACTGATGGAGTATGAAGTTACAGTAGATGCCTAAAATGGTTCTTTGTTTGCCTGTCTTTTATTTCTGTCTGGCACTATTCCTACAGTAAATCTTGGCAACATGGTAGGGCAAATGTTTAGATGGCACAAGCCCAAATTTTTAAGCTGTGGATGAAGCAGTGAAAACCAGGTGGCTTTCCACATGCCCACTCCTTGCAAGGAGTTTCTTGTGCTATCCATACAATGAGCTGTACCTAGCTCATTTTTTCGTGCAGTGAGTTTCTCCTGCAGATGTGTATAAACCTCTCTCTTTCTTGCAACATCGGCTTGCATCCATGCAGCTATCTCCAAAACTATCTGTCTTGTGCTGACATCATGTTCTTGCCCAAAGGAAAGCTAGATCTAAAGCTAAGCCTAGAAACGTGTGCAGCAACCTAGGGCTGTCCATTGCACTGTTTCAAAGGACAGGAAGGATGGAGATTTAGGAAGAATGGAGATTTTTAAGCCAGAAAGAGTTGTTAGAGCACACAGTACAACCTTTGGCACATTAAAGTCCACTATATTTCATTCAGCCATCTCATCTTCCAACTCATGGACTGCAAATACCACCCTGACAATCAGCCATGTCTTCCAATGCCGAAGGATGATGCGGGAGAGGATGTAAAAGAGGAGTCCAAAGCTGGACCCCAAACTCAGAAAAAGGCACTGCTACTCTGTTTGGACAATTGGCCTAGGAACAGCTAGAGTACAAATGATTACTTGCAGTTGTGAGATACAGCAACCCAGGATGTTTTGCATCCAAAAGGTCCCCAGTGCCATGGTGATGGATGAGCTGTAAACAAACACTTAAAGTTACATCAATGTTTTCTGGTTTTGAGCTGAACAGGGAAGGGTGGAAGACAGAAACACACACTGTTGTATTTAGTGGCTAATACTATCATGTTCTTGAAAAAGATAATTGGGGTGGAAGGGTCTGATTGCCAGGGGAACTGGTATCCAAAAAAGCTGATGTGGCTTGTTTGTAGAGCCTCTCAAATCGTAAAGCTACCAACAGCAAAAAGGTTAAACCACTTGACAGTGGGAGAGGGGTAGGGGAGAAGGAAACAAAAGAGAAGGATGAAACATGATGCTGCTGCTTCCTATTTGCCACTCCACTGAGCACAAACATCAATGGAATTGCCATCACTCACCCCCATTTCAGCTGCAGCAAGAGAGCTTGCTGAGAGTTTTATACCAACATATGCATGTAAATCTCCAAAGCTGATTCAAGGTACTGGTGATAAAATGGATACATCACTTAAAGATTTTTGCTGTCACACTGAACAAGCAGTACTCAATATAATGAAGCAAAAGACAAGATGGACATAGAGAACATGGGAATTACAAATTCCCGTGAAAGAAAAGCAGAGGACTCAGGTATGAATAGCACACAGCAGAATATGAGACCTAAGGTCTAAAGTCCCTGGCGGGAAAAAAACTATTGGAAAATAAACCAAAGTGTTTCGCTGGCATTAGGTATCAGAGAAGATACTAAACATGCCATGAAACTAAAACAAAGCAAGACAAAACAAAACACCCCAAGCTTTTTCTATTGGCAAACTTAAGTATCGTATACAAAATAAAGGATTACAGACTGGCTGGGTGTTGGTTTCCCTCCAAACACTACACAGATAAACTTCCATGGTTTAGGATATTTCATCCTCACACTACTATCTTGAAGACCACCATGGAAAGGAAGGTCAGCTCCTCGTGGACCAATAAGACAGAATGATATCTTTCCTTTTCTCACGTCTCAGAACTTATTTTGCCTAGCAATTGCACTTGGAAAAATGTGATGTTTCAGTCACCAGAGACGTGACATTCACTTTTGGAATCTGAGGCCTTACTGCAAAAGAAATAGCAATAAACATGTTAAGGTCCCAATGAATCTAGCAACATAGGTATTCCCATGATTTCCAAATATTTTCCCTTTGAAGTTAATGGGAAATCTAAAGCATTTCTAAACATTTTATACCTTGCAAAACCATGGTGAGCTGTGCTGTTTGAGTGTCCCATGCACAAACAAGCACAAACATTTCCAACAGACTGGTATTCCCAAAAAAACACATCCCCCTCCCTGCCATCTGCTGAGAGCAGAGAACTCAAATTTCTGCAGCACATGGTGGCACCAAATGGAACTACATAAATGCCAGAATGAACGGCAACCACTTTGAAGATTTTGGAATACTTTAAATGTGTTTCAGGTAAGGCGAGATGAGAAGATGAGAAGACAGACACAAAGACAGGAAACTAGCACACTTGATACTTTTTCTTAAATCATCAGAAAATCATGTATTGCAATGAATTATAGAAAAAAAGCAAGGGGAAGACAACAGCCCAGGGGTAAAACTACATGTATTAAACCTATTACTTGCCTGCAGGATGATGAGAAATAACTTCTGATGTGACGATCACGAGACAGCTAGGAAAACAAAGGATCTCTACAGCTGTCAGAAAGGTTAAAAATAATGCCTTTGGATACTTCTTTAAATGGTATTTTAATACTGGGATAAGGAAAATGATGAAATCAAGAATTGCTTCACTGAAAGGCTAGTCATTAGCCCTGGAATTATTCAAGAAACAACGGGATTTGGCACTTAGTGGCTATGGTTTAATTGATGTGGTGGCTTTTGGTCAAAGTTTGGACATTATGACCCTGGAGGACTTTTCCAACCTTAATGATTCCGTGATTCCAAGTGTTTAATCTTTAAATTGAATTGTACCAATTGCACATTAGTTTGCCCAAATCAGAACTTGTTCAGCCTCAGCCTCAGAAGGCTGGAGAAATCTGGGTGGCAGCAGGACAGGCCAATGTGCCAGCCAAGTCAAAGTCTGCAGCCTCTGCTGGGGAAAGGGCACTGTCTCAGTCATTGCCATGCACTCAGCATGGCCAGGCAGCTTAACCAGGACACTAATGGTGTCCTTCTCTCTCATGGACAGAGGTGGTAGAAAAGAGGAAAGGGAAATGGGAAATAAAAAGGAGAAAAGGGGGCAAAAAAGTCACACCTCCCAAAATTACAC